>VDFB02270651.1:171989871-172520169 GCA_007258455.2 Sequoia sempervirens | reverse complement strand
AATCCAATCCAAATCCAATCCAATCAAATCCCAATCCCAATCCAATCCAATCCAATCCAATCCAATCCAATCAAATCCAAATCCCAATCCAATCAAATCAAATCCAATCCAATCCAAATCCGATCCAATCAAATCAAATCCAATCCAAATCCAATCCAATCAAATCCAAATCCCAATCCAATCCAATCCAATCAAATCCAAATCCCAATCCAATCAAATCAAATCCAATCCAATCCAAATCCGATCCAATCAAATCAAATCCAATCCTAATCAAATCCAATCCAAATCCGATCCAATCAAATCAAATCCTAATCAAATCAAATCCAATCCAATCAAATCAAATCAAATCCAATCCAATCAAATCCAAATCCTAATCTAATCAAATCCAATCCAATCGTAATCTAATCCAATCCAACATATCCCAACAAAATCTGATCCAAAATCCAAACCCCATCCAAATCACACCTTACCCAATCATAATCAAATCATTTGACAAGGTCATTAATCCGCTCATCCCACATTTGCATGCCCGTTCAGACCCGTTCACAAACAAAGAAAATGGCCAACCGTCAAGCTCAAAATGCCCAATCCAACAATCCCCAAGATCCCAAGAACACAATCCATGTCTCATCAGATCCCAACAAGGGCACCAACGTCCCTCATGATCCTCATAACGGTACTTCATCACATTCTAACACTGAGAATCAGAATAACTCGCCACATGGTGAAGAAAGTATGGTTAGCCAACCTGAACTCACATTTGAGGAACATTTTAGTAACCCCGCCAATGTGCAAATGACTGACCGTTTGCTTGCGAAACATGGGGAAGAAATCTTGGCCCACTTGATTGAGAAGGGGGTTAAACCTCCCTCCAATGTGGACTTATCCAAATACAAGGGTGCCCCATCCCACGTACTCCAAGAGTCCCAAAATGCACCCGAAGGTTCATACTTTTCCAATGTTCCTCCAGTCGAGGGTTGGCATCAACCTGAATTTGGCAATGCTATCCTTTATCAGGTTAATTATCCCCCACATGCTTCGACCTCAGTTATAGGTAGACCTCAGGTGCCCGATCCCAATAATCCTTTCGCTTATGGCATGCCACAAAACATTTCGCAACCTCCGCCATTAACATTAACCGCACCCCCTCCTTTGAACCCACCTACAGTCAATATTGGGGGTACCTCCTTTGCTACATCGCTTCCACCTCCTGGGACCACCAACACACCACCTCAATAGGTTCACCAATCTACCATTCCACCTCAATTGCCTCCACAAGGCACACCCCAGCTGAACATTCCGAGCGGAACCCAACAACCTCTTTCACAAAATGTTCCCACACAACCTCTGCCACCTCATCCGCAGCAACTTATACCCAATGCTTTGGCCTCTTCTCAACAACCATCCTACCAATCACAAGGCAATCCATCTCAACCTACTGCCCAAACCATATCTCCCTTTCTTGCATCCCTTTTGCGTCCAAAGGTCCAACCACAACATAATATCCCACCTCAGTCCATACAACACTCGATGCCACAACAACAACCTCCACAACACTACTACCACCATAATCAACAACAATTTCACCAACAACCATTTTATGCAACCTCCCAACAATCACAACAATATCTTCAATACCAACAGGCCAACACGCAACGTCCCGTCCAAGTCCCTCAACAACCTACCCCACACCTTCACCAAACAAATTCATATTATATCCCACAACAACAACCCCCATATCAACAAAACCCCCTACCTTACCATCAAGTCGTGTCATCATCCAATCATCCAAACCCACATTTCAACAATCCAACACCCTTTCAACAAAATCCCTCATCTTTCTATCATCCATATCCCCCCAACCCACCACCAGCTAGTTCAGACTTGTTGGAAATCAAGGCTGCCCTTAAGGACCTCCAAGCAGGGGGCACAAAACAATCCTTTAAATTTGAAGATATATGCCCATATCCGTTCGATCCATCCATCTCATTGATCCCATTCCCTAAACACTTCTAGATTCCAAAATTTGACAAATACAAGGGAGACAAAGACCCTAAGGCCCACTTGCAAGAGTTTTATGCACAGTGTCAAGAAGTCATGTATAGTGATAACTATCTCTTACGTCTATTCCCAAGAAGTCTAGCAAGCCACGCCCTAGATTGGTTCATGACTCTTGAAAAGGGGTCTATAAAAACTTTTGCAGACTTATCAGAACAGTTTGTATCCTACTTCTCCTTCAATTTGCGGAAGGACACTGACACCTTAGATCTCTTGAAAGAGAAACAACGGGATGGAGAAACCTTTACCAGCTACCTCCAACGGTGGCGTGCATTAGCCAGTCGAATGAAAAATCCTTTGAAAGAAAAAGACATGGTCACTCTTTTTGTGGAAAATTCACATCCCGACATGGCCCACAATTTTAGACTACACTGTGTCACCACCTTCGCTGAGATAGTGGAAAAGGGACCTATCCTTGAACGTGCCCTTATCACCAAAGGACACATTAAAATACACAGTCATGACAAAGAACGGTCATTCGGAGATAAATCATGATTTTGGAACAAAAACAAAAATGCAGTGAATGATGGAGTGACAGACACCAAACATGTCCAAGTGGCTAATGCATCCCAAGGGCAACAACAGTCTGTACCCAATGCCATATCAGTACCACAGGGGGCACCTCGTCCCCCTCAACAGTCAAACCAAAGAAATCAGGGGAACACCAAACGTCAATACGCCCAATTAGGTGAACCCTTGAGTGTTGTTTTCAATAAACTGTTACAAATCAATTACCCCATCACATATCCTGTCACCAAACCATTCGATGAGTCCAAACCCAAGCCGGCATGGTTCAAAGACAATGAGTATTGTGACTTTCATAAAATCAAGGGACACTCCTTGAATAAGTGTCAGGGTTTAAAAAATTATGTCCAAGATCTCATTGATCGAGGAGATATCAAGGTTGACCCCAGTCAACCTTCGTCGTCCAATGCTCAACTGCAAATCTATCAAAACGCCTTCCCAAATCATAGTCAAGGTCCTAGCGCCTCCACTAGTCATCCCCAAAACAACAGCACCAATAATGTGAATTACAAGAATGTGCCCCTCAATTATGAAGGCGTTATTCATTACATTGAGCAGGTCGAACCTCGGGTATCCATGATACACATTAAAGCCAAAGATCCTCAATGTGATGTGACTACACGATGAGCCCGCATCACCATCCCTACGGCCGCTACACCCATCCAACCCACTCCTGTAAACTCTCAATATAACATCCTTGATCACCTAAGGAAGACCCCCGCTCACATATCCATTTTAGATTTGCTTAAGTCTTCCCCGGTACATCAAGAGATTCTCAATAGAGCCTTGCAGGAGACCCATGTACCAAATGACATCGACCCCACACAATTCCAAGCTTTGGTGGGGCACTTGGCTTTGTCTCACCACCTCCACTTCAGCCAAAATGATATGCCCAACATTGGCATCAATCACAATCGCCCCCTACATATCGAAGTCATAATTGCCCGTCATAAAATAAAAAGGGTCTTGGTAGATAATGGCTCTGCCCTTAATCTATGTACTTTGAAATTCATAAAACAGATAGGGTATTCTCAAGCGGACCTAAGCAACCAGATAATTACAATCAAGGCTTATGACAATGCGGAAAGAAATTCAGAAGGAATCATCAGTCTCCCTATCCAAGTGGGACCTGTACTCCAGTATATTACCTGCCATGTCCTTGATCTGGACTTACCGTATAATCTCCTCCTTGGCCACCCATGGCTCCATGCTATGCAAGCTGTTCCATCCACATACCATCAATGCCTCAAATTCCCAGTTAATGAACAGGAGGTCACCATCTATGCCGACCCCCAACCATTTGAGTATTGTCAAGCTTTAGAAGCATCTTTCCCCCACTTACATTATTGTCCTGGGGTCGAAATGGGGGCCTCCCAGTCATTATCCTCCAATCCATCATCCTCCAATCCATCATCTACTGTAACCACCACTCCATCCCCCACTGACCCCACAGTCACAAAAGTCCAAATCATCGACAAAGGGTGTGGCGAGTATGAAATGCACACTGCCCTTAATGTAGCAACCATGCCACCATCGCCACACGAGTATGGTCAACCTTCCCACGCTTCCCTAAAGGAAGACAAGATTGTCACCTTCCAGGGCAAAAATATCCCTACCACCACTTTTGTATCCCCAAGTGTCAAGATCGATGCACCAGAGGAAGACATAAGTCAGTGGGTCTACCGCGAAGAGCCCGAACCAGAAACTCCCCTAAAGAAATATTTTCAGGAAAAGTATCCTTGGCCAACAAAGTTCGTGGAAAAACATAACTATCAAGGAAGAGGCCTAGGAAAGCAAGAACAAGGGCGGTTACAACCCATTGATACGTCTCTGCTACCAAAAAATGTGGGCATTGGGTATGACAGAAAGCAAAAGAGTCCCGCAACATCATCTAACACTTCTAATAGTGTCACCACGGACGATGGCTCATTGGCAGACATACCCGAGGAAGAATCCATCATACACGCGTACGATGATGTCGATCATACTGACTTATCGTCCATGTTCGAATGCCTATCCGTTTGCACCATCAGCCTATCCCTTTGTCACCCTGAACTCATTGATTGGGACCTACACAACACCACACCTGTCAGTATGTCTACGGACTCATATGTCAACCTCATGGGATTGGGGGAGGATGAACACTCCAGTCGCAAAAATAAAAATCAGAAAAATAAAAAGAGGTCATCTAGTGAAAACCTCCCTGAGGCGCTTCCTGACCTAGAAAAAGTAAAAATAAAGGACGCATCTGATGGTGAAAACCTCGAAGAGGCGCCAGAAGATGGAGATGTTCATCTTCCCCTTATGGGAACTCAGTTATCTGCCAGATCATCTATCCTGATTGAAGAGACACAAGAAGTTAATTTGGGAACTGCTGAAAGTCCGAAGATCACCTATGTAGCCAAGTCACTCTCTGAAAAAGAATATCCGATCTTTGTGCAGCTACTCCGAGAAGGCGTCATCAATTTTGCCTGGTCATATTCAGACATGCCAGGCTTAGACCCTGCTTTAGTGGTTCACCACTTAGACATTCGCCCAGACGCCAAACCCGTCAAGCAGAAACTTCGTAAGATGCATCCGCAAGTTGCGTTGTTAGTAAAGAAAGAGTTGGAGAAGTTACTAGACGCGGGTTTTATCAGACCTATTGACTACTCCGAATGGATCTCTAACGTAGTGCCGGTTGCTAAACCTAATGGTGACATTCGGGTCTGCACAAATTTTAGGGATCTCAACAAAGCCTGCCCAAAAGATGATTTCCCTCTTCCTAATATTGACATGTTGGTTGATTTAACGGCAGGACATGAGATGTTGTCTCTCATGGATGGCTTCTCCGGTTACAACCAGATCCGAATCGCACCTGAAGACCAACACAAAACCGCCTTCACAACCCCTTGGGGCACCTTTTGTTACAATGTTATGCCCTTCGGTCTCAAGAATGCGGGGGCAACGTATATATGACCGTTATCTTCCATGACCTTATCCACATTATCATGGAAGACTATGTTGATGACCTATTAGGGAAATCCAGAACGCGAGCCGAGCATCCCACCATTCTGAAGAAGATATTTGAGCGACTAGAGCACTATAAGTTGCGGTTGAATCCAAAAAAGTGTGTCTTTGGCGTCACCTCAGGGAAATTGTTGGGGTTCATAGTCTCCCGCAGAGGTATTGAAGTTGATCCTGCCAAGGTAAAGGCTATTCTGGACATGCCGCCTCCACGCAATCTAAAGCAGTTAAGGAGCCTCCAGGGAAAAATGCAATCCATCCGGCGGTTTATAGCCCAACTTGCAGATAAATGTCAGCCGTTTACCCATCTTTTGAAGAAAAATTCCGTCTTCCGATGGACTCCACAGTGTCAAATGGGTTTTGATAAAATCAAGGAATACTTAGCTCATCCCCCAATTTTGATGCCGCCTACTCCAGGAAAACCCCTCCTACTTTATATCTCGGCTACCTCGGTCGCACTGGGGGCATTATTGGCGCAGCATGATGAGTCACTCAAAGAAAGGGCAGTCTACTACATCAGCAGAACACTAGTCGGTTATGAGTTAAATTACTCTCCTATGGAAAAAGCGTGCCTTGCTCTAGTCTTCAGTACACAGAAACTCCGCCATTACATGCTCAGTCACCCAGTCAAATTAATTGCTAAAATCGATCCTTTGAAATATCTGTTGTCTAGAACCACCTTGACTGGCCGCATGGCCAAATGGGTCATGCTGCTAAGCGAATTTGACATCGAGTATGTGGAGCGCAAAGCTATTAAAGGACAGGTTATTGCTGATCAATTGGCTGAAGCACCACTAGTAGATGCCTACCCAATAGACACTGAATTCCCAGATGAAGGAATCTACACAGTAACAGAAGCACCAACTTGGACATTATACTTTGATGGCTCATACACTCACAGTGGATCTGGGGTAGGAATTCTATTAGTCACCCCTCAAGATGACTACATCCCAAAATCATTCAAGATAGCATTTCCCTGTACCAACAATATGGCGGAATATGAAGCCCTCCTCACTGGCCTTATAATTGCAAAACAATGGCACATTACACATTTGAAAGTCTTTGGGGATTCCTTGTTGGTTATTAGACAAGTTAATGATGAATTCCTCACAAAGGATGACAAACTGCTACCCTATAAACGCATGGTGGATGACTTCAAGAAATATTTCACCTCCATACAGTTTGACCAAATCCCTCGGGTGCAGAATAAAGCAGCAGACGCCATGGCCACTATTGGCTCTTTGATTGACATGCCCAAAGATCGGACAGAATGCGAGTTTCTGGTCGAACAACTGTTAATCCCTGCATATGATGTCCCTGACACTGACATGGTGTGCGATATCGTAGGTCCCGCCTCCCCGTGGTACCTAGACATATATACTTACCTCCGTGACAACACCATACCCCCGGAACTTACACGCAACCAACGTAAATCCTTTATCCATCGTTCATCCCGATACATCCTCGTTGGTGATACGCTTTATCGTCGTGGGTATGATGGAATCCTCCTGAGATGTCTGAATGAGACCGAAGCCCAAACGGTACTAACAGAAGTACATGGTGGTATTTGTGGGGCTCACTCAAATGGTATGGCTCTAGCCAAAAGAATTCTACGGGCTGGATATTACTGGCCTACAATGGAACATGATGCTTGCGAATTTGTAAAGAAATGTCTTCCGTGTCAACAGCATGCGGATTTGATCCACGCTCCAGCACAAGATCTTCAGCCTCTCCTAGCACCGTGGCCATTCTCTCAATGGGGTTTTGACTTGATTGGCAAGATTCACCCGCCATCATCCGACGGCCATACATTCATCATCACTGCAACTGAGTACTTCACCAAATGGGTGGAAGCAATGCCACTCTCCCAAATCACAGGTACTCAGATTTCTAAATTCATCCTCTACCATATTCTCTGCAGATATGGTATCCCCTCCACCATCATTTCTGATAACGGAAAGCCATTTAAAAATCAAGCCATGAAGCATCTATGCGATACCTTCCATATCCAACATCGTTGGTCAACGCCTTACTACCCTCAGGGTAATGGTCAGGCAGAAGCAACCAACAAAACCCTCATCCGCATCCTCAAAAAGGTGGTCAATAACACTGGACGAGATTGGCACCTTCACATTCATCCCGCCCTTTGGGCATACCGTACATCCATCCGTACCCCAACAGGCGCCACCCCATACTCGTTAGTATATGGAGCTGAAGCCGTCTTGCCAATCGAAGTTGAGCTCCCCTCATTGAGAATTTCTTTGAAAAACCTCATCAGCGAAGAAGATGCTCGCGTCGCTCGGCTTGCACAGCTAGAGTTACTCGATGAACGCAGAATACGGGCCTATGATCACCTACAAGTATACCAGAATCGTCTCAAACGTCACTACAGTAAAAAGGTCCGCCCCAGGCAATTCCAGGTGGGTGAACTTGTGCTCAAGGAAAATCACCGCACTCAGCAAGATCGTGACAAGAAAGGAAAATTTGAGGCCAATTGGTTAGGGCCGTACATCATAACTGCTAAATATGGATCTGGAGCTTACAGGTTGACCACTTTGGAAGGGGATCCCCTCGACGAACCTGTCAATATTCTCCATCTAAAAAGGTTCTACGCTTAAGGTCCACTTGGTCTACCCTAAAAAAAACAAAACAAAACAAAACAAAATATTAATTAAATAATGTTTTTTCTTTTTATTGTTTTTTTTAAAAACAAACAACCCATTTTATTTTTTCCCGTCCCCGCCCAAACCCATGTTTTAAAATTTTATTTTTTACGTAAAAAATTGCGTAAATCACGAGGGGGGGTTTTCCTTTTTAACTCACCTGCTGTCCACCTGTGCCCTCGCGGTACATTGCCCGTACTCCGTCCGCCCGATGCACGATCGCAGTGTCGTTGTCTGTCGGCATCGTCTACCTTGCTGCTTTTCTCTCCTCTCCACTCTTTCTCTCCACTGCTACAGTGACAATGACCCAGGTAATTTTTCAAATTACCTTTTTAACCCCCCCTCTCCAAAAAGGTATTTTTTACCTTTTATTTCACTTTTTATTCCCCTAATTAATCCCCAACTTCCCGAGGCTGCCATTCGCAAACCGTACGTCCAATCCACTCCGTTCAAAAGGAAAAATTGCTTAGTTTTTCGCCCGCTATCCAACGCCCTCCTCCATTCCCTTCTATCGAGACGTCGTCCGGGGCCCCTCCTTTCTTCCCCAACCGCCCTCTCGAGGGGGCATACCCTACCACTTCCTTCCATCTATTCCAAACCAGGCACTGGGGCATCCCCTTTCTTCTTTGTCAGGCCAGGGCATCAATCCTCATTCCTTTCTTCATCCTCGACACTCACTTTTCTTCGAAACATTGTTATTTCAACAATATTTCGAAGAGGGGCAAAATGTAGACATCTAAATTTAATCACTTCCATACGATTAAATTTGTTGTCTCTCCGTCTATCATATTAATATTAATTTATTAAATTAATATTACCCCCTTTGTCTCATACCGATAAAGTATTTAATTTAATAATTAATACTTTGTCTGTTACCTTATTCCTCTCTAAATTAAATAAATACACTAATTTATTTAATTTAGTCATTCTTCCTCTTTTTGATTTAAAAATCAATTTAAAATTCCTCACTTTCTCTCTCCTTGTCACATCCTCCTACATTTGCCACTTGCTTCTAATCTTATGTTAATTAGCCTAATCCAATATTTGCACAACCTTAACCAAAATCATTAGCTAAATTTAGCACCACTTTTTGGTCAATTCTTCCATTTTTTTCCTTTTTGATATTGACCCCCTTTCCTATGTGAATTTTTAATTCACATTTATTTTCTCTAGATTCCTCTCCTTTAAATGTGAATTTTTAATTCATATTTCATTCTCCCAAGGCTTCTAGAACCTTGGACTTGTCACAATCTCCACATGTGACCAAGTCCCACCTTTTTGGAGCCCACCTTTTATCCTCTAGATTATCCTATGAATGTGAATTTTTAATTCACATTTATATCCCCAACCACCTTTCCTTTTCCCATGTAGATTTTTGAGGAATTCCAAAATTCCTCAAATGTCCCTTTCACTCCCACTTGGGGACAAGAAATCCCTTTTTGTGGAAATCTCCTCACTCCCCAAGGTGCATGTCCTTTTCCACCTCATGTACCTTCTTGACAACTCATCTCCACCTCACATTCCCTTGTCCACTTCACCCTCCACATGTCAAGATGTGAGGGCTTGTGGGTTCTCAACCCACCATAGCCCTTCATCTTGACCTTGTTGGAGCAATCTTGACCCTTGAATTCTCTAGAGAATTCAAATTACTCTATAAATACCCCCTTCTCAAGGGCATTTCCAACACTTTGCACTCTCATAACTACATGCTGTCCATTTGAATTCTCAAGCCTTCTTCAATCATTCAACCATTTTCGTTCATCATTTTGCATATTGAAGCTTGCATTATAGTCATTCAAACAATCATCTAAGGAGCACACAACCAATCCAAGCAAGGGCCAATCAAAGAGGTATCAACAACAAGGGAGGTAAAATATTTGTGTTTCATTTTATTTGCATTCCTTTTCGTTGAACCACTCTTTTGGCTAATCTTGAGGTGTCCTTGGTATTTTGTTATTCATGTTTCTTAGTTAGATTTGCACTTTTAGAGTGGTAAAGAATTCCAAGGTATACACCTCAATCTTTTTAATCATTACTACTTTGTCCATAATTAATCCAAGCTCCCAATCTATCCTTAGAAAATATTTCTTTTAATTGATTAGATACATTAGAGAATTCCCAATATCTTAAAACTTCTTGATTAAGGCCAAAGTTAGCCATTGCATCTATGGCCATATTACCCTCCCTAAAAGTATGGTGAATTTTGTAATGTTGGAAAGACTGTAGCATGATTTTGCAGTCATCTAGTAGATCTTTTGTTTCCCATCACTAGTGCACAAACAGTAATATATGACTAAATAAACTACTAAAAATTGCATATAAATGACTAACTTTAGTCACGTGACTATTAGTGGTTTATTTGTAATCATTTATAACACCACTAAATTTATGACTAAACAATTTTAGTCATTTATTTAGTCATTGATTTTAGCCATTAATTTGGTCATTGATTTGGTCATTGATTTAGTCCTTGATTTAGTTATTTATTTAGTTATTTATTTAGTCCTTTATTTAGTCATATATTTAGTTATTAATTTTAGTCATGTGACTATTTTAGTGGTTTATTTATAGTCATTTATAACACCACCAAATTTATAACTAAACTATTTTAATCATTTATTTAGTCATTGATTTGGTCATTGATTTAGTCATTAATTTAGTCATTAATTTAGTCATTTATTTAGTCATGGTAGTGATTTGTTTAGTCATATATTTAGTCATTGATTTTTGTTAACTGGTCATTTATTTAGCCATGGTAGTCATTTATTTAGTCATATATTTAGTCATTACTTTAGTCATATATTTAGTCATTAATTTAGTCATATATTTAGTCATATATTTAATCATTAATTTAGTTATTAATTTAGTCATATATTTAGTCATTAATTTAGTCATTACTTTAGTCATTACTTTAGTCATATATTTAGTCATTACAAATCAAATCTAACTTAATTAATCCTCGCAAATTTATGCATATAAACTCCAAGTATCATAGATATTCAAATGTTAAAAAGCACCATGAAATGAAGACTAAAATGCTTGAACAAAGACACAAACACAAACATATTACAAATCAAGAGGAGCCACAACACAGTATTTATGAGTGGAGAAAAAACCACTCTAAAAATTTACTTCATTAAGCCCCATTGGAAAATCAAAATCTCATTGGTTACATTCAATGTCTTAGTGACACTATACAACTTACAGACACTATATAAAAAGAATACTCCTATTTTCATATACTTATACTGTTTTCCCCTTCCTTAACTGCAATCCTTTTGGAAGGGCAGCGACCTCCTATAGGAGCTCGACCCATTTAATCCCCTTGCAAATCCACAGCTTTAATCTTGCCACTATTGGTTTCGGCTCCTCCAAACTCTTCCTCGTTGGTATTCACCTTTCACTTCTCCAATTTTGAGTTGCGGCCTAAAAATAAGGTTTCAAAATTTGCACATCAAAAACTCAGAAATGACAAATAATACAGAGGATAAAATTCAAACATTTTATTTTCCTTTTCCAACTATGGCACCCTAAACTTAGGCACTAGATATAGTGAATGTATCAGAATTAGATATAACATCCATCAAAAGCATATTTGGAAGTAGATTTTTATCAGATATTGTGCAAGTTCCACTAATTATAATAAAGAGAAATAGTTTTACCTTTCTGCATCAACTAATGCAATTCTGATAACTTTTAGATGATCGACAATGCTAGCCTTTATCATATCAACATACTCACCTACAAGTTGCAACACAACATTAAAGTTATTAATTAGACTCAACATCTAAGAAAGAAAAAGAAACTTCAAATATTATCAATTTAGTAAAAAAATCATCAATTTCAAAGATCAAAGTAGCCAATGCTTCACTCTCTATATCCTCTAGTGCTACAATCAAAAGAGGCCTTTGTTTTTGTGATAAATGCAACAAGAAATTATATTATTTGTCAAAACTTATCACTATCTACTTATGAACTCAAGATCATTCAAATTGTCAAACTAATCGACATGACTACCTAATTTATTTCTATCACATACACTTTGGGTATACAAGATCATTGAGAATCCCAATTATTGAACTATGAGATTCAGCAACGCAATGAAATTATATCTTAAGTAAAATGTAAATCAAATCAACATTACATGTCTCAGCTTATCAATTGATCTCAAATTGTGTATACACCTTTGTCATATAGCTTAAGGACATCTACAATAGATATGCACAAAATGAATTTGGTGGAAAGGCTTTAAAAACTTTCAAGCGAATACAATTCATGGGTGTAAAGCCAAATTCCCCAACCATTGCCAACATCCTCCCTACCTATGCCAAAATGGGAGCTTTGAAACAAGATATGAATATCCTTCAATGCATAGACAATACATCCCTATAAGAAATATTATACTCCCTCAAAATATTATTACATATTATTCTATTGGGGGGACTTTACTTTATCAAGGGGACTTTACTTTATCGAGGGGACTTCAAATAACTCCTACCGATGTTCATTTCTTATTAATGATATCAAGTTTCCACAATCCATATTGTAGTGTTGTGTATTTTTTGGATTTGATTGTGTAGAATTTTTTTTCATCAACGTTTTGGATCACACTCTGTGATCCATCATTAGGATTAGAGAGCAAGAAGAGAAAAATGATAAAATTGTAGACTAAGATAGGCTAAAAAGGAAGAAGGGTAAGGAGAGGATACACACAAATCGAGGACCAAAATAAAAATAAATAATTAAAAGCAACAAATCAAACACATAAAAAGTCAAACCCAAAATATTACAACAAGCCCTACAAAAAATCCAATGAATTAAACATAAGCCACCAAATATATAATAAAAAAAAGAATATTAAACAAAAACAATTAAAAAAATAAGCAAAAAATGAACCACTTACCTAAAACTATAGGCACAAACAAAATCAACACACCTAAATACAAAAATATGGATATAATATAACCATAAAAGACCAAAAATACCTACAAACAAAAAACAAATAAAAGAAAATATAAGTAAAAAATAAAAGAATGAAGAGATAAAAAACCACAAAAATATAACCAAATTAAAAATGGAAATAAAAATCAACAAAGAAATTAACTAAAACAAATAATCAAAAACAAATAAAAAGGAAAAAGGGTATGTGACATAAACCTACACATAAACCAAAACAAAAAATCAAAAATTCACAACAAATATAAAAACATACAAACCAACCAACACCCAAACATACAAACCTACATACATACATGCATGCATATATATTTGTATGTGAGTGTGAAAAAATAATAAAAATGACCAAAAACATAATAAGCACAAAAGAATGTAAATAGACGTATAAAAATTTATATACATAAACATATGCCTAAACATCAACAAAAATAAAATAAAAAACAAACAACAAACAAGTATATATATATATATATAAGACAAAACCAACAAATCAAAAGACCAAGGAAAAACACCAATGTCGAAGGATAAAAATGACAAACGCGAGAGTGAGCAGCAAGAAGAAGCGGCAATGTTTTTCGTTCCATCAGAGGGACCACAATATTTTCCTTGCCAATGTCCACCTCTCTCACCAATGAGTTTGAGCATTTTCAAGCTATCGGTGGGACTTTGACGTGACTCCCAGTGACACACAAGAGTCCTCCCAATGATTGCTTCAAAACTACTTGATATAAAATCAAGCAGATTGCATCTAGACTCAACTGTAGGTTCACATACATGTTCGTGTGTGATAATTGTCTCAATAAAACTCCATACATAGTTGGTGTTACCTTCAATGGCTCAAAAAATTTCTCACGGAAAGGAAAGGACGTTCTTTATCATTTGCAGACAGCTAGAAACATTGAAGGGTGTCGGAGATGCCATCTCATGGAATACGATGATTGCAGGATATGCACAAAATGGATTTGCTGAAAATTTTTTAGAAACTTTCAAGCAAATGCAATTAGTAGGTGTGAAGCCAAATTCCACAACCTATGCCAGCATCCTCCCTGCCTGTGCCAAAATGGGAGCTTTGGAGCAAGGTATGAACATTCATCAAAGCATACTAGATGGGGGATTTTTTTTAGATATTATGGTTGGAAATGCTTTATTAGACATGTATGCAAAATGTGGAAACGTACACAAGGCATGTGAACTCTTTGATGGAATGCAATAATTGTAGGATATGCACAAAATGGATTTTGTAAGGATGCTCTCAAAATATTTGAATTAATGAAGCACTCTGAAACATATGATATGGTTTAACAATAACTTTATTCGATTTCAGAGAAAGACACAAATTCAGGCAGTTCTTACATAGCTCTTGTGATACAATTGATAAAATATGATTAACCTTGACAAACTTACTTTCTACCTTCAAAACTTTATACTTAATTTGCAACATTCAAAACCTAAAGTAGATCCAGAAAACAATCACATGAAACGATGAAAGAAACAATAAAGAATCCCTCTACACAGAAAAAGCATATCCAAATGCTTTTCTTCAAAGACCCCAATAAGACATTTGAATAATCTATGGGATATTTCAGTTTTGAAATTTAGGCTTCCCAAAGTCCTTTTCAGTCCTCAGTTTGATTTTGAGCTGGTCTTCAATTTCTATTTTGAGAATTGAGTCAAGCTCAAAGCTCAAAAGCTATGCCATGCTCAGCATGGCATCTTAGTAAAGAGTCTAGTTGTGTGGCTATTCTCTTAAAGGGAGTATGCATCAATTTGCAAAGGCTATAAGAACAATAAAATACCAATAGTCTCACTTCTGTATCGCATGCATATTGCGTCCAAGTTATAAATTTACATTGCTAACATGGTATAAGGATGAATGAAAACTCAAACCAAACCATGCTTTTGAAAAGTAAGTGAAGGGCATATGTTTGAGCCCTCTGTCTACCAACAAAAAGGGGGCCTTTCTGAAGTTAAGAAAGAAATATTTTTAAATATTAACCTCATTTTAGTTATGTGGGACATGATCTAGAGGCAAGGTGTAACTGCCACAATGATGACTCATACCCGGCCTGATGAGCACATTGTCCATACAAACATGGTTGTGTTAATGCTGGAAAGACTTGTACAAGCTTAGGTGCAAATCCCTGGCACAATGGGTGGAATACAAACCTCTAAGGCATGACCTATAAGTGTACAAGATCACTGCATTTCATCGCTTTTGAATACGGGAAGCTTGTTTAATATTTTCCATTTGCATTGACACCCTTCTAGTTTTGTTTCTCAATACCTCATCCTAGCTGGTTTATTTTCAATAGTTCATTTCTTCACTCCCAATTAGTTAATGTAACTAGTTGTAATTTAAGTGTCATTGACATACTTTGTTCATTTGTGGACATTAATATAATTTCTATGTTCCTCTGTCAGTTTTCAAGGAAAAAACGTGGTAAGCATTCAGTAAATGATCTTAGCACCCTCATTAGATTTTGATGGAGGAGATCTGTTAAAGAAATAATGATGATAAGAATGTAATCAGATGCTCTACTTGTCTTGCTTGATACATAATAGACTTAATATAAGGAATATCTAAGGACCTACATCTAAACATCTCAGTATTTATATCAATATGTAATCTCAATTAATAGAACTATAGAGTACATCAGAATATCACAATATCTATAAATAGAAATTGTTATCCTTCAAAAGGCGGATGGATAGCTTATAGATTAACAGATACAACTGCTAAAAAACCTAAATGTATTTAAAAAACTAGCTCCTAATTGAGCAGAAAACATGTAAATAAACTGTACTTATTTTACAAGTGCTCAAATAGAACATTCAATAGTTAATCATTTGGGCACATTACTTCTTCCACGAAGATTTTGTCACAAATATAGACCTTTCCACAATCCTAAAACTACTACTGGAATGATCACTTGAAACAAATTTAGACCAAAATTTTGCAAATTTACATACCCTTCAGCACCTTCAACAAGTTCATTGATAAGTCGAAGCAAATCAGCCTGGTGGTCTTGTATGAGCCTCATTAGCTAGGGATTTTGTTTGCTAAGTTCTTGAAGCATTGGCTGACAACCAAAAATTAGCCATATCAATAATATGTAGATAAAGCACATGTGGAACTCAATCATGACATGATAGATTCAACAAACCTCTAAAATTTGGGGATTGGCTTGAGCCATTGTGTGAAGGGCTTGAAACTGAATGATGCAAGATATAATCAATAACAAAATTGAGACAGAAACCAATGTTGGAAATCCCAAAAGCATTTAATACTGCTTAGAAACAAAATCTCAAACAATTTCATTCTCAATTAACTAAACATTCAAGCTGTGAAGAGAAACAAAAGTTGCTCTATTAAGTGTTTAATGCAAAATTGCACTAACATATTATACCCATTGGTTATTGTGAAGAAAGTCCAGTGCTCCAGCCCCACCACCCATGCCTGGAAAACCCTAAAGGCAGAAAGAAACAAGGTGAATATAGGATTGATGAATGACCACATTGCACAAGACCACACTTGTCTTTTCCAAGGCCCAAAAGCATACCTATGGAAAAAAGATTTAGTGGAGCAGCATTTGGCCCTCTGGAGGGAGGTGCAGCTTGTGATGGTGCAATTGTTGGAACTTGTCTAGTTGGTAATTGATTTGAAGATGGTGGCCATGCAACAGGTATAGGCACTTCAGATTCCTCAAGGATACCCTGCAATAGAATAGAAATTTGGAATTCATTATAGCCCAATATGCCATAAATAATTGAAAAGAGTTCCATCTTAACTAATACCAAAATCACATAGCATGTTAGCTACCATTTCCTTGTTTCTTCCCACTTCAATTCCAAGTGCAAACAAATAAAGTTTTTAATTTCAAAACTTTATAATCATTTTTTATAATAGTTCAAAATAGATCATAAGCTCGTATTTACCAACTAGATTACATGATATCTGAAACAGAGCATGAAGCTCTGTGTGAAGGCAAAGAATACTGTAGAAAAAATATTTCAACTTTTAGACAAGCAATGTTGCATAGAGATTACATGATATCACAAGGGAAAAAGAACACTCAGTGCACAGAGGAAGTAGATAATGTAGCCCTAACTAGTGAAAATTTATGTGAAGTGATGGAGGACCAAAAAATACAGTTTCGAGAGTAGTTGGCTCAACAAACCCAACTCACTGAAGGTGCAAAAGCAAAGTCGGCAGCCATAGCAAAGGAAGTAGTACTGCACAAAGCTGAAGTGGCTAGTAGTATAGATTCCCATGATCAGGTCCAGAAGAAACTCATGGAAGTAGTTAACATGTTCAAAACCTCTAGGAAATGAGAAGTCATAGCTACCCATCATTTGAAATAACAGATTGAAGAAGTCTACAAGCTTTGGACTGCCATCCAACATGCTTCCACTACACCTTCCATTTCATTTGGAGCTGATGTGCCTCCAAGGACATCTCCTGAAAAATTATTAAAACAACTATGCATCAACACATAGTCATTGAGAGATTAATGACATTACCACATATCATTTATAAGATCATCAAGATACTCCACAAATCATTGCAAACATTGCATACTAGTCCACTGTCACCACTGTGTATTTGCAAGGAGAAAACAATCAGAACAAAAGTAAACCATTGGCAATCTATGATGTTGAAGCTTCACACTTGTAAGTGACTAAGATCATATACATGCAAAGCTTCTTATCCAAGCCATATCAATAAATGGAGGACTGTTAAAATTAGTCAAAGCATAGAAATGAAGAATAGTACTACTGAGATAAGTGACCATCACCACAAGCAAAAACATTGTTCATAGCATCAATAATCTTTATTCATTGTCATATACCATTAACTGAGATTCGTCCTCATCTAAACCCTTACCACATAGTGATTGAGAACATAGTGAATAAGAAGTAGAAGAGATCAGAATCATCAACTCCCCTTGTGAAGTAGGTATACCTACATTCAAAAGACAAGAATTATCATACATTGTCACACCAACCAAAGCACTGTCACCATGGACAGATCATCTAGCAAAGGTATGTCAATAATGTTTATACACTGAGATTGGATCCATCACACTATCTTTCCCAAATACTAAACAAAATACAGAGTAGAAGAAGCATAGTATAGCACTGTTAGTGTGCCAATAATGTCATTATATTGACACTATTACCAAACCCTTGCAACTGAAAGGATATCAAACATGTAATTGTCAAGTTTTTCAAGACCCCTGGCATAATGTCATAGTCAATGTCAACATGGTCAAGATAGTCACTTTATTTCTGCAACAAAATACTTTCAAAACAAAAATTTTACTGTGTAACCATAGTCCCTTCATGACAGTGTACCTTGCATTGACCATACTACCTCCTTTGACAACAATGACAAAGAGACTTATGAAAATATGCAAGAAAATCAATGAAAGGAAAATCAATAATAATGCCACCATAAGAACATGAGCATAGAAACTATGGCAAGATCATTGTCGAGATCAATATGGTTGAATGAATTTGAACAAAAACATCACTGTCAATGAAAGTCATCACCATAATACTGCAATCATCATACTACTCCATTGAACTGTCACCCTTGTGAGGACTGTCATTTTTCTTAATGTGGGGTCTAACACCTTCCTTCATTGTGATTTTCCATGGCTATAGTGTTTCTCCATAGCCCTATATCATTGCCACCTTCTCACTGCCTTTTATCTGCCTTGAACTATTATTGTCTTTTCTCTAAGGGACTACTTTCTAGAAATCAAACCTCCTACTATGACCTTCACCTTTTCCTTAATGATTATGAATAAAATGCATGCATATATTTCATGTAACCTGCCTACGGAGTGTGCACCAAAATTACTTGATATGGTTGTCATGAAAAATTAAGCATACCTTGTCTCCTTTGGACTCTAATAACTATCCCATGTCACTGAACCTGTGTGTTGACCTCAAACCAATCTCCAAGGACCCTCTGTATTTTTCTTTCTCACTTTCATTATTGCCTACCATGAAACCCTGGCATTTTATTTTGACTGCCTCCTTGAACACACACTTAGACATAGTGACTGCACCTTACAATTCAACTTCCATTGCAATCTTTCTCACTGTACAGGGTTTGGCTTCACTACCTTGTCATTTACTACCATTCTCTTGCACATAGAAAATTTTGCTCATGCCTTTTGCATAGTGCATAGGTATAGCACTGTCAAACTTGGACTATAGAGGTCAATGAACACATTGGAAAATGTAGATTGGGATGCAATGAATAGTACTAACATTATACTACCCCTAGGATTCTTAAAATAAACATCAATGTATAAGATCCATACTACCCCTATGATCAGTGTACAAGATCCATACTACCCCTGTGACTAAGATCTGTCCTTTATGACAGAGAAATGAGCTGAGAACTGTCAAACTGGGACTAAATATATGAAGAGCACTAAAGCTTGACAAAGCCACAAGTATAAAACATGAAAGAGTGTTAACTGGAAACATGGCATGAATCAGAAATACCACCAACTAAGCATAATATCACTGACAATATGAAGACATGAAGAGCATTGTCAATATGATTAAGATACTGTCACTATATCATTATCAATGAAACTTATCACCATGAAGCATCAATACCATGAGCTTTGACATCAATACCATTGAATGATCAAGTTTACCAACAAACACCATTAACCTTTTGCAACATGAACATAAACACATTCTTGACAAACAACAAGAAATAACACATCTTTGACATCACTTCCTTTGAAATTTTTGCATCAACACTATGAAGTGAATGTATGCAAATAGTCACCTTGTATGTTCAAAGTACATTGTCAAAGGAGCAAATCATTATCCAAAATCCAAATCACACAAAGGTTGCACTTCAAAGAACATTGTGACACATCTTTTGAGACCATTACCATTATGACTGTTATAGCACCTTTTGTGACAGTAGACTTCTTTTCATTTCACTTCATGGTCTTCTATAGACTATAGCTCAAGTAGTTCAAACTCTTGAAGCATTGTCAAATCAGAAAAACATACCTTTTCACATCAAGATCACAACGATAACACTGGAAAAAAATCATAATGTTGTTGGAAGATACCTACAGCAAGACTTCTGAGGAGAAATACTAGAAGAATTATAGCATTTTCAAAGACTCATATGATATTGTCATTGAAAAATTCAAACAAGGACTATCACAAACTTGAAGGTTGGTTGAGTCTAGTCTCTACATCTCTTTGATGGATAATGTTCTCTAATTAAATTTTAAAATTACTGAAATGGTTCTCTTGTATTTGGTATTTCAACATTATGTTCATGCATAGAGGGGTAAACCATAACATGCCATGAAATTGTATAAAACAAAGTCTATCCAATAGCTTATAAAAAATTTCAAAGACAATCTAAGCAATCTCCACATGGTATCATGTGACCTATACAAGACTTTAAACTCACCACACTTGAAGTGTTCGACAAAATGCCTCAAAGAAATGTGGTCTCATGGATTGCAATACTTGTAGGATATACACAAATTAGATTTGTTGAAAAGGCTTTAGAAACTTTCAAGCAAATGTGATTTGCAGGTTTAATGCCAGACTCCACAACCTTTGCCAGCATCCTCTCTGCCTGTTCCAAAATGGAAGCTTTGGAACTGGGTATGGACATCCATCAAAGCATAATAGAAGGGGTATTTTCATCTGATATTATAGTTGGAAATGATTTAGTTGACATGTATGCAAAATGTGGAATCATAGAGAAATCATTTGAAGTTTTTGACAGAATTCCTTGAAGAGATGTCATCTCTTGGACTGCAATTATTGTTGGATATGCACAAAATGGATTTGTTGAAAATGCTTTAGAAACTTTCAAGCAAATGTAATTGGTGAGTATAAATCCAAATTCCACAACCTTTTCCAGCATCTTTCCTACCTATGCCAAAATGGGGGCTTTGGAATAGGGTATGAACATCCATCAAAGCATAAATAATAGAGGAATTTTGTCAGATGTTGTAGATGCAACTTCCCTAGTCGACATGTATGCAAAATGTGGAAGCATAGACAAGGCATGTGAACTGTTTGATAGAATGCCTATAAGAGATGCCATCTCATGGAATATGATGATTGTGGGATATGCACAAAATGGATTTGTTGAAAAGGCTTTAGAAACTTTCAAGCAAATGCAATTAGCAGGTGTGAAGCCAAATTCCACAACCTATGCCAGCATCCTCCCTACCTATGCCAAAATGTGAGCTTTGGAGCAGGGTATGAACATCCATCAGAGAATAATAGATGGGGGATTTTTGTTAGATATTATGGTTGGAAATGCTATGTTAGAAATGTATGCAAAATGTGGAAATGTACACAAGGCACGTGAACTCTTTGATGGAATGCCTGAAAGAGATTTCATCTCATGGAATGCAATAATTGCAGGATATGCACAAAATGGATTTTGCAAGGGTGCTCTCAAAATATTTGAATTAATGAAGCACTCTGAAACATATCCTAACATTGTAAGCTTTGTGTGTATTCTTTGTGCATGCAGCCATGGAGGTTTAGTGGATGAGGGTTGTACATACTTCAATCACATGAGTAAGCAGTATTGCATTACACCTACAGTTGATCAGTAGTATTGCAGATTCCAAGTAGACAAACCTTCATTCTTTACCATCTAGCAACCTAGCAAAGGCTATTTAGTAGTAGTGCATGGGCATGCTTCCCCTTTATTCCCTAGTAATCATGTAAGGGAAGGTCATAGGTAATGAGTTAAGAATTAAGATGGATCTTTCTCCATCATAAATGAAATACAGAGATCCAAATACATAGCTTTTTTAAGAAGTTAAAATTAAATGAAGATGGATTCGAACATGGAAATTTTGTAAAAAAGAAGCAAACAATTGGTTTGACATGTTTAGATACCCTTCCTGTAAACTCTCTACCATCTAATCAAATAACTATTGTTGAAAGGAAAGTTCATTAAGAATCAATCATATGAAAAATGTCCATTTTCCAAACATATTCAAGATAAGGAAAGACGGTTACAAATTAATAAAGGGTAATCCAAGTAATGAAATTAATAGCATTCTAGAGGGCTTTAACATCACTACTTTTAAAAGAGAGTTGGGAGCTGAAAATCATGAAAATTTTGATGAGGTTCCTCTTAAACATAACTATATAGTTGTGGGAAAAAAGATATTATATTGATGTCCATAGATAACCAAAAGTAGGTCAACAAAATTTGAGAAGTACATTCAATCACAATAGAGAAGTCCTAAGGTAAAAGGATACAAAGTTTTGAAAAGTAATTAAATGCTAAGGTAAAGAAGTGTAAATATAAGAGGAGGGGAATAGTGCTTGATACTCAAAGCATAAGAACTAAGTACAAATAGCTTTGTAAGAGAAGGATCCCTTGGTGCAGCAGGGAACTCTTGAATAGGAGAGTAGGAAACAACAATGAGAAACCAATAATGTTACATTCTTCTAGCGAGGCTAAAGCCTCAAGGATATTTGACATTATACTCACTGACTGCAAAAAGGCCAACGCAGGATCTAAGAATTCTCATTGGGAATGCCTGGGGCTGATGACTCCATATTGTACAATTATAAGAGGAAACTAGGCACTTACCCTATAATCTCTTCTAACACCTGTAACTGATGAAACTCTGGTGGTAGAGAAAAAACCACTAATGCATGCCTACATCTATGACCTAGTTGCAAACAAGAAGGAAGGCTTGAACATTGAAACAAAGCAGGTTGATTCCACTTATATTGAAACTGAGTGGGATCAAATTCTTCTATAGAACTATGGAAACACAAACATCGGCCCACCAATCTCTCCCTATTTGTGAGTGAATCTATTGTATCCAACAAACACTTACAATGTCTACTGTCTTTAGTGGTTAAAAAATTAAGCACTCTGAGCAATTTTTTGGTCCACTATAAGACCTTTGTCTAAGAATGGAGACCTCTTGAAGAAAAAGTTAAAGTTGCTCTGATCAGGGCACTAAAAAAAGTGGATAAAGAACCACTTAATTTTTTTTGTATAGATATTGGTTTCTTCCCTTTATCTACTCCTAGATAGGACAGTTTAATATACTCTTCAGAGTCATAAACTGGTACATGTTTTTTGTGTAGGAGACATATCACATCCACAAACATGGAAAATCTATGCAAAGTAGGAGAAATTGGCTTGGAAAATGAAGGTAGTAGGGTATAAAGAATCATTTATCTACCACCATAGTGAAAAGTTAGCGATTGCATTTGGTTTGTTAATAATCTGCCTCACAATATTGTGCATGAGATATGATATAGAAACCAAGACAGACAAAAACAACTCTATTATTCCTACAGTGGAGTCATAAGAAAAATTAATTTCATACTCATCATCCTCAACACTTTACATAACTATTGTCTAAAGCAGTGTGCAAGTTTCACAAGCCTTAGTGAACAGATAAAACAAGTTGCAAAAACATAATTCTCATCAAAACCATAAATAATTTTCTTCTAGTTCTGAAAGATCAACCAATGGGCTTCAATGACCACTCATCCAATTTAAGCAGTTAGAATTCTAACTATTAATTACCAAAAATTGTAAGCAGATAAAGATACCAATGTGGAAAAACTTCTTACAGAAAACCTAGAAGCAAAAGTTTAGCAGCCACCAATCAACACATACTTACCCCTTTTGTTTGAGTGTGATCTTATCACCCAAACAATGCAATTCCCTGGGTTTTACTTCTTATCCTGATATAACCACTCAGCTTGCCATCAGATTGTTTCTCAACACTAACATTCACAAGAGCATCCTCACCAAATACACAATCTCCATCCAGTGCAGATCTATATCAAAAATAATGGTTAATTACAATCTTGTTTGTAACATTGTGTTTCTCCAGTGGTAAATGAACCATTCAGAATATTTAATGCAATGCAGACCAAACCAGATTACTCTAAAAATATGAAAGAAGTTAAGAAAATTGAAATACTTACAGGGATGTGAGGCACTTCATATTTATTGATCTCACAATATGGTTTAGGAACTCCTTCCCATCATGAATAACTATGTTCACAGCCACCTAATAGAAAAATTACAAGCTCAATACTCATTGGGAATATGCCATTTTTTAGATTAATCTATTGTTTAAATTTGGTACAATATACATTTGAAAGAAAATTACTAGCAACTTTAAATTTATTTTCCCACCCAAGAGAATAATCTGATTTACCTTGTTTTCCCACTCAAACTTAGCCCACATATTCCTAGAAGCAACATCAAGGAAAGTGGTTGGGGAGATGTAGTCCATAATGTCAATGTGTATGTCATTCAAAACAACAACATTGTGGTCCAGTACACTTGTAGTCTCATAAACAATGTTACCGAATATAACACCAATTTCGGTTGAAGGCACTTTTATGTTTTCTTTTATCTGCTTGCTTGACTTTGGAGCTAGAGTATAATTTTGTGGTCGTTCAACCAGTTTGAGATCACCCATAGTAGCCAATTCTAAACAAAGGTTCTAAAGTTAATATTAGAAATTCCTCTTCCTTTGCCATTCTTGGACACTTTAGAAGGCATTTTGAGGGAGTGGCATAATTTTAAGCCATATTTAATTTAGATGAGCATTTTTGTAATGTTTTTAATAAATATTTTTTATTATCTATCTTTGTCTATCCCATAATAATGAATGCATTGGGTGATTTCCATAGTCTGATGAATTTTATCTTAACTTTGTGATTTAGTTTCTAGGTAGTCATGTAGAGCTGGGATTATACTTATGGTTGGGAGTGCTATTTTTGGATGTAATTTCATTCTAATCAGTGGCATGCTTTTGAGAACTATGAATAATTAAGTACAGTCAACCCAAATAAAGCTGTGAAATGTTGTGATATTTTCAATATAATTTAGAAAATTGAAATTGACAGCTGGTTAATGCTCTAGGATGTTACCCGTCATACTGAGTGGGCAAGGATAGGCTTCGCTATTTACTTAAAATGTCTGATGTCCATGAGCACTAAACCAAACAAAGGATAAAATGGAATCCTTTTTTGTTGCATAGAAGTTACTAAGCTGAAACAAAAATATTCTTAATATGGTAGAAGCTATGTCATCTCTAAACTGAGATGATAGGCTTTTCTATTTACTTAAAATTCTCGATGTCCATGAGCATTAAACCAAACAAAGGATAAACTGGAAGCCTTCTTTGTTGCACTGAAGTTACTGAGCTGAAACAAAAATCTTCTTCATATGGTAGAAGCTATGTTATCTCTAAACTAAGATACAACAAAAGTGTTCTTGACTAAATTAAGGTACAACATGAGATGCATTCCTATCCAATTTGAGTGATAGTAGAATCCACAATTTTCTCCAACTGAGCTAAATAATAGCAAGTCTAAAGGCATGTGGGTTTGCTTCACTCTGTTACAGTAGAAGTCTCTTCATCTCCATTCAACAGAGGCCATTTACAATATAAACTAACACAACGAAGATGCAATGGAGGTTATCTTCCTCTTCAAACTGAGATGCAATGGAGGTCATATTCCTCTTCAAACTAAGCTCCAACAGAGGTATCTTCCTCTCAATTTTGAGCAACAATAGAAGTTGCTTCTTCCCCAGATTGTGTTAAAATAGAAGTGGTTCCATCTTCCTCTTGAAGCTGAGCTACAATATAAGTCTTAGGCATGTCATTTTTCTCTAAAAATTGACTTACAATGATTTTTATTTCCTCTACAAACTGATCAAATACAAAATTCATTTTTCTCTTTAACTTGAGCTAGAACAGGGGTAATAGGTTTGAAGATTGACTTCATTTTCATAAAATTATGGAAAGTACTGAAGTCTTCTGAGTTGAGCCTAGCTTGAATAGAAATCTTGTGATTCAAGTGGATCCTGAACTTAAGATGTCTGAAGCTATAAGCAAGGTTTGATCAGAAATTGGTTTAAGTTGAGCTACAATGGAACATATCTTCTAAGAAATTCAAAGGCTCTTAATAAGAATTTACCAAGGGTTGGCTAGGTGGAGCTTTACTCATTAGAGAGAAACAAAATAGTGTAGGTCTCCTTAAGTGTCAAAATAGTTGTCTCAACCTTCACCATTAGATTCATCTTTTCAACCTAAATTTCAATGTTGTAAATTGTTTCCTTGTCTTTCCCCACAATCATGGTTTGTAAAGTGCAGCATTTCAGCAACACAAAATCTTGCCTCAGGCTATTATTTTTATGTGATTTTTTTATTTTATCTCTTTTTAAGAACAAGGCTTGTAAATTGACATCATTTTCATCAAATTATGAAAGTACTTAGTCTTCTGAAGTAAGCCTAGCTTGAAAAGAATTCTTGTGATTCAAGATGAGCTTGAACTAAAGTCATCTAAGCTATAAGTCGAGTTTAGATAGGAACGGGTTAAACTGAGCTACAATAGAACATACCTTGCAGGAAATAAAAATTTCTTCAGTTTTATAAGTCCCTACCTGTGGATGCAATGGACAGAGTGTAATGGGCAGTGTGTGTGTCTCGAGCTCCTCCAAATCGTGGGCTTCTCCAATAGAAGAATCGACTTCAAGCACACCACCACTGGTGGCTTTTCTGCCACAGAAAATCCCACATAGCCTACTATTGATCGATGCCATTGTGAAGGGAAAAGGAAAACTCATGTTGAATGAGGAGGGAAAATGAATGGAGGGAAATTTTTGGTTTTTTCAATCTTCTTGTCTCTATTAAATGTTATTATTATGTTATATTTTTTTGCTTTGATTCTTTATTTTTGATAATACATTTTATTTTAGGCTTGTAAATTTAATACAAGTTTATTATCAAATATATATAATATTTCATATGCATTTTTTGTGTGTATTTCATTTTTTCTATTTTCTTATTTATTACTTTGAATTTGTTAGTTTCTCTTCATTAACCATTTAGGTTGTTTTTTGGATTAATAAAATTGATCTTTTTTCAATTTTTGGTTTTTTCTTATTTTCTTTTTACTAGTCTTCTTGATTTTTTTGCTTTGATTCTTTAATGTTTAATTTCTTTTATTTGACATTATTTGAGCAATCTTTTGTGCTTGTCCTCATTTTATTTCCTTCTTTTTCTTTTAAATTGATTGAATTTTATCAAGTTTATTGCTTGTTGTCTCTTGTGTGCTTTTTATGAATTTCTCTCTTGTCAAGTTATTGCCCTCTTGTGCCTTGTTTCACGCACAACTCCTTCTCACTCCTCCCCCTCTCATACCTTTTTATGCTTGTATTGGTCTGCATCTTTTCATTCTATCCTTGTGCTCTAATTTTCATCCTGATGATGGATCATGGAGTGTGATCCAAAATGTTGATGTAAAAAATTAACACACAATCAACTCCAAAAATCTTTTACAATTATTAATAAAAAAATTATTTCAGAAAAAGTATATTTTTTATTGTCTTAATTTAAGACAATTAGAAAATTAATTTAAGACATTTGAATTAGTATTTTTAATTTTTAATATATATATATATAAGAAATAATAAACTATATACATATTTATATATTGTTTATTATTTTTTTGCTTATATATATATATATATATATATATATATAATGTTAATTATTTCTTTGATGTTTTAATTATTCTTTTGCTTTGGTTCTTTGATTACATTGTTCTCTTTTTCTTTTTCTTTATCTCCTATCTTTAGTTTCATGGTTCTTATTTTATTTTATTATCAAGGGGTAAGTTGCTTTAATTCATTTTATTATCTTTTTTCTTCATTGGTCAAATCTTAGCCTATTGACTTCTAGCCCTCTCTTCTCCTCACCTATTTATCCTTCCAATTCTACTATCTCGCTCTATTTTTCTTCTCTCTTGTTGCATGCAAATCATCCTGATGATGGATATTCATGGAGTGTGGTCTGAAACATTGATTTAAAAAACTCACACAGTTTAAATCCAGAAACTTGAACACTTAATTATCATGGACTGCAGAAACTTGATGTTAATTAAAAATATAATTTAAATATAAAATATATATTTAAGACAAAACTAATATAATTTTTTCTTAAATTAATGTCTTAACACCTCCTTTTATGTAGTAGTGTCTCTTGGTTTCTATGCATCATGCCCTCATGACAGGCCTTCAAATCATAGTTAAAAACATTAATGATTCATTAGGTAGGGATCCCATGAGGGGGGCTTAAGCTCTATGGATTATGATCAAATTCGAAAGAAAAAAAGAATAGAGGAGTAATAGTCATTTATTTAGTCATTAATTTAGCCATATATTTAGTCATTTATTTAGTCATTTTTATTTGTCTGATATTAGTCATTTATTTAGTCATTTATCTATTTTCAAAATACTACTAGTGTTAGTCACGTAATCATTTATTTTCCAAATTCTACTAGTGCATGGTGCTTCAGCTATATTGTTAAGATAGTCAATAATAATCTTAGAATCTCCCTCAACAATAACCTTCTTGTATCCCTTGTCTCTAAGATAATTGATTCCAACCCAAACAACATAGGCTTCAGCAAAATTATTCATTGTTGTTCCCAGTCCCTTATTGTATCTAGCAAGATAAATTCCTCTTTCATCCCTAACCACTCCTCTCGCTCCTGCCAACCTAGGATTTCCTTTTGAGCATCCATCAAAATTACATTTCACCCATCCTAGATCAAGGGGAATCCAAACAATACTTTTTCTTATGATCTTTTTATCCCAATTCACATCATTGAGGTCATGGGAAATCTCCCATTGTTGTTTTATTCTTAACTCTTGGTAGGTAGGCCCTTGCTTAGACTGGGTGTACACACAGCTTTCAATATTTTCTTGAATTTGTCTCCTTATAACCATGCATAGCTCCCTACTACTCTTAGCAGCATCCCTAAAGACCCTATTGTTGCTTTCTTTCCACAAACCCCAAGTAAGAAACGGGGGAACCTGTCCCCATAAATCAAAGATTATAAAGGGTTCAAGCACCACCCATCAACAAACATTTTAACCAAGGCATGGAAAACCCATTCAACCTTAAGAATCTGTAGGAAAAAAGCCCAAACTTCTTGAGCATAAGAGCGCTGAAAGAAAAAATGCATAATTTAGTTTCTTCTTCTCTATTGCAAAGATAAAATTTATTGACAAAGTACCAGCCTCTTTTCTTAAGATTGTCAATTGTGAGAATCTTAACATGTATCACAACCCACAAAAAATAGTTAATTTTATGGATTAGGTTCTTTTTCCACACCTTATTCCAATTAAAGACTCCCGTGTTAAGAGGTTGCAGATCCATAGCCTCATAGGCTGACTTAACAAAGAACCGCCTAGTAGCATTTTTTGTCCAAATCCATTCATCCACTTTGCTTCTTGAAAAGAGGTCAGGATTCCCAATTAGACTGAACATCAAGTCCAAGGCATCATCCCAATTCAGTTGTCTACCACCCCTCATAATAGCATTTTTCAAAAACATTTTGAAGTTAATCCATTTTGGTCTCAAACCATCCCAAACTAAATAGTTAGAGACCAACTTACCAATGCTTCTTTTTAATCTTGTTTTTATTTGTTGAAGGCTATCTCTAGTAGATAAGGGAGCACATGTGTACTAAACATCCTCCCAAAATTCATTTCTCAGCCTATTTCCAATCCTAACTTTCACTCCTTTAGTTAGGGTTCCTCTTATTTTTAGCAGATTGTTCCAAAAAATAGAGCCATAAGGTAGCTACTTTTTCCTGAGAAAATAGCAAGCCACTTTATTATTTAAATATTTATCCCTTAGTATCTATACCCAATCTTTTTCATCTTCCAAAAGAAACCAGCCCATTTTTTCCACAAGAGCTTTGTTTAACACTTTTATTCTTCTAATTCCCAAGCCTCCTTCTCTCTTTGGTTTAGAAACAACTTCCCACTTAATGAGTGCCATTATTTTCCTTTCTTCCACACATGACCATAGGAATCTCCTTTGGATCGTTTCAATTTTATCTGCAACATAAGCAGGGATATTGAACAAAGAGAGGTAATAGAAAGGAATATTTTGAAGGGAAGCTTTTAAAAGTTGAATCTTTCCAGCAAAGCTCAACAATTTTCCCTTCCATCCATCTAGTTTCTTATGTATCTTTTCCACAATAAAGTTCCAGTATTTTTGTTGGGCTTTCTAGAGATTAAAGGTAGGCCCAGGTAAGTAGCAAGCAAGTCTGCTTCTTGACACCATAGAATATTTATAACTTTGTCTTTAACAACCTAACTAGTATTAAAGAAGTAGATTTTTCTTTCCTGATAATTGATAAATTGACTAGATAGCTTAGCATTTTAGTCAAGAATAATTTTTCGTTGTTTTTCTTCAACAATATATGCCTCCCCCATAAGAATAGTATCATCAACGAATTGTTGATGTGAGGCAGGGGGTAAAGAGGAAGCAACACAAAAAACTTTTAAAGTTTTGTTAGCAATTTGTTTCTGTATATTGTGGCCTAAAGCTTCAGCAACAATAACAAACAAGTAGCGTGATAGTGGGTCTCCCTGTCTCAGACCACGACCTGAAGAGAAAAAACCATTAGGAACCCTGTTAACTAGGACAGAGTACCTTAGAGTAGTGACACAAGATCTGATTAACTTGAGGAATTTACCATTGAATCCAAATTTTTCAAGAACAGCAAATAGAAAATTCCAAGAGACCCAATCATATGCTTTTGAGATGTCCAACTTTAGAACCATACCCTATTTTTTATTGTGGTCCATATAATATAGCACCTCATGGGTATGAGTGGAAGCATCCAATATTTTTCTTCCTTGAAAAAATCCCTTCTGATTCATAGCAATCATTTTATTCCAGACAACTTTCAACATGTTGACCATAATTTTAGAACAAATCTTATATGTGGTATTACATAAGCTGATAGGTCTATAATCATTCATAGAAACAACATCACTATTCTTTGGGATGAGAACTATAAAGGTGGTATTCATCTGATTCAAAAGCTTTCTCGATCTGAAGAAATCCTTCACTGCATTAAATAAGTCTGGAGAGACTATGTCCCAATAGACTTGGAAGAAACTTGGGGGAAATCCATCTGGTCCTGGCGCTTTAAACGCACCAAATGAGAAAAAATATTCCTTAACCTCCTTCAAAGAAACATCCTTGGATAATACTTTGAGATCCTGGTCTGTAATAACATTGGGGATGACCTCCAAGAATTCATTCAATTCAGAATTATCAACATTTGGCGATTCAAGAAAAATTGAAAAGAAGGAGACAACCTTCCAAGCTATGTCCTCATCACTATCAAGTCGAGTCCCATTAGAAGTTGTTAAGAATCTGATCCTATTTCTTCCTCTATGCTTCAAATTTGATTGATGGAAGAACTTAGTGTTTCTATCCCCTTCTCTTAACCATTGGATTCTTGATTTTTGTTTCCAGAAAATTTCTTCCTTTTTGTTTATTTTATACTATTGAGCTCTCAACTCCCTTTCTTTGTTGCAAATCTCATCATCCATAATTCCCAGTTCCATTAGATCTTGGATCTCCTTAATTTTCAATTTTAAGTCTTTCTTAGTGTAGACATGTAAAATTGACTTCATCTATCACAACTCCAAACATCTCAGAATCAACCTGAAACGTCTTCAAACAACTCGTAATCAACCCCAATCATCTCATAATCAACCTGAAATGTCTTGGAACAACTCAGAATCAACCCAAAACGTCTCGGAACATCTCATAATCAACCTGAAACTCTCAAAATCAACTCAAAATCTCTTGAAACAACTCGAAATCAACTCAAAACATCTCGGAATCAACTCGAAACGTCTCGAAACAACTCGAAATCAACCTGAAACATCTCAAAACATCTCAGAATCAACTCAGAACATCTCTGAAACATCTTAAATCATCTCAAAATCATCCCACGATCATCAACGACATCTAAAACCCTAATTTCCTCTATTAATTGAATAATACAACGTTATTTAATTAATTCACTTTTTCATCATTCTTGACAAATTAAATAAATACTGTTTATTTAATAAAGTCTTGAAAACCCTAATTCTACTATTAATTGAATAATACAACGTTATTTGATTAATTCACGTTTCATCATTTCGACCAATTAAATAAATTACATTTATTTAATAAAGTCCTAATCTTATCTTATTTCATCCTGATTAGTCAAACAACACTAATTATTTGATTACGTCACTAATTCACCTTATTCCTCAAAATTAATTGAATTATTAAATCATAATAATTTCATTATCACACTTTCCCTCCAAAATTTGAATAATCAAATCAAACTATTCAAATCAATTATCAAAAATCAAATCAAACTAATGCAACTCTATTTGCAAAAGTCAAATTTGATTTGCACATTCAACTCCAAAAAGGAATTAATTAATTAAATCAATTAATTCATATTCCTCACCCACTTTCTCATTGAGAAAATCATGGGTTGTTGACTGAGCAATCTAATTTTGCTAACTCAACCATCTATTTCCTAACTAAAACCAATCAATTGCTAATTGATCAATCAAATCCCGACTTATCAATCCAAACCCTAACTAGCTAATTTATTCTTCAATCACCCTAATTGTGCAATCAACTTTGTACGATATTCTCATGTCTAAATCTTCTCAACACATGTTGACCATTGATCTGGATATTCTCCAACGTGATCCTGATCGTGGATTTGAAATCTCTTTTCCTATATAACAAACCTCTCTCCTTACAAATATGGATCAGAGAATCAACTTAATTTTGCAACAAAGTGTTGTCACAATCACCATTGATAGAGCTTCAACCTTTTTTGATCAACAAAGCATCTGTCATCAAGCTTTTGCGCACGAACAATGGAGGCTTTGCAGTGATACGAACAACCCAACATCATGCAAATAGACTCCAACATGGGATGGTAACCTCTCCTTTCCTTTTGAATTCATTTTTTTAATCTTAGGATTTCATTTAGTAAGTTCAAATAGCTTAGATTGTTCATTTCATGAGTGATGGAATAGGAATAGATTAAAAGTTTTTGGATTAGATAGATTCTAATTTCAATTTTCAAATATTGATCTTGCTTTTGCATTTTCCAATGGATTCTTTCCCCCTCACACATTCTGGCACACCCGGTGGGACCTAGGTCCTCCTTATTAACATTTTTATGAGCAAATTTCAAGTTACAGGACTCTGGGAGCATTCAAGAGAAGTTTCACGCACTGCCCAACAAATGCTCACTTTTGACTAATGAAATTTTTGAGCATTTGCCACAAAAATCTCGCCTTTTCCATGGTAACTACACCTTTGCACTAAGAACTGCGCTTTTGCACTAAAAAGCATGCTTTTGCAAATTTATGGGTTTGCACTTGCACGAAAGATCTGAGCATTTGTTTCTAGATCTGAGTATTTTCCTATTTTCTAAGCATTTGAAAAAAAAATTGAGCATTTGATTTTTTCTCTGAGCATTTTCTTTGGAAGACAAGTGCATTGATCCTGCACTATTGTAATGAACCTTCTTGCTAACATTTTTCTTGTTTTGTAGGAATTAATAGATTTTTATCCTAAATTTGAAACATATTAACTTGTTTTGTGCAAGGAAGATGATCGGTCCAAGATTTTTGGAGCCACAATCTTTTTTTATTAACTTAGGAAAAAAAATTATTTGGTGCTCTAAAATGAACAACAACAACTCTCACATTTGATTTTGGTGTTTTAAAATGAACCAATTTGAAGCTTTTTTAAGTTAGGAACTTTCTTTTGGTGCTCTAAAATGAGCAACAACAACTCTCACATTTGATTTTGGTGCTATTTAAAATTGAACAAATTTGAAGCTTTTCTAAGTTAGGAACTTTCTTTTGGTACATTAAAATGAACAACAACAAACTCACTTTTGATTTGGTGTTGTTAAAATGAACTAGTTTTAAGCTTTCTAAAATAGGAACTCTCATTTGGTGCTCTTAACAAGAACATAAAACACTTCAATTTTGGGATCTAAAAATGAACACATTTCATGTTTTCATAATTAGGAACCTTTGAATTTGGTGCATAAAAAGAGTGCAAACATTTTTCATTTTGTTGACGCACGCACATTTTACATTTGTTGACCAAGATAGGACCAAGCTTGATTCTCAGAAACACTTCAATTTTGGGGATTAAAATAAACAAACTATTTTTGTTGTTTTCACACCATTGCTATCTTAACTGCTTGATGTCTTGAACACTTCAATTGGTGCAAAAATAAAAAAGAACATTTTGTTTATGTTATTCACATATTTTTGGGGATAACACCGCTCAAGGTGTTTAAAATGAATCAATTTGATATGAATTGTATGTCGTGTATTCATTGATTGGAAAAGCTAAATGTTTTTCTTCTCCCCTCGCACCTTTTGGCGATCTTGGGTGAGCAAGGACATTTTGAGCTTTGCAATTTTTTCAAGCATACCTTTTTAGAGGGCCTACCTACTTGAGGGATCTCTTGCGTCAGAGGACTCGTGGGAAACCCAAGAGGTAAATTCATTTTGGACTGCTATATAAATCTTTTGTGAGTGTGAGGAAAGTTCATCACTCGCCGGGTCTATATTTCCCATACCAACGTAGTCTTCCTCAGTATCCTCGTGATGCGTAAAAACCCTCAAGGGCTAGAAGGTTCTTAATTGAATAAAACGTCGCATATGTAGGTGCCTAAAAATAATACCCCTAGAACATGACTAAGAGCCAGAAGCCACCCTCTTATCCAAAACATTCTTTGAAAGTGGTGCATCAGAATTTACTTATGAGAAGTTACTTGTCATTTCCAACTATAGGCCCCTGCCATAAGTCACATATAAAATCATCTCTCTATAGCATGAGGAAAGCCCACCTAAGAGGATGGTTTCTCTCCACTAGGCTTGTAATTTCTTGTTAATGTTAAACTTTCCCAATTAGATTCAAAAACAATTGTTACATAAAATTATGTGTTTGATTTAAAGAAAAATAACACATCAAAAAAAACATTGAATAGGTTGGTCAAATCAAAAACCCTTTGATTTAGTGTATACTTGTGAAAGAAGCCTTATGTTTTGCACTCCTTGAAAGGATTTATCCTTAAAGGTTTCTGAACATTTTGGATTTTATTTCAGGTTACCTTAATCAAAGTAAATATTGGGTAAACTATGGCTTGGGTGTTGTGATTTCACAACTTGAGCTATATACATTCAGGTCACATAAAGTCCATGCTTTTGAGTCAGTCAGTGCTATTATATCATTTTCCATACTCAAGAACATGGAGAAAACAAACACACAGAGGTTACAAACTACCATTTCAGCTCACAATATTTTTGCTAAACATCTAGGGGAAAACAAACTCAAGTTGTTTATAAGGTCATTGTTCAAACAAAACATTTGGAAAATCAGATTGGTCACAAAGTCTCTCGTCCATTATTCCCATACTACTTATTTGAAATAAAAATCGAAAAAAACATTAGGATCATTCCTTCACTCAAAAATTCTATTATATCAACAGTTACTTGGAACTCATAGATAGTTCAAGTATCTTTCTCACAACATATCCTCTAGACAAGGAAGTGGAATATTGACCCTAGTTCTTCAGCATTTTGATTTCCAAAAAGTAGCCACATTCCAAAACAACACTCAAGCCTTAGGTTTTTTTGAGTTTCATAGAAAGCCACCTCACAACTCCATCACACCTTATGACCATCTGGTGACCCACAGCTCTCATTCAACCACCAGGCCTTGTAGCACTAATTATTCAACCTAGTCTCACGCATATTGAGGGTGCACAAACTGACATCATAAGCAGTTTGAGAAACTTTATATTTGAGAAAAATGAACCACCCCATCATTTTCTTACCACATCAATCATCTTAAAAAAAGAGGAAGAAAAAGAAAACACAGTAGTCAGAAGACCCGTATTACTACCTCCCGCATGGCCATAGGTATGATCCTCTAGGAAGATATAAATATTACTAATGGCCATAGGTATGATCCTCTAGGAAATATAAATGTGACGTTATGATAGGGTATTAAGTATCAAAACATCCTTGAAACATGTCGATCTATTACCCAAATTATTCTTATCAAGGGTCACAACATCAAATAGGGAAACAACAGCATGGATTTCAAAATTACCCTCAAGGAATAAATCCAGAACATCAAATTTCCCTAGATAAAATTGAGAGAGATCTTGAGGAAATTAAATGAAATCAAAATATGATGTATCGCCAATGCCATGGGCAACGTCAGAACATTACATATCCACAACAAACAGACATTATTCCACAAACACCTCAATATCTACATCAACAACACTTCCAATATCCACATTATCAAGAAGTTCCACAACACCAAGATGTACCTCAAATTTAATATCAAAATGTGCCTCGATTGCAATATCAAAGAGTTCAACAAAATCAAGAGCAAAACAATCAAGAAAATCCACAGAGGAAAGATTACCAACCAGAAAGGAAATTCACCCCTTTGGAAGAAACTTTAGAGGTAATCATGCACGAACTAGTACAACAAGAACTTATCAAGATCAATGACAATTCAATTATATGGTGAACCAAACTTTAAACTCCCTTGGTATAACAAGTACGAACAATGTGAGTTCCACAAAATCAAGGGTCACCTAACGAACAGGTGTGCTACACTCAAAAACCTCATCCAAGACCTCATTGATCAAGGATAAATAACTATTAAAGGGCCATCAACCAATAGCAACAATGATAATTCCTCAACCTCAAAATTTGAAAATGGCATTCAAGGCTCAAACACTAATGACAACAATGACAATGTCTCAACCTCAAAATTCAAAAACAACAATCAATAGTTATCTATCACTAATCACATTGACAATGTCTCTACATCATCTAGTGAGCAAGAGGACATACATCAATAATTTATTCCCAAGCATGGACATTTAACTCAATCACCCAAGGCTAGCAATGATTCAGTCCAAAATATATTGACATCATCCAACCTCATGACAGTACATATTGATGATCAAGAGACTCCTAAGCCAACACTTATACCCAATGTAAAAAATCTAAGCCAAGAGCTATCACCCATATGCCCACAATTTGAGGAAATCCAAGGATCTTTTATGGGAAATCCTTTCTTTGAAATTGATCCATGTCAAGAAAGTGATCCAAAGCATATCAAAGATGATACCACATAGAGTCAAGATCAAGAATCCCTATCATCAAAATACTAATATGACTTGGTAGATATCTTCTAAGACATCCAAGGCTTTCCAAAAGAACACATCCATATCCAAAGCACACATACATCTACCCATGAGATGCTTACTCCTAATGGACATGTAGATGATCTTCATCCAAAACAAGAGTCTCATACTCTTGATATCATTACCATGGAACAAGAGTCACCTACTCTTCACATCTGTACACATGATCAAGATATAGCAGAATCTATAGACCTATCAGAAAATGATCAAGAAGAAGCATTAAGATCATAAACATCCTCCAGGTTGGTTGAAGACATAAAGCATGAAAATATGGAGCAAAATATCTTAAAATCAGCAAAGATAATGGACAATCCTAAGCAGCAGAGCATTAGGTATACTAAAGTCAATGAAGCACCAATATATTTTGAAGGACCATCAAAATATGATATTTCACAAGATCAAGTTGACAATATCAATCAAGAAGTTATCCCACCTATGAAGGATCCTATTAGTGAAGAAGCTATCACATTTGAAGATCCACAACAAGGCAAAGAAGGATTAGAACCTTGTTTCCAAGGTAAATCAAATCCTATTGCAAATAAAAGTTTTCAACAGATGCATTATCAAGACAGAGGATTAGGCCTACATGAATAGGGTATCTTAGCACCAATGCAAATTATTGGCAATCCTAAGCAACAAGGTCTTGATTATTCAAAGAGTAATGAATCTAAACATATCAGTGATACCTCTATAATATTGGGGTCAACTTTATCTAATGCAAGCATCGACATAGAGAGTGTGAAGAGTCCTTATGATGAAATTTCTACCAATGCTACAACTATCCATGTCATGAATCATCATCCACACATATTTCAACCATCTCATTGGGACCAACAACAAAGGAAAATGTTATACCCAAGAATGAAACAAGTCATTGAAGCAGAAGAATTAGCAAAACAAAATGGACAGGAAAAATTCAAATGGATACAAAAGAAAAAGAAATAAAATCATCCCTATCAAACTCCATTAATCAAAGAAACTATGCGGAAAAATCAAGAAGGGAATTTCATCCATCAAAAAATTCCAACAATGCAAAAGAAAGCTTCAAGAGTGACCTACAAGGTATATCAAGATGTTGGTCCCAATCAAATCTCCATATCCACCCATCATTTCTCATCATCCCAAGTTTGGAAAATAAAATGTTCCAAACTGTCAACCAATCCATGTATGAGTATCATATCCCTCAACGCATTTTTCCATCGAAGATATCCAAATCTCACATTGACCATGTGTTGGCAGCAACTATTTATCATAAGGACTCTAAGGGCACTCTATTGTGATGTGCGCATCAAGGTAAGGTTAACTTGGATATAGAAAAAGAAGAAAAGAATTATCAGGGGTTACATTCAATTACTCGTATCCTAGCAAAACAACTCCTCCTAGTATGATATCATTGGCACGTCATGACAGCAACAACAGCCATATCAGCACCAGTAGCATCTACATCAGCACCACCAAGTGGTTCAAACGTGAGTAGAAAATCATCGCCATGATGAAAACCTGGTAAAAAGGCATCTTGTGTGACATCAAAATCAATAAAAAAACAAAAAAACAAATCAAGAAAATAGTCAAGAGAAAAATCGTCCTCCAGTGAAAACCACTATGGTGGCGCTTTGGACAAATACCATGATGAAAACCTGGAAAACAGGCGTCAAGTGTAGAATCGACCATCTACATGCACCATTTCAGGTGGAAGCACCTCAGCGTATCCCTATAAATCCCATCCATTTTTTAATCCAAAATCCAACTTGATCTTGACAAATGTTTGGTGTACACTTTACACTTGTTATGGAAAACATCTTGACATGGGTCAATATCATTAATCCTATTCTATCTAGCATTATCTGAGCCATGAGGCATTTTCCAAAGGGGAATACTCTATCCAAACATGTTATTCTATCACAAGATAATCCATCATTGCTAGACACTAGGGGAAAGTACTTACAGCTTGCTTCAGAATAAATCTTGATCTATGTCTTCTAGCTCATGTTGGGACCTAGGCATTGTCCAAACAACAAGGTGTGCCACATGGTACCCTTCCCAATTTTTCCCAACAACAAGGTATACTTGCCAACACACCACCAGGGTAATCTTCAAAATAGTTCATCCCAAAAACAAGGTGTACCACCAATGCACTACCAAGGTAACCTTAAAAGATACAAACAATGTGGATTATTCCTTCACTCAAAAATTCTAAGATATCAACAGTTGCTTGAACCCCACAGCTAGTTCAAGTAAGCTTTCCTACAACATATCCCCTAGAAAAACAAAATGAAATATAAATCCAAGTTTTCAATATCTTCACCCTAGGAAAAAGGGTAAAAATCCAAAAAAATAGAAAAGGGATAAAAAAATCAAAAAGAAAGAAAAATAGTAAAGAGAAATAAAACATTCTTTGGGTGAAAACCACTCTGTGGCGCTCTTAGAATAGGTACCATAGTGAAAACCTGGTAAACAGGTGCTATGTTTGAATAAAACTTGCATCATTATCTATTGGTACTATCCACAGCATCCACCCATTCATTTCATAATAAAATAGTATATCCAACCATGGCTTGTCGTTGAGTAAGGAAAGTCATCTTGTCTACAACTGGGGGTAGTTTCAAAAATATGGTCATGGATTAGATCTTTGAGCATCCTATCATGGTCACAAAAAACAACAAAACATCAAAAACATCAAAAAACAACAAAAATATCAAAAATATCAGAAAATAGCAAAAAAAGATCAAAAACATCTAGAAAACAACAAAAGAAAAAAAACATTTGAAAAACATAAAAAACAAAACAACATCATGGGGTTATTACTTCACTCAAACAGTCTAAGATATCAACATTTGCTTGAACCTCACAGCTAGTTCAAGTAGATTTCCCGCAACATATCCTCTAGACACATAGGTGGAATAGCAATCTAGATTATCAATGTTGTTTACCCAAAAATAGTTTATGCTTTGAGTCAAATGGTCGAACTATGTGGTCTATGTGTGTACAACATAGGAAAGGCTTATTAGCCCCCGAAACCCTAATTCAGTCCCCTTAGGTTTCCAACGTGCTTTATTTCAACTTAGTCAAAACATACAAAATCCAAAAAACATTCACAAAATAGAAAAGGTCAAAAACACTCAAACCATGCAAACTACGAACCTCTGCATTTACAACGTAGGTAAGGCTTATGTTTAATGAGCCCCCGAGGCCCTAGGTTACTCCCTAGAAAACAACAAAAATAGCATCATAAAACCTAGAAAAATCAAAAAGACCCATGTATGCCATCACAATTCACAATAAAACATCATCTATAATAAAAAAACTGTCACATTCACCCTTTGACAAAACAAACGAAGCAAGCATCAATAGTTGGAACCTTCAAGCAGACAATCACAGAAGAATTTGATTGCAAAGAAAACTAAAACAAAGCCAAGTATCAAATACATATCTTTTTGACAAGACCCAACAACATCCTGAGATATGTCTTAACAGATCCATTCCTACAATAGACAGGATCAACATTGGATAAATAGACCCACCCCAAATAGATATGGCAAGCGATATAACAGCATTTTTTTATCTTTTTGTTGTCTTACTTTTTGTGATTTACATTATTGACTCATTCCCAAGATCTCTCAAGGATGTCCATAAGGATTTAGAGAAGAAGGAATGGGGGCAATTGAGCGTCATTTCGATTTGTTGTTTGTGGATAGTCTTGTTATACTACCATGGTGAATACTTGCTTTGTTCTATGTGTGGAAGTCATCTTTGGAACATTTCATGTCATAGTGACATGTTAGGTTCTTAATACCTCTTGTGTTACCGGTCTAACATGTTTTTAAAGCTTCTCACCCATACACTCTTACAAGGTTTTTGTATGTCTGGTATGAGCAAGAATACTCCTTATTTGTAGAGTCAAAGTTCATGCAATAGATACAAAGTCACCTTGGTCATTAATATCCTGGTGCATTGTATTTATTTGTTATATCAAAAAGGATTGTTCAAACTGCAAAGTCTCTAAAGCAAAGCAAAAGCAACTCATCAACTACTAACAAACATCACATTTCTATCTATCATCAATATTTCCTCTAATTAACATCACATTTCTATCCATCATCAATAATTCTTCTAAATTAATATCACATTTCTATCCATCATCAATATTTCCTCTAATTAACATCATTTTTCTATCAAATCATCAACATTTCTTCTATGTGAAATTTGCATAGGAATATCATTAGTACCATTTTTCATCCACAATATCGGCAATACACATCATGATGATAATAAACCAATAAAAAAATCATGTATGGGGAATTCATTCATATTAACACCATATATAAACATACATCATCATATATCATCATCACATAAGCATAAAATGAGAATGAATTGAAGAGGGCATCCATCATATATATCATCATCAAAAAAGAGAGAGTACATCATCAGTGTGATAGGATATACAAAATCATAATATCTATATGAGGCCTCGACTGGGCTGATGAATATATACATACAAAAAAAATGTCTACAAAATGCCTCTAAGCAATGAACAGCATGAAGATCAAGTACAAAAGTAAGACCCCGATAGGAATGACAGAACCATATAGATCACCAAAACGATCTGGTTGTCTCATAGACTGATCACCTACACCACCACCTGCACCACCAACTGTACCCACAGAACTCAGCTCTCCAAACCATGGATGCCAAGTAGCCCTGGGAACAATAGACTCATATAAAGTTTGATAGTAGGTAGACCTCTACAAATAATGATCACGCTCTGCACTGAGAGTATCTCTCTCTGTAGTCAACAACTGTTAAAAATCCTCTACAGCATGTCGTCGACCACTCTCACTATCTCGCTCAGCCCTCGAAATATCTATCTAAGCCTCTACAGCTTGTTGTCTCACTATCTCTACATCTCTAGCAGCAGGCATCTGAGCTAACAATATGTCTCCATCCCTAGCTAGTAGAGGAGGACCTAGAACCTGCCTACGACTCTACACCTAAAGTGGTTGCTCATCCTGATCACCCTGGGCCCCATCACAATGATCTCCATCATGAGCTCTATCCAACTACTCTGTAAGGACCTCGATACATTGTTGCTCCCCATGACGACCTATAATACCTTATCTGCTTCAAGCAAGATCACCCCTAGGAATAGTGAGTCTCAACGGCCTGTGGCGGACCCACCACTCATCATAGTCATGAGACCCATACCTGGATCTGCTGGACCAACCAGCCAATCCCAAACAACAAGGGAAAGTGCTATGAACTCAGTAATGGCAATATCTATATCTGGTTGAAGACCACATACATGAACCTCCTGAGTCGTCTGATCGAAACGAGCCTCATAGGTATTACGAACTTGGCCATGTCTCTCCCCAAACTAATGACATACTCGATCTGGTAAATAACGCTCTAGAACAAGATGGGAACGACCAAGCAACCAATGGGTCTGTTGACAATAAACAAGGTGATATGAGTCCTCTGGCCAAGCATCACACCCCAAATAAGGTTTCCACACAAAACTAGGCATATCATTGAAAACTCGGTGCCACTAAGGAAAATCCCCAAGCAAGGTATAGTGCATAAAATCCCCATAATGATAGGAGTATGGATCATTAGGGTGACGATCTTGTATCCCATCTAGACGAGTAACTACAATATGCTCCCACGCCTAGACATGCAAGAGCAAAACACCTGTGGAAATAGATTTCCCACCCCGATACATGACCTCGTGCATATCTCTATACAAGTGGGTGAGAAGACATGGACCCCAAGCATACCTCGTACCATGCTCAAACATACTCTCAATACACACATCCCAACCTACAAGAAACCGTCAACCTCGGCTATCAAGAACTACAAGTCCTAAAATCAAACCACATAAGACAAGCAAGATAGGATTTGCATTGTCAGAAAGTCAGACAAATTGATCTCTAACTAATGTACCACCAAGTGTCGAACATCTAACACCCATTGCATGGCATGGGTACCACATTGAATATGATAAGTAACCATCTCCCCATGAATAGGAAGACAAATTATCCTCCATACATCCTCAAGAGTGACGGTCGCCTCTCCTGTAGGCAGGTGAAACGAGGATGTCTCTGAATGCCACCACTCCACAAGTGCAGTCATCATAGCGGTATGGGTCCTGATAGGAGGAATATAACAAATGTAACGTAGTTCCACAGCATCGATAAAATCTCACTCCAACACACCAAAACAGGCAATAGGATCAAACAAATGTTGAGGATGTCTCTCCCTCGGTTGTAGTACTCTGAGGCCAACCTGCAATCGTTTGAAACCCACAATGTTAGGGTTTCACTCTAAACAAGTGGAGACACATAATGACACAAAACACAATGAAAAAAAATATTTAGGATGACAAACGAACACATGTTAGGGTTTCGAGCAAAAGCAAAGTCAAATGCAACAGGAAAAGTCAAATGCAAGGGTTTTGAGGAAATGTTCAGAAAGCACTAGGTAAAAGTGAGCTTTTCAAGCAAAGTTGAGGGAAAAAGGGTGTGAAAATAAGACAAAGGCAAGGATATATGTCAAAGGCAAGCTTTCAGGACTTCAAACAGTCAAAAGCGAGCTTTCTGATCAAAGGCGAGCTTTTCAAGCAAATGCTCAAAAACAAAAGTGAAGCTTTTAGTCAAAGCCGTGGAAATCAATCAACAGCATGGAAATAAGTCAAAGGTGTGGATTCTCAGTATGCAAAAGTGAGGAAACTGAGGAAAATGCTCAGAAATAAAGAAAACTTCACTTTTCACCTAGAAAACTTAGTACACACAAAACGAGAACAAAACAAGACGAAAGCAAAAAAGAGAGAAGGTACATACTGGGCCACCGACACCTGAAGGTCATCCAACCTCCTGAACGAGCTCAAACGATGTGGGGCTCCATCAAAATGTGGCATTGCTACTCGAAAACTAACAGAACGAGAGAACCAAAGACAAGAATTAGCTATAGAGTCAAAACACAAATGAGTTATCTAGAGGACTAATTGCCTAAAATAAACCTAAAGAAACCCTAATTTCACCTAGGAAACCCTAATTTCTACTTGGGGAAACTTCGTACTTTCAAATTAGAAGCTCTCAAAAACATCGAAACGAGAAATGAAGGACCTATAAACCTGATTCTGTGACCTAAACACATCATAACAGAAATAGAACAGAGTCGTGATCCTAACCTCAAAACTTGAAATTTTCGGTCAACCTCTCGAGGGGGCAGCACAAGGTCCTACCATCAATCCATGAAACAACGGGGCACAGTGGGGCATAAAAAAATTTCAAAAACTTGATCTTAAAAACAAAATATTTGAAACAAAGCAACCAATACTTTGTGTCGAAGAGGGGCAAAATGTAGACATGTAAAATTGACTTAACACCTATCACAACTCAAAACATCTCAGAATGTCTCGAAACAACTCGAAATCAACCTAAAACGTCTCGGAACAACTCAGAATCAACCTGAAACATCTCAGAACAACTCAGAATCAACTTGAAACAGCTCAAAACATCTCGGAATCAACCCGAATCATCTTAGAACATCTCAAAATCAACTCGAAATGTCTCAAAACAACTTGGAATCAACCTGAAACGTCTCGGAACATCTCAGAATCAACTCAGAACATCTCAGAACAACTCAGAATCAACCCAAAACGTCTCAGAACATCTAGGAATCAACTCAAAACATCTCTGAAACATCTCAAAACATCTCTGAAACATCTTGAATCATCTCGAAATAATCCCATGATCATCAAACAGCATCTGAAACCCTAATTTCCTCTATTAATTGAATAATACAACGTTATTTAATTAATTCACTTTTTCATCATTCTTGACAAATTAAATAATATCGTTTATTTAATAGTCTTGAAAACCCTAATTCTACTATTAATTGAATAATACGTTATTTGATTAATTCATGTTTCATCATTTCAACCAATTAAATAAATTGCATTTATTTAATAAAGTCCTAATCTTATCTTATTTTGTCCTGATTAGTCAAACAACACTAATTATTTGATTACGTCACTAATTCACCTTATTCCTCAAAATTAATTGAATTATTAAATCATAATAATTTCATTATCACACTTTCCCTCCAAAATTTGAATAATCAAATCAAACTAATGCAACTCTATTTGCAAAAGTCAAATTTGATTTGCACGTTCAACTCCAAAAAGGAATTAATTAATTAAATCAATTAATTCATATTCCTCACCCACTTTCTAATTGAGAAAATCATGGGTTGTTGACTGAGCAATCTAATTTTGCTAACTCAACCATCTATTTCCCAACTAGAATTAATTAATTGCTAACTGACCAATCAAATCATGACTAATCAATCTAAACCCTGACTAGCCAATTTATTCTTCAATCACCCTAATTGTGCAATCAACTTTGCACAATCTTCTCAACACATGTTGACCGTTGATTTGGATATTCTCCAACACAATCCTGATCGTCGATTTGAAATCTCTTTTCCTATATAACAAACCTCTCTCCTCACAAATATGGATCGGAGAATCAACTTACTTTTGCAACGAAGTGCTGTCACAATCACTATTAATAGAGCTTCAACCTTTTTCTGTCAACCAAGCATCAGTCATCAAGCTTTTGCACATGAACAATGGAGACTTTGCAATGATACGAACAACCCAACATCATGCAAATACACCCCAACATGGGATGGTAACCTCTCCTTTTCTTTTGAATTCATTGTGTTAATCTTAGGATTTCATTTTGTAAGTTCAAATAGCTTAGATTGTTCATTTCATGAGTGATGGAATAGGAATAGATTAAGAGTTTTTGGATTAGATAGATTCTAATTTCAATTTTCAAATCTTGATCTTGCTTTTGCATTTTCCAATGGATTATTTCCCCCTCACACACTTAGTGATAAAAATGTTCCCAAATGAGTACTTATTCCACCCCTTAACCTTTTCTTTGATCCTTTTCAACTTCTAAGTTAATCGAAACATGGGAGTGCCATCACACGGTAAATTCCACCACTCTTCAACCAAATATTTGAAGTCCGGGTGGAGTGACCACATAATTTCATATCTAAAAGGGTAAGGCCTTTTAGTCATTTTATCATCCCATTCTAGAAGGAGAGCACTATGATCTGATCTTGTTTTTGGGAAAGCAATAAGTGAAATATTTTGCAAGATAATCCAATTAGAGGAAACAAGAAACCTGTCTAATTTGACTTGAATAAGGTGACTTCGCTAACTCCGATTAGACCAAGTAAAAAGAGATCTTGTCATAGGAATATGCATTATCCCTACAGAGTTAAAGAAACTTGAAAGGTCCATCATGCTATCAGAAAAATTAGTTAGGCCTCCACTTTTTTTCTGATGGGTATAACTGGGAGTTAAAATCTCCTCCCAGCATCCACATCTCATCTTTTCTATTGGAAATAATTCCATCTAGCATATTCCATAAATCAAGCCTATCTAGTCTCAAATTAGGACCATAAATGTTGACCATATTCGATTTGGCTAAGATAATATTGTCTTCCAAACTAACTGAGAGACTATTTTTATTATTTAAATTCAACCTTACAACAAGCCTTGAGGAGTTCCAACAAGTTTCAATCCCTCCTGAGGCACCCTCAGCATCACTAACTTCAAAGCCAACACCAAGCCAAAGCCATTTTAAAACTTTTTCAAAGCTTTATCTTTTCATTTTAGTTTCCTGAATCATTAAGATATTCAGTTTCGCATCAACCAAGCAAGCCTTCAGGAGATGTTTATAGGGGCCATTAAGTCCCCTCACATTCCAAGACAGTATACGCATTGAAACAAGACAAAAAGAGTAGTATCAACTAATACAACTCAAAGTGGGAGAATAAACTCCCTTACTTCTTTTTTGATTTACTCCCTACCAAAGAGTCGAGGGTTTGTTGCTTGCCCACAGCCACATCTCTTGTTGTTTCTTTCATCCTTGATTCTTTTATTTGAGGTCTTCCCACTTTGTTATTTCCTCCTACATCTAGTTTTTTCTTTTTCCTTGATTTGGTATTTATCCATTCTTCATCTACCACCCCATATTTTTGAGGAGAACAAGAGCTTATCTTGCTTTTCCTTGTTCCATCCTGACTTTCCTTCTCATTATTACCTTCTAGTGTATAGCCATCCCCCAACTTTAGGTCTATTTTAGGGAGCTCAAGGGACGGCGTTAGAGGTTTTTCCATTTGGCTAACAATCTCTCCTTCCTCAGGAGGCCCATTAGGTTGTTCTCCACCCACTAAATCCTGAGATAAGATGTTATCCCCTGTTCCATTACCTAATCCAAGAATTTTTTCTCCTGAGGGTGGGGAGAGAATCCCATTCATTGCTTCCTCCAAAGAAATCCCACCCACACTCTTCATAAGAGCATCTTCTTTCAAGGTTGGGCCCTCTGTATCTTGCACTTCTTGAACATGAGGCTTTGCCATATCTGAGAGCAGCAAACCCTTGTTAGGAGTTGGAGAACCAAGCTCCTTTATCAAGTTCATAGGAGTCACATTCTTCAAAGGGGAGCTCTATTGTGTTTCAATTTGAGGCATTCTAGATTCCAGAGGGACTTGGTTGCAAGCATCCTGCAAATGCCCAAATTCCACAAATAATGTTTCCATTATTTGAAAATGCAATTTCCCTCTCAAACTGAAGTGATTTTTATAAAAATCAGTCAATTTCCTCATTCTTCTATCAGTCTCATTTCTATCTTATCTTGTCTCGTCTAATTTCATCCATTGATTGAAATAAAAATCATTTAATCTCAATCGTCCATTTCGTATTTGGCTCTCTATAAAAGGATGTTGTCACTATCATTTTCAAAATAGAGAATATATATGTGACCGTGCTATTGAGAATAAAATTTGATTTTTTTCTTTGTCTTGGTCATAGGCTTGTTAGTGCATACTTATAATCTGAGGGCATTAATTATTTACAGAGAATAGAGAAGGGCTACGGAGGTCAGCCAATAGATGCGTGAACCTGGTAACATTGTTTCATTTTATTTATGCTTATGTTTCCTTTGTTCTTCCTAGTTGATTGGGGTTTTTGTGTTTAATGATCTTAATATCTTAATCTTAAATCTTAAATTTCTGATCATATTTATATTATTTACAAGTTAAACATGGAAGCAAAATAAATATTTATTTTTCATTTCTTAAATATTTTTTTTTAATATTCAATATGTTTTAATTTAGTTTATGAAATATGTTCTAGCATTGATACATTTTGAAAAAAAATAGTAACTAAATCAAATTAGTTATTTAAGTATTCTATTGAATATTCATTATTGTTTCATTTTTGTTTTAAACAAGTTATGTAAACCAAAATCATTCATAGTGTTTTGTATTAACAATTTCTTCACTTCACGTTTATGGGTCAAGTCACCATGATTGAAATACTACATATATAGCTTAACTTAGTTCCAACGATAATATCTATGGCTTCGTCTTTTTAAATCATTAAAGATTAATAAGGATACATTATTTTATTTAAATCTAAGTGAAAGGAAAATTTTCTTTGAATAAATAAACTAACAATAGTTTAGTAATAAGTAGATCATCACCATAGAATTTTAAATGAAATTTTTACTTAATCGAGAGTTAACAAGTTTTTAACTAAATGATAAAGAACTAAATGAATTAACACTACCATAATGCATAGAAGTTGAAAAGTAAATTTTAAGGGAAAAGGGGCCCTAGAAAGAGTTGCATGGCCACAATTTATAATTCACATAAAAACTTAGAAATAAAATAAAAATACATATGTTATAGTTTGATCTTGTAGATAAAAGCATGTAGGGAGTTTCAGTAAATGAAAGTGGTTCTGAGTACTCAATTTTTCTAGAATGTAGTTGGTACTTTCTTAAAAATTGGATAGACCAACTTTTACTAACCTATTTAAATATATTAAATCATAAAATTAAGATTCATTGTATACTCAGAAGATTTGAGTTGAATTATTTGCATCCTCCAAGATTTAGGCTAACTTTTTAGGTAAGGTTCAAATCTGATCATATAAGTCTTGGTAGATGGAAAACTAAGTTTTTTTCCAATATGGAAGAGTAGTCTATCAAGAAAACTCAAGACACAGAACATCCCAATGATTCAAAGTATTTGGCTAGAGCAAGAATACATATCTCGTATGGACATCAGAATACATGTCCCATATGGACAAATGAATACCCTATATGGATAGATGAATTTTTAAGTATCATTTCCTAAATATACATATGCAAGAACATAGTAAAAATAGGTATTAAAAAAGGTACAACCTATCATGTTGTTACACTCCTTTGATTCCAGTACTAGATCATTAACCATATTTTTTTATTAGATTAGCAACTAGATTCATATCTTCTATACTTATCTCCATTAAAGCTCATTTTCTTAGATATATAGTACATATATGTACAAATCAAATTCAATATATTTTAGGATAGTTTCTTGTGTATCATTATCTTCTTTAGCTAGGTTGTTCGCCAATTTCAACATTAAATATTCAAGGTCATAACCCCAAATTACTTGTCAACACAATTAAGGGAGCTATAATAAGGTCAAAGTCTTCATGACCTTTTAAAATTATCTATCTTGATAAAGGACTCTAATATTCCTCATTTTATCAAATTTATGGTTTACAATACATCTAACAAAAATCCTATATCCTTTAATCCAATGTTTGATAATTTATCCAACAATGGCACTACAATATACCAAGATGGGTTTAAAACAATCAAGTGATTAGTATGTTAACTTTCATTTCTTAAGTAATAGTGGAATCTTTTACCTTTATGTAAGTAATCTTACCTAAATTTGACCATTTTCCAATTATTGTTTGTTTCATAACATTAGCATGTGTGAGATAATATTTTATTAAAAATTATTAGCATTATCAACTAAATCTATATATTCATTAATTATCTCACAAACAATAATAGAGACCTTTGCTCATAGAGTAAGTTCAATTTAACAATACAATAGTCCTTAAGCAAATCCAAGTTGTTGTCTTGTATTAGAATTCAAGTAAACAAATTATTCATTTTATCAACATTGATTTCACTTACCTAACATCATATCTTGCATATAAGAAAATTTTGGTAAAAAAATTATATCCAAATAATACACCGAGAAAAGGAAAGAAATTATATTATCTTACTTAATTTAACTCATAATTTTATCATGGGAAGAGAGAATTTCAATTCTTTCTATCATAATATTTCTAATAAAAAACTATATTTTTTTACATATTACCTTTCTTATTAACAAATCTTAATAAAAACTGCGTCAAAAAATGGAGTTTGTTTGACCTTGGTGTTAAGGGAGACCCTTTGGTGAAATGGTGGGGCTTCTTTCCTGTAGAGCCAACAACCAAAGGCCCATACCCTTAATATCATACAATTTTTGTAACAACCACTCCTTAATACAATATTAAGAGGGTCAAGATGGAGCAGAAACATCTAGGAAAGAAAAGGAGCGGGGCTCCAAATTCAAATTCCTCTGGTGAAAATGGAGATGGTAACTCAGATTCTGAAGATGATGATGCTAATTTTTGGCTTATTGGGGGTCTTAGGTCTGGCTTCTTGGTGTTGAGCCTTTGTAGGAGGTTGTTTCTAAAGGTTTTGGCGACAGCTGATTTGCTTGTGGTGGCGAAGTTGTGTGGTGTTTTTTGCTTTAGAGTTTGGGTGGCTTGTTACTTGTATGGTGTCAGAGTTTGGTTGGCTCGCTACTTGTCTGGTGCTTGTGGCTTCATTTTTTTATGGGATCCATTTCATGTTCTTTCTTGTTCTCACTTTCAAAGTGGGTGGTTGCTTCGAGTGGTTTGTTGTAGGTTGCTTCTTCCTATTTTGGGCTAGCTTTTGGATGTTGGTGTCCCCTTTTGTCTGGCTTGAGCTCAGTTTTGGAGTTTCTTTTCTATTTCCCCCATGCTTGGTGATTAGCCCCTAATCTTCTTTTTTCATCTTAAGGGGTGCAGGGTTTTCATTTTTTTTACCCCAAGTCTTGTCTGATTATCATGTTGTGTTTGGGTTATGTTGTCTTGTTGTCCTATTCTTCTAGGATAAGTTTTTCCTATTTCTTCATGTGGAGGACTTTGGTTTTTTTTCAGAACCCTTCTTGGTATTCCAAGTTTCAATTTTTGGTGGGGTTTGGATTTTTGGTTCTATAGAGTTGTCTTTGCTTGTTGGTTCCTTTTAGTCCCTTTATGGTCTCTGGTGATGGCTTCTCCCTTTCGGTGGGGTCTTTTTCAAATGATTTTCCCATAACTGGGGAAGCTTTGTTTAATACTATTTTATAGTTTCCCTTTCAGAAAATGAAGCAGTTGAGGATAAACGGGGAAAATTCTTATGTTTGTCTTTCAACTGAGTTGTTTCAAATGTTTATTATGAAGGCTCGGGTGTGTAGGTTACTATTGTTGTCGGCTGGAGCGATCTCTAAGTCTTTCTTCATGTTTCTATCCCTCCTGGTGCATAAGGATGTTGTGATTGCTTGTTCTATTGGAGTGGTTGCTTTATGTTGGGTGCTACAATTGATGTCTTCTCTTGAGGTGAAGAATGCTCTTATTGAGGTGGAGACCTCTCCTATTGAGGTGGAGTTGCATGTAGGTTTAGTGGAAATCTCTCTTTTATTTTGCTTGTGCCTATTGAGGTGGAGCTCGTATGTGTAGGAGAATGGTGGCTTTGGTGGTTATGGATCTCTTATCATTCTCTCCTATAGAGGGGAGCCCTCTCCTATAGAGGCATAGTTTGGGATGGTTGATCAAGATGGATGGAGCTATAAGGAGGTTGTTGCTTCTTAGTGCTATGTACTACTCTCTAACTTCCCTATGGAGATGGGGAGTTTGGATGTGTTGGTTGTGATGAAAAATAGGGGTATGAGGGTGTTATGCTCTACTAAGTTGTTTGTTTTCATTGGCTCAATATTGGTTGTTTTGAGTGGCAGGTTAGCTATGGCTTGGTTGATTCAAGTTGTGTTCTTTATTTTTTAGGGTTCAAGGTCCCTGTCAAAACTTGGTTGTAAAAGGGTTTAGGGTCCCTTCAAAATCTATTTTTTGCAGCTTGAGTTATCTTGAATATCTTTGGATGGTTTTTGTTGATGGGTTGTTGTTGGTATACTGAATTTCTTTCTAACATCTTCTTTATCTTAAAAGGGTTTTAGGTCCCTTCAAAACCTCTTTGTAATGGGTTTTGAGTCCCATCAAAACTTGGTTTTCCCCTAATCAAAAAAATATCCTAATAAAAGAATTGTCTAAACTTTTATCACAAAGGGCTAATCAATAGAGAAGTGTTATATACATTTTTTTGTGGACATAGAAAAATAAGGATTTTCAGTGTAGTTCCATAAACATCTCTCATGTCTCAAAGTTGATACAAATTCATAAATTGAAGGTAACCATCTAGTTGTTTCTAACATGTCTATCTTTAAGTAATTATACTCAATTTTTATCCAAAATTCTAATTATACAATCCAAAATTTTAGCATCATAATTCATGATCTTAGCTTACAAATTCATAAGAACAATCAAATATAAAGTATGTTATTCTTAGATCATATCTAGTTCAACCAAACATAAGCTCATTGTCATTATTCTATGGAAGATCCATCACTAATTAGGTACAATTATCATTCTTCTAGCTAGCTCCTCAAGTATTTTTATCACATATTAGGTATGGTAGTGGAATATGAACTCAACCTATGAATCCCACCTAGGCCCCTACCTAAATTTTTAATTGATTCATAGCTACACATGCAAAAGTGACTAAAGGATCCCATTGATAAATCACAAAATAGGACTTTGGTCAATGGTTTAATATGCCTATAGTTGAACACCATTAATTGGTTCCTAACCAAACTCCATTTTGAATATGTAAGGGCTTTATTCAAGTAACCCTCATTTAAGTATGAACACTTTTACCTATATGAAGATAAAGGTAAATGTCAAAACAACTACATGAGTACAATCAACTAATAGTTCACACATTGAACAATGAACAAAAACCTTACATTACACAATAAATCATCGCATTTGCAACCACACTTTTATTACAAATTAATAGTCATAAATAACTTCATACATAGAGAATAAGATAGCATAGTTCATTAAATATGACAAATAATCCAATAAAGCAACAAATATCTAATCCAGCCCACTTTGCTAAGGATAATAGAAATAAGATTCCTACAAATCCCAACTCATGAGAATGAATCAAAACTTTGAGATGCAAACCCACACTTCTATGATCTTATAAATACCAATAATTTTCAAGTGCATTGATCAATCTATTTATGATACACTGTAAACCTATTAAGATCAATTGTTAGGGTTTTAATAATCATTACATTACAAGGATATACACAAGCTAGTATATGTCTTGGTATATTCTTTCCATGGATTCATTTCTAAAGTGTAACAAGAGTAAGTTAAAAAACTACTTACAACCAATAATGTCAAAAAAAAATAGTCACAACCCTCATCTTGGGTATTAAAAAGCCAAAAAATAAGCCATATTATGTAGTCCTCAAACATATTATTTAGTCCAAGGATCACACTACTGTAGATTAGAATAATATTCACAATGATCTCAAATGATAAGCATAGCATCTAGTTTGAATAATTCACATTTTATGACACTTAAATAGTAAGATAAGCTAAATCCATAAGATAAACCATTGAACAAAATATATATACATAATATAATATAAAATATATATAATATCATCCCCTTATCCCCATATAATGAACTCTACCAACAATGAAATCCACTCTCTTCAAAGGGAAAAACCAAAGCTTTTAATGATCCTGGGGATTCAAAATCAAAGGCTTCATGCATAAAAAATAAATTTGTATCATGAAACGTGGGTTTGCATGCATAGGATCCCAATTATTTTTGCATGGCTTCACCCTTGCAAACTTCCTAGGAATCAAAAATGAAAGAATATAATTCCAAAAAACCTCTTTCTTCTCTTAAATTTACTCTACCCTCTAACTAATCATTATCACAACATCTTGCATTGAAAGCTTTTGTAAGGCTCTACCTTGTGTGTGAATAATGCAACCCTAAAATTCCAATGTATGTTCCATTAATTGATAGTGAGTTAGATTGGAAATGATAAATGAAGTACTTATGTGTTGTCGTCATTGGAATTGCATTAATAAACCCTAGGGTAAACTCTTACCCTTTAATACACTGAAACATGAATGTGTTTAAAATACGAAAGGGAATTGGTTGTCGAATTATGAATTTCTCCAAGGGATAGTTAACCCTTGTATCTTATGGCATGTTTTATACTTGAGAATTGTTATCTAATTTAAATAACTATGCTTTAAATATATAACTTCTCAAAATGCATCTTATAAAATTATGATGATTTATTTGGTGGTATTTAATAATGATTATCTAGTCCTGCTAGAGCTAATGTGTTATGGTGAAAATGATTGTAATTAAGGAGAAATGTTACAATAGATTAGTTAATTAAACACAAATATAAGAGATGATATTATATTAGGATTCAATTTGATAAATTACTAATCAATTTCATGTCTCCTAAGGTGGATACCAATAGTGAGTATGACTAGATTCTACAACTTATAAGTGATGGCACATGAAGTTTGGATGAATGCATCCTGGTGCACATGGATGAAACGTCAATCAAACTAAGATAAGACCACATGTTTTTGAAAGAGGTGAGTAAAACATATTCTATATCTATTTGAGTAGTAATCAACAATAACGAATAATTAGGTAAGGATGAATTAGGAAGAATATGTATGTTTGTGTGTGTGTGATGCTTCAAATGGTGGTATTATTCTCCTTAAAGGTAGATTTAAATTTATGTATTGAAATTTAAAATGCATAATTGGATAAATTATCAATAAATAAAATCATGGGGAGTAGACTAGTCAATGTTGAATTTATTATTTTGACATAACCTTACTAATATTATGTGAGCTAATGTGCAGGAACAATAATAATGTTAGAGGAAAGAGAGGACCATATAGACCTAAGCTAAATACCTCCTTGTAAATTCATATATTGTGAACCCCTTTGACCTAAGCAATGATTAGGGTTAGTATTTTAATGGTTTAATGTGTGGGTTATGTGTGAGGGTTCTTATTATTTGGGGTAATTATGTTTATGGGTTTTAATATTGTGGATCAACATTAAATGTGTTTTGGAGGTAATTTAATTGTGATTCATGTGATGTAAGTAGGGTTAGGATTTGGGGACCCTAGTTAGGTTTAAAATTTGGATCGACCTTTGAAAGGTTCTCTAAGGAAGGTTGTTTGATCAATTCCTTTGGTTATAGTACAAAAATGGTTTGTACCTTTGAGGTAAGGACCTATTGGACATGCAATAAAGCCCCTAGGACATGATTTAACCCCTCAAAATCTCTCATTAAGAAAAGTGATGATTTTGGGGAATGAGTGTAGTAGAAGGAATGAAGGTACCAACCCCATCCCCATAACTCATTTATGAGAGGAGACCTTGGGGGATGGGATGACCAAGTGCATATCTCCCTCTTTATTGAAGAAGATACCCTCATTAAAGGAGGAGAGTACACTTCACATCTACCCATCCAAGGCTCCCAATTTGCAACTCCTTTATATCTTATTTGTGAAGGAAAAATAGGTTTTTACCCACTTCTCCTTTTGGAGAATTTTCTAGTTGAGTTTTGAAAGAGGAGAGAGTTTTTGTGAAGAATGAAATTATTGCTTATGGAGATGGATTTTGCAAGTATAGATATTGAAGAAAGATAAGTACTCTTCCATTTCTTATGGTTAGTTTTGTCAAAGTAGCTTTTCTCTATGTGCTTGTGTTGCAAAAAAAAAGAGTTAGTGAGAATGCTAGAGTGTTATTTTTTGTAATGGAAAAATGAACTGGCGTTGAGCTATTATCATTTAACTCAATGGATACATAGTGTTTTCTTCTTTCTCGTGGGTTTGGCTAGATCCCATGAGGCTTCATGATACCAATATGGTTGGATGGAGAGCAAGTCCTTGTTCATTGGCATGTAAATCATTTGTTTCTCAATATTATTTGTAACATTGCAAGTTAAAAAGAATAGTTCATATCTTGTTCAATGAATAAATGAAAGGAGCAAGTCCAAATAGAATGAGATGTATTTTCATCTTATAAAGCATTCAAAATAAATGGATAAATTTATTGTTCATCTTTTCCCTTGGGAGTAATAAACTTCTATATTATGGAGGTTAAGGAAGATTTAAAGTTATAATAGTATCTTCCCTTGTATTCATGGAGAAAATACTATGTGCATTTAAATGCAAGAGGGGAGGTTTAAATATTTTTCAATTACATTATTTCCTTTATCATTTTAATTTGATTATGCATGAAAACCCTAAGAATCAATATGGTTTTAAGAACTTCCATGTTTTAACTCATTTAAAAGTTCTTTCAATAGTGTTTTATATTATTTAATATGGTAATTAAATTTAAGGAGTGTTAATAATGTTTTTGGATGTATTTACTTACAAACCTTTTTGTTCAAGAGATAAACAAATTACCCATCAAACCTAATTTAAATTTGCAAATATACATGAGCATATTTCACTTTATAAAAATATACTACATCAAGTATGTCTATAAAATATTTTATAACAAAAAAAAAGAAGGGAGTTTAAGATATTTTATTCAAAAAAATAGACTTGATTAAATAAATAAATACCCATTTTATGAAGTACATATCCATTTCATATATATATATATATATATATATATATATATATATAATGTTTTAAATTTAAAAGAACAAAAAAATGAGTTTGAATGGGGGACGGATGTCACTGCCCCACCCATGGGGCCACAATCCCCTCACAAGGGCTACAACCCTCATGGGAGGTTGCGGCCTCCCATGGAGAGAGGGTTAAAACTCCCACCCCTCTCCCTCTAATTTCATTTTTTATATTTATTTAACTATTTTATGTGTTCATTACAAAAAGAAATAGAGAGTTATATGTAATAAAAAGAAAATTTTAGTTTCATACAATTCTCGGTAAAAGAGAATATAAATAAAAATAAAAATAAAGAACAGCAAATACATCTGGCTTTAGGTTGTGGTAAGTTGTAGTCTTAGATCTGCATAGAAAGAATAGACAATGCTAACATGGCTATATAAAAATAAATGAACAAAAAAATACAGTATAAACATGAAATATGAGATACAATAAATTACAATATCAAAGGAAGGAAAATTTTTGTTTATCTATAACAGGGGTTAATCCTCCATGAGGTAAAACTATGACAAAATTCCTCAATAAATTCCATGGTGCAACAATGGATTGAACCTGCAAAACTCACACACAATATTTCCTCTTCATCATTTTTTTCAAACCTGCAAATCTTGAATAATTTAAAAGGAACAAAAGTATACGTAAACCTCCTACAATGGTTGAGCTTTTCTCTCTTCATTTCTTTATTTTCAAACCTACAAAAACAAATAAAGTGAAAATGTAAAATATATTCCACTTATGAGTATCCTTAAGAATTAGGGTTTTCCCTTGTTGCCCTAAGATCTAAGGGCTATCTTTCATTCCAATCCAATCGTGGAAAAATGTTGCACATTCCATTAATAATTAAATTAGTGTTTAATTTAATTAATACACCTTAACAGATAATTAGTCCATGGTGGGGGACAATGGCATTAAAAGTTTTCTTAATATTTGAATGTGCACTATGGGACAATAAATTAAATTAAGTCACTTTTTGGAATATTTAATAGAATCCTTTGACTTTAAAAAAAATTATTTTAAGTGACACTTTATGGATATAAGTGATTTCATTTAATTTAAACCCAAAGTCACCTGAGAATTTAATCAACCTATGTGACCTTATAATATTAAGCCAATTTATATAAGTTAAAGTTACTTTTGGAATAATTAATTAAGGACTTTTGATCTTATAGATTATTAAAAGTGATACCTTATTGGTTCAAAGTAGTTTTATTTATTTAGATTAAAATCCAAGGTCTTCATAAGACTAATTATTTCCTTGAGACCTTGTGGCAATAAAATTACATTAATGAGTTAATTGCTTTGAAAATTAAACCTAGTGTAAATGGGTCATATGGTATAAAGTGAACCTTATAAATTAAATCGACATTGCTATTTAATGGATAAGGATGCAAGTGACGAATGTGTCATCTCACTCTGAGATTTGTGTTGTCAATTTATTAGATTAAGAGTAAGGTCAAATATGAAGATTTAATCTTTAACTAATTTGAATGGATGTCTTCTTTTTTTACACCAAACCTAGACTAATGTATCTTAAAATATAGTTAAGGATTATTGTGAAAGGAGGATAATTGATCCTCGAATAATGCAGATTCAATTTAGTTGTCTGGCCTTAAGGGGGATAAGGTATACCTTATTGGTGAAACTAGATTAATGAGATATTAAGTATTTTAACGGTCTAACCCCTTGGGAAATGGAATCATGAAATCCTAACTACATTATGTTTGAAGAAAACATCTAGATTAAAGTCTAATGTAGGGAATATAGTCCCCTTAGGACTTAATGGATGATTCCACCTATATTTAACCTAAATGAACCTAGGGTTTTCTAAAGGCAATTAGTAAGCTAGGTGACCCTTAGTCTTCGGCTTAGACCTATAAGCTTTATTTGATTTTATACCAATTAAAGTATTAGGTTCAATCCTAGGGGGTAATGAGAAGTAGTGTTTAAGGGTAAACCCTAGTTGTCGTAGTATGGTGAATCCCTTGGCGTTAAATTTTGCACTTGATTTTGGATGTCGCATACACAAGGTAGTAGCTCAGACCTTGGTTAGATCCTCAATGCAAGTTAGTATGTGTCCACTTGGGTGTCGATAAGTACTTAATTAATGTTTCAATACAAAAATAAAAATATGTGGGTTTACTTGACAAAATATTTTGGGCATGACAGCTTCATTATCACTCAGGCAATAATCACCCCAACAGCTCACAATGCACAATAATGTATAGGCATTAACTCCATCTATCATTTATTCACAATATTTGTATTTCCAACCAAGATTACTTTAGAATAGGTTGAAATATTGAGGACTATCTTATATCCATAAAAAGTAATTTGAGATAGAGTAGCTTAGTATTAAAACATAACACTTTACTTAAAAATAAATGCTAACCCTTGTTAGGCCAAAACTGGAGTAAAGAATAGGAGGGATTAATAACTAGATTTAGCCTGGTCTAAGTGTCAATTCAGGGGATGTAAGCTTGCAAAAGGTTTCGTGGCTATATGCACAAGGGTTGCAAGTAGTGAGGTGAATTGGGATGAAATGCAACTAAAAATCACAAGAACTACATAAGTGAAAATCTGATTTAATTCTCCTATTCTATTTATGCGACAGGAACTACAACAGTCTGCAACATTCTGTGATAGAACAACAGTAGCAGTTTATTAACAGAAATGAAAATGCAACTTCTCACCAAATTAATAATACTAAAATCAAACTTCAATGAGCTATTACGAAACAAACTCAAATCACAAAATATTTTATCAAGCAACACTTTAACAAAAATGTTGAAATTCAAATCACATGAAGTTTGAATAATAATATTGAAATAATTTTAATCTCAATCTTATCAAAAGCTATACGAAAATAAAAGCTATCATAATCAAACCAAATCGAGAGGGAATAAAATACAAAAAATAAAATATCATCAAGCTTCTCCGAGGAGTGGGCCCTTGCTCCTAGTTAGCACGATGGATGGGACAAGATCCTTTCTACACTACCTTGATTAGAAGAAACATTATTTTCTATTATAAAAATGCTACCAAAGTCTACCTATGCTTACACTATGTGTACTTATATATGTTGTTTGTAAAAACTAAATATAGAAAAATATTGAGTTTGTTTTGGCCTACGGCCAACAATCTAGAGGAAGAAAACAATACGGGTTACTAGCCACAGATCTAATATAGTTTTTAATAACTAAAAATAAATTATGAATTGGCAGTGTATAATCTTCGGTCTTCTCATAATTTGACAAACACATCTCCTCCTTATTTAGTTCTAATCAATGGTGTAGAATAATTGTGACAGATGTGACAACAACAATCATCTAGCCAATTTGATAAGCATGCATGAGTACATGAATTGAATGGGATGGGCGTGCCACAAATAAATGGCTAAAGGAATATTACCATTGGATGAAACAATGCATAGTCAACACCAAAGAGGTAATCAATGCCACCACGGAGGCTAATGTTATCCACGGGATGAAGGAAACTGCAATGGTAGGCACAAACCATACTTTTGTGAAGAAGGTGGCAAGAAGTTCTTTATTTTCCTTAAATCAACATGTTGTATTTATTTTCTGAAGCTAAAGTAAAAATGCTTATTAGCAAAGACAAATCAATAATTAATTCTCATATTTCATCCCAAAACTATATTAAATACCACTTATATATTGAATCGTATGCAGCATAAAGGTGATAAAAGGGTATGATATGATATGCAAATGGAATATGAAAATGGGTATGAGGGCATATGAAAAAGGATTAAATATGATATAAAATGGAATAGAAATGGCTCTCATCAACCTTTAATCAACATCATTCAAGTAACATAATAGTTCAACATGAAATTGAACATCAACAAACCCACACACCCAAAATTTTAAAAATAGACTCACATCCAACCACTAGAATGATACAAAATGACAACAAATAATAGCAAAAGATGGTGTCTAATGTGGTCACCCACATAGTGTGCAAGTGTAAATCATGGACCATTAGAATCTGCCCATAATTTCACTACCATACTAAATGTGATTTTGGAAACCTGTACCTACAAGGAAAACCAATGACCTATTAGTAGTATCCATTCAACTAAAAATGAAACAAGGATAAATAATATCATATCATCATCTACTAAACAAATATTATATTATCATCAAATAATCACAAATCTTACAAAAAATTCCAAGTTTTAAATCATAAATTTATAGTGTTTAGGAGGGTTATTATGAATTCAAAAGGTAATGAAATTGTTTGAAGATATTTTATTTAAAATGTTTCAAAGGAATGTAGAGGTCCTACACCTCTCGAAGCTCCATCCACTCTTGATCCATCTTGATCAAATAATAACAATAGAAAAGCATCACTCTTGAAAGATTTGGTTTGATGTGCCTTACAAAGATATTATATGAGCCCAACCTCTTTTAAGGAAAGAGAGGTTCTAACAAGAAAATGTGAAGGAGATAATATGTGGTGGCCTTGTGTTATTTAATAATGGAATGAGGTTTGACAACTTCTTTAACTTTTAGCAACCATTGATCTCCCAAAACTTTTTTATCTAATATTCAAAGGTCCACAACAAAAACTCTAAAGTAATGGTTGTGATGATGGATTAATTCCATGTGATAGTTGATCTTTGAGATAAAAGGGAAAATAAATTTAATATTTTCTAGGAAAATATTCTCTTAGGTTAAGTATTTGATACCATATAGCCTTCAAGGTCCCGTGAAACTATTGTATATATTGTGATACAATGATTATTTTGTGGTTATCTACTCTTGGTATGTAGTTATTTGTGGATGATTTACCTATTTGTAATATTAATTTCTTTTCTTTTATTTTGCACCATTTAAATTTTAGCACTAGTTTAGCAAACTAAATCAAATTAAATGTTAAGTATTTGATTGAATATTCATTGTTTAATTTTTAGTTTTAAACAAGTTATGCAAACCAAAATGATTCATAGTGTTTTGTATTAACGATGTCTTTAGTTCATGTTTATGGGTCAAGTCGACATGATTGAACTACTACATCTATAACTTAATATAGTTACAACAGTATCTATGGCTTCGTCTGTTTAAATCATTGAAGAGTAATAAGGACATATTATTTTATTTAAATTGGAGTGAATGAGAAATTGTCCTTGAATAAATAAACTAATGGTTTAGTAATAAGTAGATCATTGCCATAGAATTTTAAATCAATTTTTTACTTATTTGAGAGTTAACAAGTTTGTAGCTAAACAAACTTAATGAATTAAAAAATTACCTTAATGCATGGAAATTTAAAAGGAATTATTAATGGAAAAGGGCCCTAGAAAGTGTTGCATGCCCACTCTTTACAATTCACATCAAAACTTAGAAAAAAATAAAAATACACATGTTACACTTTGATCCCATGGATCAAGACATATAGGGAGTTTGGGTAAATGAAAGAGGTTCCTAGAACTCAAGTTTTCTAGAATGTAGTTGGTACTTTCCTAAAATTGGATGGACCAACTTGTACTAACCTATTTAAAGAAATTAAAACATAAAATTAAGATTCATTGTATACTCAAAAGAGCTCAAGTTGAACTTTTTGCATCCTCCAAGCTTTAGACCAAATGTTTAGGTGAGGTGCAAATTTGATCTTATAAGTCTTGGGATATGGCGACCTAAACATTTTTCCAATATAGAAGAGTAGTCTATCAAGAAGACTCAAGAAATGGAATGTCCTAATGAGTCAAAGTATTTGACTAGAACAAGAATACATATATTGTATGAATAGAAAAATTCATTTCTCGTATGGACAAATTAATACCCTATATGGATAGATGAATTATTAAGTATCATTTCCTAAGTATATAGATGAGAGAACATATAAAAACTCAGTATTAAAAAAATTTATAGCCTATTAGGTTGTTACACTCCTTCCATCCTAGATCATTGACCATATTGCTTGATTAGGTTAGCAACTAGATTCATATCTTCTATAATTAACTCCTTTAATTTCATTTTTCTTAGCCACGTAGCACATATAGGGACAAATCAAATTCAATATCTTTTAGGATAGGATATTGTGTATCATTATCTTCATTAATTAGGTTGTTTTCCAATTTTAACATTAAACCTTCAAGGTCATCACCCCAAATTAGTTGTCAACATGATTAAGGGAGCTATAGTAAGGTAAAAAAAAATCATGCCCTTTCAAAATTATCTCACTTGATAAAGGACTATAATATTCCTCATTTGATCAAACTTATGGTTTACAATACATCTAACCAAAATCCTATATCCATTAATCTAATGTTTGATAATTTATCCAACAATGACACTACAATATACCAAGATAGGTTTAAGACAATCAAGTGATTAGTATGTTCACTTTCATTTCTTAAGTAATAGTAGAATCTTTTACCTTTACATAAGTATTATTACCTTAATTTGACCATTTTCTAAGCATTATTTGTTTCATAGCATTAACATGTGTAAGATGATATTTTATTGATAACTATTAACATTATCAACTAAATCTATATATTTATTGATTATCTCATAAACAACCATAGAGACCTTAGCTCATAGAATAAGCTCAATTTAACAATACAATAGTCCTTAAAGAGTTCCAAGTTATTTTCTTGTATTAGAATTCAAGTAAACAAATTATTCCTTTTTATCAACATTGATTTCACTTTCCTAACATCATATCTAGCATATAAGCAACTTTTGGTACAAAAAAATTATCCAAATTCTCAACACCAAAAAAGAAACAAAATTATATCACAATTTTTTGATGGAAAGAGAGAATTTCAATTCTTTCTAGCATAATATTTTCAATAAAAAAGTTATATTTGTTTCATATGATCTTTTTTTATTAACAAATAGTAATAAAAGAATTGTCTAAAATTTTACCACAAAGGGCTAATCAATAGAGAAGTGATTCATACATTTTTTTGTTTACATAAACAAATAAGGATTTCCATTAGAATTCTCATTTCTCCAAATTGATACAAATTCACTTTGGCAACCATCAAGTTATTTCTAACATGTATATCTTTAAGTAATTATACTCAATTTTCATCCAAATTTCTAATTATACAATCTAAAACATTTCAACATCATAAATCATGCTCTTAGCTTACAAATTCATAAGAACATTCAAATATAAGGTATGATATTATTAGTCCATATGTAGGTCAACCAAGCTTAAGTTCCTTGTCTTTATTCTATGGCAGATCCATCACTAATTAGGTACAACTCCCATGTTTTGAGCTAGCTCCTCAAGTCTTTTTATCACATCTTAGGTATGGTGGTGGAATATGAATTCAACCTAGAACTCCCACCTAGGCCCCTACCTAAAGTTCTAAATGATTCATAGCTACACATGCAACACTGACTAAAGGATCACAATATAGGACTTTGGTCAATGGTTCCATATGTATATAGTTGAATACCATTATTTGGTTCTTAACCAAACTCAATTTTGGATATACAAGGGTTTCATTCAAGAAACCCCCAATTAAGTATGAACTATTCTACCCCAAATGAATACAAAGGTTAATGCCAACACAACTACATGAGTACAATCAACTAATAGTTCACACATTGAACAATGCCCAAAAACCTTATATTGCACAATAAACCATCACATTCACAACCCCACTTTTATTATATATAGCTATGTATGTATATGTATATGTATATCTATATGTGTATGTATATACATATATATAAATACATATATATAATTATCCCCTTATCCCTATATAATAAACTCTACCAAGAATGAAACTTGCTCTCCTAAAAGGGAAAAAACCAAAAAAATTAATGATCTTGAGGTTCCCAAATCAATGGCTTCATGCATGCAACTAAAGTTATATCATGAAACATGGGTTTGCTTACATAAGAGCCCAAGTATTTTGGCATGGCTTCACCCTTGCAAACTTCCTAGGAATAAAAATCGAAATAGACTTCCAACAAACCTCTTTCTTCCCTTAACTTTACTCTACCCTCCAACTAATTCATTATCACATATTGCATTGCAAGCTTCATGACTACTCGAGCAATAATCATCCCAACACCTCACAATGCATAATAAGATAGGGGCATCAATTCCATCTATTTGTTCACAATAATTGTGTTTCCCACCAAGATTAATTTAGAATAGGCCTAAATATTTAGGATTATCTTATATCCATATTCTAAGGTAATTTTAGATAGAGTAGCTTAGTACTAAAACATAACTTTACTTAACAATAAACCCTAACCCTTAATCAACATCATTCAAGTAACATACCATTTCAATATGGCATTGAACATCAACAAACCCACACACCCAAAGTCCAAAAAATTAACTTGGATCCAACCACTAGAATGATACAAAATGACAACAAATTATAACAAAAGTGTAATGGTGTCTAATGTGATCACCCACATGGTGTGCAAGTGTAAATCATGAACCATTAGAATTTTCCCATAGGTTCACCACCACACTAAATGTGATTTTGGAAACCTGTACCTACAAGGCAAACCAATTACCTATAAGTAGTATTCATTCAATTAAAAATGAAACAAGGATAAAGAACATCATATCATCATCTACCAAACAAATATTAGATTATAATCAAATAATCACAAATCTTGCAACAAAAAAAAATTAGTTTTAAATCATAAAGTTATAGTGCTTAGGAGGTTTATTGTGAATTCAAAAAGTAATGAAATTGTTTGAAGATATTTTATTAGAAAATTTTCAAATGAATGTAGGGGTCCTATGCCTCCCAAATCTCCCTCCACTCTTGATCCATTTTTTATCAAATGATAACAATATAAAAGCATCACGCTTGAAAGGTTTGATGTGATGTACCTTAATAAAGATATTATATGGGCCGAACCTCTTACAACAAAAGAGGTGCTAACAAGAAAAAGTGAAGGAGAATATGTGGTAGCCTTGTGTCATTTTAGAATGGAATGAGGTTTGACAACCGCTTGAACTTTTACCAACCATTGATCTCCCAAAACTTTTTGATCTAATGGTCAAAGGTTTGCAACAAAAACTTGAAAGTAATGGTTGTGATGATGGATTAATTCCATGTGGTAGTTGATCTTTTTAGATAAAAGGGTAAATAGGTTTAATATTTGCTAGAAAATTATTCTCTTCGGCTAAGTTTTTTATACCATATAGCCTTCAAAGTCCCATGGAACTATTGTTTATATCATTATACAATAAAGACTTTGTGGTTATCTATTCTTGGTATGTAGTTATTTGTGGATGATTTACCTATTTGTAATATTAATTTCTTTCCTCTTGTATAGTTTTGGAATGTGCATATCTCAAAATCATACTTGGATAATTTGATGTTTTGTATTATTTACTTCACTTTTAAGGATTGTAGATTGACTTTCTTAGCACAAAACCTTTTTGCTTCCATGTTTTGATAAAATTCTCAATTTTCCCTCTAGAATTCCTAGGTCATTAAAAGATAGGTGAACCAACCCAATTAAAAGGTTGTTTTAAGATTTGGAAACTATCTTAGAACTTACCATAATGAGCTTGGTTTGTTGGTGCAATATTAAAAAGTCTAATCCACAATTCAATAGATTTATATAGGATAAAGAACAGGGAGAGAAAACCCCCACTATAGTTCTTGGGTTTGGTATAATGTCTTGACTTGGTGCTACCATCAAGATCACCATGATTGTTATACTATTCCTTAACATTTATCATTTTTACTGAACATACATTTAATTGAGTAATAGTCACTTGACTTATTGGAATGGCTCTTAATTGACACATCAAGTGAATATTTTGAAACTTTGTGATATTTGTGAATTGAAACCAACATTAAGACCCTTGTAATAAACTTGTAGCTGTTATTACAAATCCAAAATGGAAGACAACTTACCTCTTGTTAGATAAAATTTGATCTCATAGTTATTAAAGACTCCTTGCAAGGAGGCCTTGAAGGATAGTCATTTCTTAATTAAGGGATCCTCTTCTAAGCACTTATATGGCATTATGGGTCAACATTTTAGAATCAAATACTTCAATATTTTGAATTACATCATGGTGTTGATTCACTAGAGTTGAGGAAACTAAATCATTCAAGGTTTTTTTCACTATTTTGAATAATCTGCTATGAATGTGAAGGTCACCATCGCATTAAGTTTACTAGGATTTCAATCTTAGAATGTACGGGTATTATATAATCTTGTCATTCTCATATGATCTTGTGGTCAGACAATTAATAAGTTCATTGTAAGAGGAAAATGTTAATAATTGAACTTACAAATGTACAAGAAATTGAACTTATGAATGTACTAGTATTATATAATTTTGGCATTTTCATATAATCTTGTTGTGAGAAAATTTACAAGTTCATTATAAGAGGAAAACATCAATAATTGAGCTTATGAATATACTAGTATTATATAATCTTGCCATTCTCATATAATCTTGTTGCAAGACAATTATTTAATAAGCTCATTGTATGAAGAAAACATTAATAATTGAACTTATGATCTTAATTAAAAGGTTTAAATTTAAGGACTATAGCCAACTTAGAACTTGCATGTAAAAGGGTTTCGAATGGAATGGCATCACTGAGCCTTACCTATAGTAGTATATATCATGAGGGTTTTTTCATAATCATTATAAAGCTCACAAATTAAAATTACATTAGCCTCACAAATCTCTTTAGAATTTGGTCATTAAGTTATGAGGTTTAAGGAACAGGGAATATGTTATTTTTTAAGTACAATAATTATTTGTTACCGACATACTTCTTAGTTTAGGAGAATAGTGAATGAACCAAACATTTGTTGGTAAAATCACATTTTATTTGTAAGGTGATGATGATAAAAGTATTTCCTAATATGTGAGTCGAATTTAAGGGAAGAAAAAGTAGTACAGCTCAGTAAGATTGGTTATTAGGATATAGTATAATTAATACATAAGTAAATTATTCTTCAAATAATTAGATAATTCACACACTCGGTGCCACTTTTAAAATTTAGTGTATACTCAAACTGAAGCTGACAGATCAAATCAAATTAAAATTATTTCCATCAACTCCACTGGAACTCTTTCATTCTATATAAAATGATTTTGAAATAATAAACTTTCTAGCATAGTATAAATGCGTACCGTTTTCATGGATCAAGTTGTGTTACTCTTGATAAGTCAATGAAAGAATGCACTAAATCAGAATCCATTTATAACTTGTGCAATTACAGAATGTATATTCCAAAATTTCTCCCAAAAGCAATTACATTTTTGGATTCCAAACATAAGTTATATACTCAAAACGACTGGCACATTTTCAGATCTCCAAATGATAGCTTCCTCGCTAATTAGGGACAGAATGCTATTGGTTACTGGCAATATTTTACTTTAGGAAAGGCAAAGATAATGCCTTGGTTGAGTAAATCATGATATGAATAGCAGGCCTCCAATGAAGAAAGAATGTTCAACTGCACTTAATACAATAATGTCTCCCAACAGAAAAGAATGATAAAAATAGACTGGGTGCCTGTAATTAAATTTAATCAGGTAATAGCATGCATGGAATCCGAATCACAGAGGATTTGCATCGGAATTGATTTTGCATTGGCAGGAGAATACTCAAGGCCATTACTTGTCCATGGAAACCATCCCTTTGTACTTTTTGCTCTTTCTTCCCAGAGTTGTTCTACCTCTTGAAAAGATAGTCCCTTGGTTTCCGGCACAGCTACAAAGACAAATACTAATGCCAACACAGACAAACAAGTAAACAAGAAAAATGTCCCAGATGTTCCCAACAAACGTGTGAGTGACAAAAACGACTGTGCAACAAGAAGATTTGAAACCCAATTTGCAGTTGCTGCAATTCCCCCACACACCCCTCTCAATTTTGCAGGGTAAATCTCTGAATTTATTGCCCAAGGAACTGGCCCCATTCCAGGGGAGAATGCCACAATGTAAAGTACAAGGCCAACCAAAGCTAACCAGCCATAGTTGCTTGGGCAAGATTGTGTGTACCAAGATCTAGAACTACTAGTGCAAATGTCAGCAACAGTCCCATTGTGAATTAAACAGCTACCTGGTTGCATCTGCAATGATTAGACATAATATGATCAGAATAGATCTAGTAGGAAGCATATGCTTGGTATAGGTGATTGACATTTAATAACCTTTCATTTTTTAGGTTGCTGTTGAATAGGATCAAAGATATACATATACCTTGTTTTGAGGAGCAGCACAAAACGCACATGCCTTATGCAAACAGTCAAGGCATGAAATAGAACGAGATGTGTGTTGTTCAGACTGTGTGGCAGTGCATAAAAGTTCAGCAACAAAATGGTTTTCTGGTCTCATGACACTGGGCGCATCTGTTGTGGTAAGGTAGAAGCCCACTGATAATAAAACTAATGCTCCTATTACACCAATCAAGCTCAATATTGCAAGCCGCCTCCTTCCAGATCGATCTATTAGAAAGATGCCAGCTACTGTGCCCAATGCATTGACACCAGCAACAACTAATGACAACAATAATGCTGTCTTATGAGCAGCAAATCCAGCCAGCTCCATTATGGATGGGCTGTAATACATCACAGTATTAATACCCACCAACTGCTGAAAAATCTGCATCACAAAGCAATTGACCCCACCAAATGAATAGATATATCATATAAAGGACTGTCTGTCCAAGCTATATCATTTTAAGTTGAGCAGATTCTTTAGCAAATTGTAGTAACAGGCCATAGCATGATAACTCTAGAATGAACTTTTCAATTCTACGAAAAAAAAAAGAACAGGCAGAACATTTCCAGCTTTAGGAATAAAATAGAGTAGCCATCTCAAAAATCCAACAAGATCAAACACTGACCTGCACCCCAACTCCTGCTGTAAGTGCTAACCTCATCTCCTTTGTACCCAGTATATCACCAATGCTTATATCCTTTTGAACTCCATCAGCCTGAGATTCATTCTCTGCTGCCTCCATAATTTGCTCCAGTTCGGTTTTCAAGTTGTCTGGTGAGTAAATCTTCTTAAACACAGAAATGGCTTCTTCAACATTTCCCTGAGAAAAAATGATTTGTTCAATTTGAATTGGAAAAATTGTCAGTTCCACTTCAGACAGGCATGCATTTAGAGATCAAATATTTATTTCCTTTTGGCAGGGTGAGCTCTCATACTCGCCTTTCTAAACAGCCATCTTGGGGACTCCGGCAAACAGGTGAATACAATTATCTGGAAGAGTGCAGGTACACCAGCAACTCCTAACATCCAACGCCATGTGCCTGGAACCTAAAAGCACAAAATATACAATTCCATATGAACTCACCACAAACTCACAAGCATGTTACAATTCAACTCATACAACTCAACAGTTGATAGATCCAGAGTTGATAATAGAACCACAGTCAGATATGTCATATTTAAGTTACTTGGTGAGTGTGCATCAGAAAAATAGATCATGACTACATTATGACAAAAATAAGCTACTTTTTCTTTGGAAAGAGGAACCCAACAGAAATAGTAGTAGTTTTGTAATTTGATAGCCACCCTACTTATCAGCCCACATTTTTAGCACTAGCTTTCCTCCCAAATCCACCTGTTATTTGCATTTCGGTAAATAAATTACATATTTTACTCACAGGATTGTTTTGAATTTACTTCTTTTGTATCTCTCTATACTCGTATTCTAGTATAGCCTTAAAACTATTGATATTTAGTGTTTTGTCATACATTAAATTTTATCCAGAAATGTTAGTCATAAAATAAGTTTATGAAGGTAAATACACAAAAGTGCAAATGTAAAAGAACCAAACGTGGTGAGGACCACAAAGTTGTGGAGAAAATGGACATGTAGGAATTATACAGCATGTACACTGGTGGAACTGTGGAAAATCTTGTCATCAAATGGAACAAGCTACTCCATGTAGGTAAAGAAATGGGTTATGTCAGCATGTGCAAGAGTAAACCGTATGTCATATGTCAGAGGACATTCTCCTGTCCATATGCAAACTAAGAAACATATTTAGGCCCTAACAGGCACATGGAATAAACGGGCATAGTTGGATCATGACATACAAAATTATTTTCATTGTTGCACATTGTTTTAATGATGAGACTTTCAATGATGGGGATGGAACACTTGAGGAACATTGTTGGAAATAGTAATGCTGACAATCACAGCATAAGCAAAGGCATATTGAAAGAAAGATCGAATCATTGGTAAACAGGTTGTGACAACTAGAAACTGTGAAAATAGATTGGATTAAAGAATAAAGAAGGATTTGGAAGAATGGAGTCAACAAAACTGTAAGTTTACAAAGGTGACAGGACCAAATACAAGATAAATTATTCTAAGTAAAAAGCTAGAAATTGTGAAGTAGAGAGAAAAATGATTTAAAGCTGCCAACTAAAAGAATAAGTAGTGTTGTTGCATTAGTAAACTTCTAAAATATAAATAATGGTTGTATTATGTATAGGTTAAATGCATGGTTGTTGGGGAAGAAAAGCATCCTCAAAATACGGCACATCAAGATCATGATCAAGCACCATCATCAAGCCAAGGTTTTTCATATCTATATTAATATATATCTGATAGCTCGGGATACTTTTTCTGAACAGCAAGCTCAGAAACTATAACAAATTCATCTATTGCAATAACAATTGATTGATGACAAAATTCACCCCAAGAGTTGCCTGGTGGTGAATAGAGTCTAATCCAAGCTGGTATACCTCAATGATTGTCATGGTAGATGGAAAACATTTCACGGCCAGCCTTGGGTGCAATGTTTATTCAGGAACCCATTTTTGGTCTCAATATTCCTTTCATCCAGGTTATAACACTCAAGACAGGTCTTGACAATTTCGGGACAAGGATTTGTAGAATAAAGTATGAATTGGCCTGAACCACAGTTCCATTCTCTTCAAGAAAATTACTCCAAGCCATTTTAGTTCATCTTCCAAAAGGCGATGCTCCAAGACTTCCAATGCTTTTTACCAATTTAGGTTCTCTCACATATCTTCAGCAAAGTCAAAAATGATCCATGGATCTACAGGTATAGAAGAAGCAGAGGAAGAAGCTACAGGAGCTTTCACTGCTATTTTAATTTTACTACTCATAGTAGTATAAACAGTGGGCTGGGTCAGGGAAGCATGACGCAATGCATGGGAAGAAGAGGAAGAAGGATTTACAGCCACCTTTGGATTTTTACTCAAAGTAGGTCTTCTGACCTCCACAACTGGCCCCTGTTCTTTTGGAATTGGGGACCCTCACTTTAAATTTTTCTTTATGTTACTTGTCCCTCCATGCTTTAAAAGCCAATCAAGGAGTTTCTTTGTGATTTTCAGGTCATCTATTCTTAATGTTAAGGTCATTAGTTCTTGGGCTTAGCGTGGGGAAAAGTATGTTAGAGTGATCTGGTTGTACCTTTTTAGTGTTATTTGGGTCCGATAAGAGCATGAATATTATATCATGTCAAATTGGTTCTTCCTTGGAGTCAAATCTTCCTTTGGCAGAGAATTGGATTTTTCTTGCAACATTGCATATATGTAAAGTTGCAAAGAAGCGCTGAAACCCTGCTATGATATATGTTTTCAAACTTTTCGACCCAGCTTGCATATAACAAAATTTTCATTGAAACTAAGCCCTGCCATGTTCCCTATTGTCAAACTTTTCAACCCAACTTGCAATACAAAGTTGTATTGAACCTCCAAAACTCTGCCATATTCCATATTGTTGGACTTTTTAGTGTGGCTTGCGTGTATACAAAAATTGCAGAGTCTCTGAAACCCTGCCACACTTCATTTCTGTTAGAACTTTTGACCCAGTTTGCTTATGTGTAAACATGCAATGTACTTCTGAATACTCGCATTGCATTTTGTCGAAACTTTTGACCTGGTTTGCAAATGTGCAAACATGCAACGGACTTCTAAAACCCCAACACATTCTTTAATGTCAAACCTTTTCTCCTATTTACATATATGCAAATATGCATTTCACCTCCGAAACTTCGCCATCAAACTTTCCCACTTTGCAGTGCTGTTAAGTTGTCCATTTAGGGTAGACTCTATGTTGTAGGAGTAGGCACCAGCCTTAAAATCAAGAAAATCATTTCAAACCTTTTTATTTATTTCTAATTTTATTTATTCTACCATTATACATAGTTCACTGTTGTAAATTAATGCTAAAATCATTGTGACCATGTACCTATTAACAACATTAGAGAGCGTATGATGTATTGTACTAGGTCAATGGTGATGTAAGAAACTACAAAAGAATATATCTGTAGAGATATGTGCCCAAGATTTGTTTTTAGGTGCATCATTGAGGCTAACTGCCTGAAGTTAGTGATCTGCACTTTCAATGTATTGTAACCTTCAACAAAGAACAATAGTTAAAAGTTGAATACAGAGTCATTTTTGTTTGAGTTCACCTAAGTTTACTTAATTGTAATATCCTTAAAAGACCTCTGGAATTACCCTCCCGAGCTTGGCAGGGATCAAACTGTAGACGAGGTCTATAATCCTCTTGTTTGTTAGCCAATTCAATCCCTGATTTGAAAATAGGTTCCTTACTGTTCAGTAAATTGGTCACTTTATAAGCATTCTAGTAAGAAACTTAGAGTCAGGGGCTAATACAGAAAAGAACAACATTTCTACTCTATCAATTTCAGAACCTATCAATTTAGATCCAATTTTCAGCAAAAAGCCACTTCAAATAATGGATGACCAAGAACAAGATGCACATCAACCACATCCCCCCTAGCTCGGAGAAATAACATTGGTGTGTTGTTTTAGACTTTTAGTAACACAATATGACCTTCCTCATGGATTAAGGAAGGGAATTCCCAAGTTCTTCGGCAATGATAGTCAACATCTAATGAGCATATTTCAACGTTCACAACATGTCAAGTACTAGGTGTTGGGCATAAGGATCCCACTAATGGATGACCAAGAACAAGATGCACATCAACCAACATCCCCCCTAGCTCGGAGAAATAACATTGGTGTGTTGTTTTAGACTTTTAGTAACACAACACGACCTTCCTCATGGATTAAGGAAGGGAATTCCCAAGTTCTTCGGCAATGATAGTCAACATCTAATGAGCATATTTCAACGTTCACAACATGTCAAGTACTAGGTGTTGGGCATAAGGATCCCACAATTCGTTTGTTCATAGAAACCTTGGTTAAGGTGCTGCAATTGATTCCACCATCTTGAATTCTGCTAAATAACAAATTGGAACACTATGCATGAGGAATTTCTGACAAATTTCAAACCAGATGAGCACATCTTATTCACTCAGCTTTCAAGTAACAAGAAAAATAATAACGCTCCTATGAAATAATTCATTCCCTCGATCAATTGGCTAGTCAACCAACTCACTACTGCCTTGAGGCCATCTCCAGCAATCTTCTCATGCTACTTTATCAATGCTCTACCACCAAATACAGCATTGCTCATCAAGACAGAGCAAGTAGTTGAATTTTATTAAGCGCAAAATCAGGCCATTGAATTGGACAACAGTATGATTATTTTAGGGATGATATAAAAATAATCAATTGGGCCTCTTGTTCAAAATTTTGTCGATCTTTTTTTGCTGAAAGTTGTCAAGGATATGACCTTTATGAAGAGGCAAATGCTTCAATTACAATTCAACAGAATTAAGATCCATGAAATAAGAACTTTGTTCCTTACAACAAGCAATAACAGGTTTCATCTACCCATTCCACTAACAAAACTAACTTTGGAAGCACCTCCTCCAGTTAACTCTCATTGCAAATTTCATGATATCGATAATCATGATGGAAGAAATTGTTTGGAAAAGCTAAGACTTGTATAGTTATTGACAATTTCAAAATGCAAATCAAGGGACTTCTGATGACCTTCAACATCTTAAAGATCAACCCAATGGCAACTCTATAATGGGATTTATTGAAAATGAACTCAATTTTGATGGAATAGTAAATTATCTAAATAGCAACTCACTTGCCATCTACTCAGGTTCACAAAACCATAAATCGAAGAAAGAAAAAGAGACAGAGGAAGCAAAGAAGAGAAAAGTACGGATGGAAACACCAATGAAAAAGATGTATTTTCAAGAGTGTGTCCCTCTCCTTACACTACAAGATCCTAGAAAGGAGGCAAATATTTTGCCTACTACTTCAGCTTTACTCAATCTTAGAATACTGTCTGAGGATCTTTGGTGAAAAAGGAGCAAAATTATCAAAATCAAATACAAGAACAAGCACATATATATCACATGTTCACTAATGGAGACTAGTATAGACAAACATCTAGAGATCAAATTATGTTGCTCTTCATTTGAGGAGCTATCTAGAGTTCCTTCTCATTGAAAGACTAAAGAATTTCATTCTACTCAAGCTTCTCCATCTATATTTCTTCCAAAGGTGGAACGTTTAATGCAAAAAGTTGATGAACATGTATTTCTCTTTTGAGAATGACTAAGCTTCAAACCCAGCACCTTCTATGTGTGAAAATAGAGGTATGCTTTTAAGTTTCGGCAGTTTTCAGTAAGCCTAAGCTAGAATGTTTTATCATGAAAGATGAAGAATATCAAGCTTGTGATAAGGAGCTAGAATATGAGAGTTTCACCATCCATGAAGATCTACAACAAAATTGTGCTTCTACAAGATACGGTTAGCAAGTATACATGGATCCCATCAACACTTAATATTTTTCTATTTATTTTCAATCAAAAGCAATCCCCAATTGCCATCTATGTTTTCCCTACATAAACCCTAATATTGTCTTAAGCATAGATGAAAAACTCAGCGAGTTTTTGAAAACTTGTGACTTTTTTTGCAAAAGGAATTTTTGAAGCAAGTACTTGCAGCAAAAACTCACCCAGTTTTTGCAAAAAACTCGCACAATCAGAGGTAAAAGTCCACGGCCGGAAAATAACACATTTCACTTCATTTTTTCACCTATTTTTCACTCTTGCTTGATCAAAAGAACTCTCCCAGCCATTTTGCACCTATTTACAGTGATTTTGCTTCGAGAAGACAAGATTTGAAGGGGATTTTCATCGAATTTCGAAGGCAAATTGGATTTTTAGGTAGGTTTTCTGATTTTTCTTATTTTTTCTTCATTTTTGTTGATTCTATGTTTAAAAATCATAATGAATGTAGTGTAAAAAAAAATTTAAATACATTTATATTCATCAAAACAAGATTTAGATTCATCAAAAAAAGATTTTTTTACATATTTTTCTGATTTTTTTACATATTTTGCTGACTTTTTCATTTTTTTGAAATTTTCTTCAAACCCTAGTTATTTTTTTATTTTGAATCCTCTTTTTTGTTGGAAAACATGTTTACAATCTTATATTAGCATAATATTTTACCAATTTAAAGTAATTTTCTGATATTTTACATTTTTTTCACATTTTTTTGAAACCCTAATTATTATTTTATTTTTTTAATTCTTTTTTTTTGATGAAAATGTTTAGAATATTAGATTAGTTTAGATTTTTACTAAACTAAAGTAATCTATTTTGATTTAATCTAATTTATTTTGATTTTAAATTTTATATCAAAAAACTAACAAGTTGTGCTTTCACTTTATCATTGTGTGTGTAGGTTAATTGATAATGGCTTCTGCATCCAATTCTGCCTTAGGGTCAGCCCAATCCGTGCCTGGGGGATTTGTAGGCACTCGTCCTGCAAGAGCTAGAGATCCTGTTTGGAAATATGTTTATCAAGGACTCGAACCTGGCTCAATCTTTTGCATTAAATGCGAAAGAGTATTAAGTGGAGGCATCAATCGCCTCAAATACCACCTTGCAGGCATCCCTCAACGTGATGCTAAGGCTTGTCCTAACACCACAAAGGAAATAAAAAGACAAATGAATGCCATACTTGCAACTGCAGAAGAAAAAAAATTGCAAATAGAGAAGGCAAAGGTGATAATGCAAGCAGCCATAGCTTCTTCTCAAGGTGCTCTAGTCAACCTTGAGTCAAATGATGATGTAGCAAGCATAGTGAGCTCTCTTTGTGGTCCACGAATGCGAAGGCAACCCACCACCACCACGAACCCTTCATCTACCTCTAGTAGAGCACCAAGATCAGCACCTACACACATGCATGATTTTTTGTGCCTAGAAACACACCTAGTGCACAACCTTCCTTAGAGGCAACTAGATGGAACAAGGAGGTGCATGAGTAGGCAGACATTGCTTGTGCAGATTTTTGGTATTTCAAGTTCAACAATATCCCTTTCAATGCGGCAAGCTCACCTTATTGGCACAATTTGGTTACTGCATTGACAATTGCAAGGAAAGGCTACAAGGCACCTTCTCGCACAGACTTGAGTGGGAGGTTAGTTAAACTTAATTTAATTTTTTTGATAAATTTATGTGTTTTAAGTTTAATTTATGATGAATTTAAGATTTTTTTGTTTACAAAATAAAATTGTGTACTTAATTTCACTTTGTACTTGTAGGTTGCTTACTAGTGCAACTGAAAGGGCAAGGGCAGCGGTAGAAGAACAAAGAGAAAAATGGAAAAAATATGGCTGCACTATTCTTTCTGATGGATGGACAGATGGTAAAAACTATACCATCATTAATTTTTTGGTTGCTTGCAAAAATGAGGTGGTGTTCTTGAAATCAGTGGATGCCTCCAACATAGGAAAAAATGCATAAAATTTGGCTCAAATGTTGGAGCAAGTTTGCATGGAGGTTGGGCTTGAAAATGTGGTGCAAATCATAACTGACAATGCAGCAGCATATGTGGCAGCAAGAAGAATCCTCCAAGATAAACACCACACAATTTTTTGGACACCTTGTGTCGCACATGTCCTTGACCTTCTTTTGGGGGACATAGGCAAATTAGATTGGGTCACACCAATTGTAGAGGATGCAAGGAGGATCACTAAATTTATCCACAAGCACCCTTGGGTTCTTCACTTGATGAGGGATCACACCCAAGGGAAAGAGTTGGTGAGATCCGATGTGACAAGGTTTGCAACGATTTTCTTAACATTGGAAAGCATTCTTGGTGCATTGACGGCTTTGAAACAAATGTTTGTAAGTCAAGCATGGCTAGATCAACTTATTCGAAGAAGTCAGAAGGAGAGAGAGTTGCAAGCATTGTCTTCGACAACCTCTTTGCACAAAGAGCTACGGAGATTGTGAAGGTAACTTCAAAACTTTGAATTTAAATTCAAATTGAATTTTTTTTTGTCTTTCATTGTATATTTGTAACTCTAATCTTTTTGCATTTTTATATTGTAGGTGTCGGAGCCCTTGGTTAGATCTCTCCGCTTGGTGGATGGGGATAAAACCCCAATGGGGTTATCTTTATGAGGCCATGGATAGGGCCAAGGAGGCTATAAGAAATTATTATAAGGGGGACAGCCTCTAGTTTGATCCCATTTGGGAGATTATTGATAGGAGGTGGAACCATCAACTCCACCAACCCATCCATGCAACAGGGTACTTCTTGAACCCCCGTTTCTTCCATTCAGGCACCTATGCAAATCCCCTACTGGAGAGATTATGGAGGGCCTCACTACTTGCTTTCAAAGGATGACACCCGAGGTTGAGGTGGCAAACCTCATTGTTAATGAATTGCAAAGTTATAGGGAAAAAAGGGGTGCACTCTTTTCTTCAGAGTTGGCAAAGAGAGCAATAAACAATCAGTCACCAGGTATAAAATTTGAAATTTACAAGTTACAAGTTACAAATATTGATAATTAGATAATTTGATAAAATATGTTTTGAACTTTTGACTTTCCTTTCTAAGTTTCTAACTCTTAATTTTATTTTTTTTGTAGATGTTTGGTGGACAAATTGGGGTGAAAATACCCCAAATCTCCAAAAATTTGCCCTTCGTGTCTTATACCAGCCTTGTAGTTTGTCCAATTGTGGGCGCAATTGGAGCTTGTTTGAGGCCATCCACACAAAGAAAAGGAACAACCTAGCTCAAAAACGCCTCAATGACCTTGTCTATGTGCAATATAATCTTCGGTTGCGCACAAGAAAGGTAGAGGAAATATCAGATAATCCAATTGATTTGGATGAGATAGATCCATACAATGATTGTACAGGGTGAAAGGAGCAGCCTCCATTGTTTTCCGAGGATGACATCTGTGATTTAGAGCGACAAGCAATGGAGGATGGGGGTGGATTTGCATTCTCATTGGATGACATTGAGGATGAGCCTGAGGAGGAGTCATTGCCAGTGCCACCAACAGCAAGATCTACATCCAGGATGGAGGTTGAGGAGCCACAGCAGAGTACTACAACTACACCCTCTCCCCTAGTGAGAACTAGACAAGGGAAGAGGAAGATGTGAATTTGTAAAAACTAAAATATATTAATGTAGTATTTACTTTCAGTTTTACAAAAACAATTTGCTATTTTCATTTTGTTTCAGACTATCAGTATCAACGCATTGAGCATTCCACATGAGGATGCCATTTTGTATCTAATTTTCATTCAAATCAATCAAATACAACTAGACTCAACTTGTTTCTTCTATGTACTCATTTATTGACTCATTGGATGCATCTTATCTTTGAATTTTGTAAAAAAAATGCGTTTTTAGTGAAGTTTAAGCAATTTTTTCAGTTGCCGAGTTTTTGCCGAGCCGAGTTTTCCGGGCTTGCCGAGTTCTTACAATTGGCGAGTTTTTCAACTATGGTCCTAAGCCCTTGTTTACAGCTGGTCCTTCTCATGATTCCCAAGGCTAACTAATGCCATGGTTGACCTCTTAACTTGTAAGAAGGGTTGCTATTTCTCTCAACTTGTAAATGGTTTTGCATAACCAATTTTGTTTCCCATCAGCCCTGTTTGTAAATAAACATTTTGTTTTTGTTTTTGTGTGTGTGCCTTGTGTGTCTTGTGTTATGTCATTATGATTCATGTATTGGTCTTGTGTTTAGGCGATTTAGGAAGTATCTGACTTTATATACAACCAATAAGTGATTGCTCTACCTTAAGAACCAAACATTTTGGCACTTGTTGGACCCAATCAAAACATTTACATCCCAAGGCATTTTTGTATGTTAATGCTGACCTATTTCTATATAATCCTTCATTTCGAAATACTCATTCCCACTGTTTTCCCATATCTTGGAACCAAACCAATTTCACCTTATAGCTAGCAACAAGAGCTTTCCAACACTTCAAATGAGGCAAAAATCGAAATCCAAACAAGAAAGTTATGGTTAAGGGAAGAAAAGTTACAAAAGTGGCAAAGGTTGTAGATGGTACTGGAGAAGGTTGATCTTTAAATTTTTATGAAGATAAATGTCATAGCTCCTACCAACCCTAGTCAGTTGACTAAACATAGCAAAAAGTCAGCCAAGGCAAAGCAAAACATCCTAGACTCAATAAGGGCCATTTGATCCCGCACCTCGCAAAGAAGAAGACAATGAAAGAAATGTACCATGACTTGATCACTCTATACCAATAGGTGAACATTTCTCAAGCAATATAGACACAATGGCTAGATACCTTCTAAGCTCTAAAGATAACTAAGTTTCGAGATTATAGGGGTGAGAGTGGAGGATGATGAGTTGGTGCTCATAGCTTTAACTTTGTTCTCTCCATCTTGAAACTTGTTTATTCAAGGCATTTGAGCTTATAACAAGTTTCCACTTTTGAGAAGTGGTGGGATGATTTCATTTAAGAGGAAACCAAACTGGTGACTCTTTTAGCTAAAGTGGAAAGAGGTTAAAACCTAGACCTCCTCGGGAAGATGAGAAAAGGTGGTAAGAAAGGGCCCAAAGAGGGGCAAAAGGGCAAGGAAGAACAATCACATTCTTCAGACTAGGGAAAGAAATACTTGAGTCAAATGAGGTGTTTCAAGGGCCAAAAGATGGGCTACTATGCATCTCAATGACTTGAGAGGCAGAAATCCAAGCAACAGCAATAGGAGTTTGCAAGAAGTGTAGAAACTTCAGTCAAGTAGATGAGCTAGCATCCAAATTTGAGACAACTTTCTCCATGGTGTCATGTCTATCCACTAACATTGTCTGTAGTGTAGGGTGGTATGCGGATAGTGGAGCTTCCAAATACATGACCTTCTACAAGAAAGCACTCAACAAACTTCAAGAATGAGAAGATGGCATATAGGTGGAGGAAAGCAATGATGCCACTTGTCCATTTACCAGATTGGGTTGTCTCTTTCTGCATGCCTTCAAGTAATGTATTTAAACTAGATGATGTCTTGTATGTGCCTGGTTTAACGAAGAGTTTACCTTCATGACATGTCTATGGTCAGCAAGTGATCATTAGAGAACACAGCAATAAACGTGATTGGTTTTTTCCCAGAGGAGTTTGAGGCTGTGCCCTTTGCAGGCTATTCATTGATCCAATCAAACAAGGATTGCAGGATACCATGAGTGTCCTTCCAGATTTGTGGAGACAATTTCTAAACATGCAGTGGAAACTGGAATCAATGATTAATTCCATGCATGCAGCTGACAGAAGTATTGAAGAGTATTCAAACAAATTTATTGCCTAAGGATTCCCTTAGAAAAAGAGAGCTGACCTCCTTGATGAGATTCTTACTCCAATTGTCAACAGATTATCTCAAAAAGACAAAGTTGATCTTATTGAGATTTTTGCTTCAGTTGCCAGACGTGTTAGGTGCATGGGTGAGATACCCATGAACTCAGATTGAAGAAGGCCCTGTATGAGTTGATGCATGCACCACAAGTTTGGTATTTCAGGATTGATGAGTTTTACTCAAATTGGGCTTTTCAAGTTTAGTGCAGATTTTAATTATTTGTTTGATAGATCTAATGACTAATCAACTTATCTCAGCAATGTACACAAATGACTTTATTATTGCAGGGAGTCCTAAACAACTCATGATGTGGTGTGAGAAGATTCTGACTCATGAAGTCGGCATGAAGGATGGAAGAGGTTAGCAAGGTTTAATGAAGATTTCCTTGTACAAGGGATTTAGACCTTGAAGATTTTGAAGAGATTTCAAAGTACAGAAGGAAGCAATGATCTAAAGTTATATTTCTTCATGTTCACAAATAGTCAACATGGTGACAATGCCTCTCATAGAGGGGAGGTTCAAGATGTTGTGGTAATATCTTGGATTAGTGAAGAACAACTTCCTCACAAAGAGGGAGTGTTAAAGAGTTTCACATTTGTTGCTCTGAAAGTGTTCTTCCTTCAGCAGTTCAGCAGTACACTGCAATTTCCCCTTGACAAAGAAGCATACCTCAGAATGGTGCAGCAATATGCAAGTGGGTTGAAGACACAGTTAAAAGCAACATCAGAATGGTGCAGCAATAATGGTAGAGTTCACCTTTTTTTTCAAAAGTGGAGATTTGGATCACCGCAGCATATAGAAAATATTCTTCATAAGAATCACCTGTCGAAGCAACATTCCCTTGTTGCTCATACTTTTTCTGTCAACGAGGATTCTTCTTTTTGTCCCCTAAGAATTTTGGTGTCGCTTTTGTTGGCTTAGCTCACCATTGGCAAATGAATTTACCAACAATCCTAGAGATTGTGTCCCTTCTTCCCACAAACAAGTCACTTATTTTCCTATGCAAATGAATTGTTTGATTTGGTTTTTAATGAACCTAATGGGCCACTCCGGCATTCAAGTTTCTTTCCCCTCTATTGAGATGCAAGGGCCTAATTGCCTTGAGAGTTTGCAATCTCATCATGAATTGCCTCTTCTTGTTGAAGCAAATTTACCAATTCTTCAAATGATGGCTCACTACTAGCCACAGTCAAACAAGTGACAAACACTCAAAATGTAGGAGCAATGTTCTCAGGATGATTGGTACAAGAGAGTCATCTAACACAAATTCCCCTAACACTTACAGTGACGTCCTCAATTCTACAACTCTTCTAAAGAAATTCTAGAGCTTTTCACCGTTTTACATTTTCATGTAGTGTAACTAACTCTACAAATTATGGATCCAATTTTAATTTTTTTATTCATAAACTATTTTGAGACAATAGCAAGCTTCTTAAGCAATCGTTCTGATGTGAGGTTGAACCTTGTCTAAAACACTGAACAAGATGTTCAATTTGGCCTTATGGTTGACCTTATCAAATCTTCTCTACTCGTCTACACGTTGTGCTGATTTGGTGATTGTTTGAAGTTTTGAACAACATCCCACAAATTTTCAAACTCGTGATGAGCTTGGACCTTGGCCTTCTAGGCCAAATAATTATCACCTCTTAAAAATTGCAAGTCTGAAAGCATAATTTTTGGAACATTAAAGCCATTCATCTAAATGTGAGGACTCCTTATCTCTCCAAAAAGCTTCCCCTTTATATATACCATCAATCCAATATACTAAACCTTTAAATATACCCACCCTTGTGACACCTACCGATAGGTGGAAAATGCCAGTCCTCTCAATATATGCAATTGAACGTGAGGCTCACCTTAAGGTACATGTAAGGGAAGACGCCACTAATTTATCTGGATATTCTTGTGGTTAGTGGCAGAGGTCAAGGCCAAGACAAGGGGCATCACGGTCATGGAAATGGGTGTGATCAAGGTGTGGTGATTGTTGCAGGTGCAGATGCTGGTGAACAGGATGTTGGATGGCCTGTCCAGCTCTACTAGTGGTGATGATGCTGGCTCATCTTCCTCAACCATACAGTTTTAGCTTGACTTTGAGGCATGCCGCTCCTTTTTATTTGCCAACCCATTTTATGTGTCCATGCAAATGGCCAATTTGGTGGCTTTTTTATCAGTCACCTTGTATTTTGTTTTGTTGCAAACTAAATGTAATGATGCATCTGAGCTTCAGAATCTCTTTTTTATGATTGCAGCCTTTGGCCACATGCCCACTCTATGGCCCATAGACACACAAGTTGTAAGCTTAGCACTTATTTTCTTTGGTGGTCAATTTTTAAAAAAGTTATGAATGGTGTTTGTCATTATGTAGCAGAAAGACAGACTAGAGCTGAACCTAATACTATTGTGTTGGTTATATGATGTTATGCCAGGTCGTTCACTACCCCAATAATAAAGAAGATTAAGTTATGAAGTTTTATATTCATTGGTATGATGAATGAATATGGCATCAAATAACCTATTGCAATTTATGTGTTCCTTCTATAACCAATGGATGTGACAGAAGTCGCAATAAATATTAGGCACAATTAAGTAGCACAAATTTTCAAAGGGAAAGACAATTTTTGTTCCCATGCATAGCTATGTTCAAGAGATTTTTTAAGAATCTATAGCTCAATTTAACTGCTTGAAATAGTAATCTAGCATATAAATAAGTCAAATGAAAAGCTCAAGCTCTTAAGGTCAATATTAATGTAAAGTTCACAAAGGCTTAGTGGATCTATCAATGCATCAATGTTTATATCATGATCATCTGTACAATAGAAATGAGTTTATATGATTCAACTGTTTCATTTGTATTAAGTACTGTTTACCTGCAATCTATTAACCAAACACACTGTCCTCAGGCATATTATTCATCAACATTTCATTAGTGGCACATATCCTTCTACTTTTAAAAAAAATTTATTAACGGCAATATATCATCTATATAAAGAGTAAAGGTACCTGAGTGAAAGCATAATTGACGATATAGGAGACAAACTGACCAGTTGTAACCATAAGAGTATTTACACTAACAAGTGCTCCTCGGATATCAGATGGTGAAGTTTCTGAAATATACAAGGGTGCTGCCATTGAAGCAATACCAATGCCAAGACCAACCATCATTCTTCCACAAATTAATATTGATGGAGATGGTGCCAAAGCCATAAGAAGGGAGCCCAAAAGAAAAACTGTGTCGGCAATGAGCATGCTTGTTTTCCTTCCAAAACGATCACAAGTTTTACCACCCAAAGCTGCTCCCAAGGCAGCTCCACCTATAGCTGTACTCACAATGGTCTCCTGTTCATGGATGACCACCCTGTCAGGCGACATATATTAAAAGCCATTTAAAGCTTTAAGAACCTATCCATGGTAAAGAAAAGATTAGATGATAATACAGTGTTGCATGGATTTATGATATGGAATTCACCTGAAGTACTGTGCTCTTCTCAACAGATTCAAAATCTTCACGAATATAAAGAAGAGCACCAGAAATCACTCCTAGTTGTCATCAATACAATTGTGTAAGTAATCTTCAAATAAGGGATTTAAAAATGACCCACTATTCTCGTTTTTGTCTTTAACTTGCCCTTTTCACATTTCCAAATTAGCATATGTAAAAATTCATATATATATATGAATAAGTCACTATCAAAACAAAATTATTCACTTGTTCATGGCCTAGAGATACATTTAAGTGGACATTAAGTAAGGATTTTAATCTGCGTGTCTTAAATTTCGCAAATACAAATCCCATTGTAAAGTATTGTTATACTTTTCTGTATTGAAATAAAAGCTACAGAAATTCGTTCAAACAAGCAGCAAAAAGATGTTAGTAGGGATCACAAGCAAAGAAGGAACTCATCTAACCCTGCCACTGATCCTAATCAAAAATCATTACTACTTATAAATTTATCACCTTACCACAAATAATGAAAAACTTTCCACAAGTTAGATGCCAAAGTAAATAGATAGAATTCTTTGGACTTGTACGATAACCATAATCACAATTCCATGCACCTAAAAGATATGTAAAGGAAATAAAAAATGTATACCTCAAGATACAGAATCTAAGTTTTGGATAACGCTCAAAAACTGGACTAGCTCTCTACAAAAAAAAAAGTCTTCTAGAGCAAGAAACTCCAAAAACAGCATCACTTGAACTTTCATATTTCAAACAAATGGAACTCAATTCTAGCCTTCACAATATTAAGGCCCTAAGAAGCAAGTTTAAGCACGTAAGTGAAAATGACAAGTCCTTTAACACCCTTAAATCATAGATTTTCCTTTTTGTGTATGTTTAGGCTACAGTAGATGTTAAAACTTAAAAGTACCTCGGTTGCAGTTTATGTTCCCTACTGCTTCAATCATTCCTGTTTGTATGGTTGTAAGCAAATAAATACCATATTCCTTATCTCAGATGATTTTTGGTCCTGCATTGTTCTACTTGTTGTCTCATCCTGTTTGTACTCACTATCAAATTGTCCTTCAGCATGAATAATTTAATTTTGCATCTCTTGTATGTTGTTAACTACCTTGTCATTCAAAGTACCTTATCTTCGGGCGATTGAAGTCATAATCATATAATGCCCAGAAGAAGTTCATATTTATCACTAAGTGATACATAACACTGTACCAAAATTTTGCAAAATATGACCATTCAGACAATTTATCTTTTTGTTTCTTTTATATACTACCTTTGTTTGGCCATCTATCCACTAAGGGTAAACAGTTCTTCACAAAAGAATATTCTGAAACTTGTGATCCCTATCACAGATGATGTGGTGAGGGAGCCCATTAATTTATTGATGTGCCAGAACAAGAGCTCGCAAACTTAAAAAGAAATAAATTCAAACTTAGTCAAAGGGACAAAATAAGGATGTTTAAGGGACCAAAGCGTTAGGAAAAACTGTTGTGGAATATTTTTAACATCCAAAAAGCTTTGTTAAAAATCTTCTACAAGTGTTTTTTTTCATAACCTGTGTGAAAACCTTATGTTCTTAATGAGCATATTTGGTTAACTTGTCAACCACAATAAACATTTGGTGTTTGCCTTCCTATACTAGCAGGCTTGAAAAGAATACTATTTCCCACTTCTGCATTGAAATGGCATTTGATTGAAAAAGATCTGGAAAAGGAAATCTTTCCAATTTGTTGTGCGGGCAAGTGCTACACTCAACTATGAACATCGCATTGTCAGGTTTCATGTTATGCTAATTGAAACTAGTTATGCATGTTATTTTCTACACAATTTTTCCCATAACCTGTTTTCTCTGAATTCCATGGACTCTGTAAAAAACTTATGTTCTTAATAAGCATATTTCGTTAATTGGTCAAACACAACAAAGACTGATACTAGCAAGCTTGAAATAAATACCACTTCCCACTTCTGCTTTGAAGTGGCATTTGATTGAAGAAGACCTGAAAATAGAATATATTTCAGTTTGTTTTGCTGACAAGTACTACACTCCACTATGAACATCACATTGTCAGGCTTCATGTTATACTAGTTGAAACTAGTTATATCCTTGTAGGTTTTCTGGAAGGTTATGGAAGCTTACATGCCCTGCAGTGCAGGATGTAAGGGCCTTTCGAAAAAAGGAACTGATTCCTGAAGTAGATGTGAAATTTTAGGAAGACATAGTTTCTACTTGGATAAGCCTTCCCATTCTTTTTATTGGTAATCTATTGCCTGAGCAAGAATATAATAGTCACTTATTTTGTCTTGAAGAAACTCCTACAGCTAAATAGCATGGCAAATGGGATTGCATGTAAAACTGATGTTTCATCACTCTGACAGAAAATATGCCGCAATATTCTCTTTCCCCTTCTTATATACTATCTCAATGTCAAAGCTGTCAATCTATTTCTATTGCCGCTCTAAATTGTCTCATCAGTTAAAAGATGTTTTAGGCTAAGGTGATCAGTCTTAATAAAGAACTTGCTCCCTAGGAGACACTAATACCATTTGGCCACTTAATGCAATATAGCAACGTTCTCTGTTGTATGTTGATATGTGTTTCCCTATGCCATTCATCTTTCATATTTTCAAAAGCAATGACATAATCATCCAATAAAAGTACTCACTGAGCCTAGATCCAAAGGAATCAAAGGGCTTGAAAAGATCTGAGGTGGTCAACATGAAAGCAGAAAAAAGGGCACCTTCAAGTCTTCAAGGGCTCACTAGACCTCAACAAATCAACAAAAAGCATGTCATTCTTGGTGAGGCCAAAAAAGAATCAAGCTATAGACTAAACAAATCTACAATAAAAGGCCTGTTAACGCATGTATCCATGAAGATTCTTAAAATCCTTCTACATACACACCTTCTATGGAAATAAGATGGCCAAAAGGACTCCAAAAATATCTTAAAAACTCATATTTCTATTCTTGGGCATACAAAGCTGAAGTTAGCACCATTTCCAATATGTAAAAGAATAGTTTTATCTGACTAAAGTTTATGTGCCCCTCCCAGTTAATATGCTGGCCAGTTCATGAGTTAGGAAAGATTAATACATCACCAAGTGAGTTATCTAATGGGTCAAGCATAATCAAGCATGAATGATTACTATGCATGAATAATTACTATATATAATATATGAAAAGCCATAAACCTCATTCAGAAACATCATGGAAGATTGAATTCTTGTGTTGTTCTAGTGGGATATACTCATATGGACATTTAACTGGGATAACACTGGCTTTAAATTGAGAAGCCATCATACTAACTCAAGTTGTACTCCAATTCACTTGTCTCTTTCACCATCCTGTGGCATTGGATTGAAGTTTAATGGATTGTTCTACTTATAACTTGTGAACCGAAGTTCATAACAATGATTGCCCATTTTAAGTTTAATGGATTGTTCTACTTCTAACTTGTGAACCGAAGTTCATAACAATGATTGCCCATTTTAGAAAAGACCCTGCTAAGGGTCTATACTTTTTACCCTTACTTAAAGTGTTCAGCAATGTGTTTTAAGGATTCGACTGTGTTTAGTCCAATCTAAACATTCTAATATCATAAGGTAGTTCATTTGGAGTAAAATTATCCCTCCAAACAAACATCACCTTCATCTTGGAACAGTACTATAGTCTATTACCTGAGTTTGTTAACAGCTAAAAATATGAATAATAAGGAAAGTATTATGCTGCCTCCAGGAACTTACCTTATCTTAAGAGGTCAGATTTGTCTCCAGATCTGCCATATAACAATCAGAACTGCCAAAATACTTGAATATTATATATTTCCCCAGGGAATTTTAATTCTGTGAGCTTTAATTTGCCCCCAAAACCATCATAGAGCACTCAGATCTGCCATAATACATGATAAGAAAATGTGTCCAGAAATTCTAGCTCTACTTTACAATCAAACCCTCCATAGAACACTCAAATCTGCTGAAAATTGTTTGATAGTTTACCATTGCAACAATTTGGTCTACAAATTGCTTTCAAACTACTCATCATTAAACAGAAAACAAGTTAATTAGAATGAAATAAACAACGTCTCAGCTTATTTTTGTCATATTTGCAATTTTGGGTATTGTTAAAAGATAATTTGACCTCGCATTCAAACTATTCAGCTAAAACTTTCCACAGTTTAACTATTCTTCTAATTCTGTGCTTCCAACATTTCACATACTTCTGCCAAATCATAAAATTTCACAAAATTTTGGCACATACTTGTGTCAATTCATAAAATGCCGCAAAATCTTAGCTAAATCTTTCCACAATTTCGCAAAAGCAACCAACTGCATCAAAACGGGAGCATCTTACAACAAATAATTTGCACCATATACTTATTATTCCCACCCTCATCGTCAACCCGCTCCTCTAAGATAGTTTCTTGAGCTGTGGTCTAGTGGAGAATTGGTGGAATTTTATTAAAGGTGGCTAGTTAGTCCAGGTTTGATTCTCGCTTGTAATCTATGGGGGATCGACTCTCTCCCGCCAAGAAATAGGGCTTCCCCTAGCACATTGATTAAAAGAAAAAGCTTTTACTTTTGGATCGTAAAAAAAGCCAAAGAAATAATCTGTTAAATCTGAGATCAGCACAACAAGTTATCCTCAAGATCTAACTCGTTGAAGATTTTACAATATTTCACCTCAAATCGCACATACATTTCCATAATTTAGACGCACATTTTGTATGGGTTGCAACAGAGATGGCAATGAGTTTGAGACTAAATTAACAAGATCTGAATAGGCAAAGACTAACCAGTATCATATCCAAAGAGAAATCCGCCTATGCCAGCAACCAGAGTCATAATAATGACGAAAGACTTTGGAGGCGACTGTGCACCATCCAAGGCAATGAGATCTATATCACTTCGTCGCAGTTGGGGCTTCAGCAGATGCGCTTCGTCGCTGTAGTCTGATGCAGTTGCAGGAGCCCTGCCTGGTTCTTGTTCTTGTCCTTGTCCTCCCCCTGCGGCCATTGCAACTCCTTTCTTCAACACGCTTTTCTCCTCTGCAATTTGCTCACCATTTCACGTCGGTAATGATTTCAAAGTCAAACGCCTTTGCGTTTGTGTATGTCGTATATTATAGGAGGCGATCTTGTTCTGTAAGGGCTTGTTATTGATATTGATTTGAAGCAGACTGGAGTGCAAGCTCAATGGCTGGGATTGAACAAGAAAGAGCGTCTGTTAAGGGGTGCGCATGTTTTGCTCATATCCACCAACACGATCTTGTTCAATGCTCACCGATGGATTACAGTACACGCATGAATCCGACGAAATAGACGTACTCTTCGGAAGTCGAGGCTCCGAACTTCTTGGAGCATTGAAAAAATTTGTTCAGCAGGCGGAAGATGTTGAGAGGGTGGAATGGATGGCTTTCAATTGTCCAATACACAAACATAACAATCACGCGAGTTACCTAGTGTCGTTTAATAGTTTAATAATCATTTAAGATTAGATGTGTTGGAAGTAACAAGAATATTCACAGTGGGATGTTTTTAGAATTTTATATTAAGATCTCATCATGTATGATTATGTTTTAGATAAAGTGATTTTGTTCTTTCCACCTGATGGAAAATATGATATTTGATATGAAAGGGTTAGTTTTTTAATGTTAAATCTTTTAGACAACGTGAAAACAAAACAGTTGTACCTTTCTTCAAAAAGGTAAAGCTTGTTACAGATGTGTTGGAAGTAACAAGAATATTCACAGTGGGATGTTTTTAGAATTTTATATTAAGATCTCATCATGTATGATTATGTTTTAGATAAAGTGATTTTGTTCTTTCCACCTGATGGAAAATATGATATTTGATATGAAAGGGTTAGTTTTTTAATGTTAAATCTTTTAGACAACGTGAAAACAAAACAGTTGTACCTTTCTTCAAAAAGGTAAAGCTTGTTACAGATAAAATTAAAATCAACTTATATTTAATGGAGTTTTTAAGTATGAAAATTAGATTTTGTGTTTTTTTTAAATGTTTTGGGTTCATTTTGATTAGAATGTTGTGAATATAAAAATTAGTTTATAAGTAGTATAATTGTGAATGAAATTTATTTGTAGTATAACATATCACAATCCCTCTAATCATTGATCCTCATATTTGCATTCCTAATCCCTAGACCTAATATTTGTCACCTTGGATTAGATCCATGTGTGTAGACTTGAAGTGGGAGCTATTCCATTTACAAATTGAAACCCTTTCAGTTTTAAACTTCAAAATACAAATCAACACCTTATGGACCTTTTTACTAGTTCTTGTGATTCAACTTAATGCATTTTATGTTGATTCTTGTGTCTGGTTGTTATATTTAAGAGCATTCATTCATTTATTTTGAAATGACCTAAGAATTATTGTGCATAGTTTATGGTTTTGATCGTGTAAGTTTTTTCTTTTGGCATTTCAAATCAAACTCCATGACCATCATCAGGAAGAGAGCAAGACAATCTCCTTGCTCTCTTCTTGATGATGGATCATGAAGTGTTTGATCTGAAACATCGAATAAAAAAATACACAGTCAAAATCATAAACTATGCACAATAATATTATGGACTATGAAAATCATATGTTTGCAATAACCTAAGAAGTCATTAAACATGTCTATGTTTTAAGTTATAAAGGGAATAAAAATAATTTAGCACATAATCATAACATATCATCTTAAGTCCACTATATGGTTGCTTGTTATCCTCAATTATTTTTCTCAAATAAAAAAATTTAGTTTGTTGGTGATCTAATCAATGAGAACATGACCCGTGTGATTCAACAAATCCCTCAAAGGTGTTTGTAAATAGTGTATGTCCTCACCAAATTTAGATATTAGATATTGAGGCAAAAGTGGCTTCAAACTATGAGGATTTATGAGATCATCTCCACGAGTTACAATTTTGCATCCACACATCAAGTTTAGGTATGTACATGTAGAGATTAGGTCCACACATGTAGATCTAAACCTAAACAAAGTGCAATTAGGTTTATAGGTCAACAAATAGAGTATAAAATTCTAACACGTTGACAAATGTGTTTTGAACACCTAAACAAAGAAATCTACAATAAAACCAAAGGTAAGTACCCTTGTAATTAATTAGTGTGATTTACTACAATCAATTTTAATATTTTTAATTATTAGCTCCAACTCATTTTATCTAGGTCAATTGTTATCTAATTGAATGCATTATTTAATTAGCTTAGATAAATCCATTGTAGAGGTATTTTCCCTATACAATTTTGTGAACATGACTATCTTACAATCCCAATGGCTTGGTCTAAAGGTTTTTCCTTCTTTCATTATGTTTTTATATCTATTTTTTTTACTGCTTTATCATATTTTGAATCTCATTAGGGTTTGGATCCTCTTTTAATTTGTTCTTCATAGCTACAACTTTTTGGGAGTTTGTGATATATTACATTCTCTTATTCTCACCCACCCTATCAACCCTTATTTTTGTCTTGAGGATTTCATTTTTTAATTTTCTAATTACATTCATTTTATATCAAATTTAATTTGGTTTTAGATTTTCCCTTTTATGTGTTTATCATTGATTTATCTACATTGGGATTTAAGCCTTCATTGTTGATCTACTTAATCCTTACTCATCCACCCACCCTTGTTTGTACATCAGCATTGAATATTTTATCATGGATTCTTATACTACAGTACCTTTAGCTTATATTCATGCATGCCTTGCCAATTTTGATTTGATCCTACACCTTATTTTATCTTATCCCACCATCCTTGATGCTTTTGTGTTTTTGTTATCCTATGGATGGTGATGTGACTTCTATGGATATATTCATCTATCATGTTTATGATTTCTCCTCCTTCATGTAGTTTTTTTATTGTTTATTCTTATATTTTGGATACACTTACTCTAGTTTTCAGTGAGCATCATGTTGGCTTTACTCTTACAATGGCTAGTGATAATGATGTGCATGAGCATGATGATATTTTAAATTTGAGTGATCTTCATTTATATGCTTTAGTTAATGAAGGTGGTGAGGTGACCTTATATTCTAGTGATGTCTAGGGATGAAGATTTATGTGACGAGGTCACACCTTCATTAGTCCTTCATAACATTGTTACACCTTGTGATGATACTACTCATTTTATGTGATATATCTAGCAAGCACATACCATTTATGTCTCTCATGCTAGCTTTGTCATTCACTTATGGATTCTCCTACTTGTGCCTCTCTTGATTCATCTTTCATTGAGGATCCTCGAGATGTAAATACACATGCTTCATCTTCACGTGAGGTTGTTATCCCTTCTTCTTTTCCTTTTAGATCTTGGTCTATTGATGATACATTTAGCAATGAGCATAGTGATTATTCTTTACCTTCTCATGATTTGGTTGAGGACTCATTGATTAATGATGATTTATTTTATGATGTACACTCTTTTAACACACCTATGATAGATTCATTTTGTGTCCATGAATATTTTCATTTACATGTTAAATATTTATTATCCTCATAGTGTGCCTACATACATGGTGTATTACATTGATGAATACATTTTGTGATATATGAGTTGATAGAGCTAAATAATGGCTTAATTCATGTTATGATTATTATACACCCTTTCATGATTGTCCTATGATTTTTACCGATTACTTTAATTTTGGCTCTTAGATATGTATTCTTATGATTCTCATTCTTTCTTGTATAGTGACCCTTCATTAGTATATTACATGGACTTTTCCATGCATCATAATTATATACCACTTTTTAATGGAGACCCTCTTTTAGATCCTTTTGTACTTTATTATGGTGTACCTTTGAGTGACTATGGAATACATTCTTATACACATTTTACTAAACAAACATGTGGTTTAGACATGTTGGCAACCTAATTTATAAACCCCAAATTCATAAAGTCAAATCTCCTCCCAAATGATAGGGGTGTCAAATTTGGAGAAAAGATCAGACACTTATGATTAGGCTTGGATAAATGATGACTAATTGTTGAGGTAGGTAAAACCTCATTCACTTCTATCTCTACCAAACTAAATGGGGCTTTCCTAAGGTGCTACAATAGAGATCACCACAAAACTAAGCACCTACCCTAACACAAACCTACACATTACATAGTGCACCCATATTTCAATTGTCACTTTGTGCCTATATGTTGATTTGCAATATTTAGGGTCAAGCACCTTTTTGAAGTAGATAATATATCAAATGAATGTTTATTAATTTGTTTTATGATAATCCCTTATGTAATTTCAATATACACTTTTAGACATGATGGAAATGAGAACACACCAAATCAAGTAAAACTAAAATGATGGTTAAATTTATTTATTATGAGTGTATTGTAGAATGATGAGAGGGTAGAGTCAGTAGAAAACTAGTTCCTATTTCTAGTTAGGCAACAAAGTCACTAAGTTCATTCAAAATATGTAATAATTGAAACCATTGGTGATAGCTCAATGAAGATATCAACAAATACTATTTCCAAAATGCACAAGCAAACTAGGTTCTACACACACATTAAGAATTTGTAGAATATTAAGATGATTATACTTAGTAATCCATGAGCATGTCCATATATTTCTTTTATTTCCATAGGATTTTACAGTGGTTTAGTTGGTCAACTAATTATTAACGCATCTAAAAATGCACACCATACATAGGAAGACACACAATCAATATTAACTATTCCTTTAATCATTAAATATTCAAAGGTTACAATTTTTTATTACAACTTTGGGATAAATTCAAATCATTACAATATCAAAATGCTTTACCTAGAGTGGCGAACTAAAATTGTAGGGTTTTATTGAGTAAATTTCATCCTCTACTATTCTCCCTTTTTTTTTCCCTTGTTTTCCATCTTTCATCCTATTCAAGTAAAAACTTTCATCCCTTATATATAAAATATTACAAAGACAATCCCCATATATGGGTGACACTTATCACAATATGAAACACCAAAAAATTAGCCAACCTCCCATGTCAATTGCTAAGGAAAATTTTCCACTTGTTTGCCACCACATAAAATATTGCCAAGATGGAACCTAAATCAACATAACCACATGAAATATGTAAATCCATCATACATTGCAAGAATGAAAGTGGGATCCACACTCAAAACCACAATGTGAAGGAACTACACAATGTAATAGGATGCAATCACCTACCACAAACTAGATAGTCTTTTGTAATTACTTTGAGAAAATTACATTAAGTATTAACAAACTAGCCATAATCCATCAACTTAGTGTGAGGAAAATATGACATTGAATGATTGGTAGGTATGAATTTGCACTCAGGAACATGTGACATGATATCACTAACTCACAATTATAGAAAAAGATTTCAAATGAAATTTGTGATGTGAAAGACCCTCACAATTCAATAAGAAAACAACATATGAAGAACGGGGACTTAAAGTAATAACATGACCATGATCAAACAACATAAGGAATAAAATAAGAGTGAGAAAACACCAACAAGAAAAATCTAGGCACTAGTAATACTATCATTCATACAAATTAGGTTGTAAACTTAAGTGAAATAAACAAGAAAAAATACTCAACATTGTAATAGAAGAATACAACAATGACATATGCAAAGGGTAAAATAACAAAAAGACTAAATTTTTAGTTAGAAAAATAAAAAGAAAAACCCTTGCAAGCCAGAACGACTACAACCCTAAGGATCTCCCTTTAAAGTTATAACACTCTAACATGGCCCATTGAAGATATCTTGAATCGAATATAATTGATGGGAAAAAATAGGGAAAGGACACAAAAAAGGAGAGGATGTTGATCAATTTTACAAATTTTGAGCCTAAAAATTTGGGTTCCAACAAGACATACATGAGGACTTGCCACTAGTTGATTATGCTTCTTTTCCATCCTCCTCCACTCTTAATTAATATGATGTGTATACACATATAAATGTGGCACATGTTAAATATGATCATTTGCATTCCCTTGTGAGTACTTTGAAAAACTTTTAAAAATATATTGATGATTATAAAAAATATTTAAGAAAAAAAATCTCATCAAAGCAATATTGCACAATCCTCTAGTCTATGACATTTTGATGTGTTCTTCACATAGTGGATTTGTGGCACCTTGTATGATGGCAAAGGTTATCCACTACTTAATCTAAGTACTTTCTAAGCTATATAATTCTCTTGGTTTTAGTAGGATAAGTTTCTTGCTAATTTATTCCCAAAAAGATTAAGTGGTCATGAAATTATATGGTTTATTAACTTACCCATGCTTCTATCTCTTCTTTTATGGATTTATTTAGTGTTTTCTTGAAATATTTTCATTATAATATTGAACCTAACACACATATTGTTAACCTCGTGAAATGCAAGAAAGAAGAACAACTAACTAGAGACTGTGTATTATGATTTCTAGTGTTAGTTATTAACATGAGTTACACATTGAAATATTGTGAAATTCAAAGTATATTTATGGATGGTTTACTTCAACTCTTTAAAATCTATGTATTACATGCCTCGTCAGTTATTTTCATATTTATGTGTCACTTTATGTAAGTATGAGTGTGCTTATTGAGCAACCTCTTTTATATCAACATATGTATAACACTTTATCACATTGTAACACCCCAAGCTTACACTCAAGACATTAATAAACAAAAATTAGACAAACAAATTTCTCATGTTTAAAATATCGCATTCACATGTGACTTCGCACACTAATGCACACACAAAGTATCATGACAAGTACAATGACACATAAGATGACATCACCATTATTCTAAGAAAGGTGAAACAAGTGGAAGATTTCACAAGTTGTGTGACAAACTAACCACAATGATTCTACAAGAGGATGGAGCTTCCTCCATAAAAATAATCAAACATAAGTCCATGATCTTGTTCTCTCACAAACATATAGAGTAGGATGAGGGTGAAAAATAACTCTAATCCATTGTACATGATAAATCAAATAAAACTAAAACATAAGGGGGAAACCTACACACGAGGCTACTAAACAAGGAGGTACAAGCCCTCAACCAAGAAATTCCAATTAATCAATTTGTGCAAAGGTATGCTTCCCAAGACAAAATATGGAATAACTACTAGATTAGAATAGCTATCAATGAAGTGTCACACATGGGAAGACTCGACAGACTAAGGGGAAAAACTTTTGCATAGAAAAATTATTCAAAAAAATCAAAAATACCTATTTTCCAAGGCTCCATAGAAATCCAAGTAGTTTAGAGGATTGCAACACCCTAGGAGGAATCTAGTGTGCTAGAGGGACTATAATGCATCCCTCTAGTATCCTGATGTCCAAGTTTTGCACTAGTATCCTTTCACAATGCTCAAATAGAAAATTTATTAAATACACCTACTTAGTACTTTGACCAAGTGACCTACTTATTTCACATTTTCATTTCATTTTTTAAGAAACCTAGGGCTTTCACAAGCATAAATTTTCATTAAAATTTATTCATATGTTTGAAATTCTTGGGTTAAATCTTCATTAGGTGTTTTAAGAATAGATTTGGATTTAAATTTATAATAATGAGAGATATACAAATCCATAAGATACCATGGGAGTCCATCACACTCTTTAAGAAGAATCCTACAAGTTTTCTAAGAGATTTTATTTTATTTTGTAAAGGTAATTAATTTTATGTTTTAATTTGCAAAGACATTTATTTCTTAAACCAATTTCCATTATGTAAATGCAAACTAATGCAATTCCTTAGAATTGGAAAGAGGTAAAATTGTAAACTCCTACAACAAAGTTGGTAGGTAGGCATTAATGGTGTGCATGGAACCCTTTTAAAACTTTGAATAAATTAATTTTTCTCAACTTTTCAAAGTCTTGACTATCTAGCTACTTGAAAATTGCTTCAACTTCCAAATTTTTTAATTCTCATATAGATTCAAAGTACTTAGTGATATTTGTTTACATTTACCAAGTTTTGTTTTATTTCACATTTTTATTTCAGTTTTTAAGAAACCTAGGGCTTTCACAAGCATAAATTTTCATTAAAATTTATTCATATGTTTGAAATTCTTGGGTTAAATCTTCATTAGATGTTTTAAGAATAGATTTGGATTTAAATTTATAATAATGAGAGATATACAAATCCATAAGATACCATGGGAGTCCATCACACTCTTTAAGAAGAATCCTACAAGTTTTCTAAGAGATTTTATTTTATTTTGCAAAGGTAATTAATTTTATGTTTTAATTTGCAAAGACCTTTATTTCTTAAACCAATTTCCATTATGTAAATGCAAGCTAATGTGATTCCCTAGAATTGGGAAGAGGTAAAATTGTAAACTCCTGCAATTTCCCAAAGTTGGTAGGTAGGCATTAATGGTGTGCATGGAACCCTTTTAAAACTTTGAATAAATTATTTTTTCTCAACTTTTCAAAGTCTTGACTATCTAGCTACTTGAAAATTGCTTCAACTTCCAAAAATTTTAATTCTCAGTACTTAGTGATATTTGTTTACATTTACCAAGTTTTGTTTTATTTCATATTTTTATTTCATTTTTGAAGAAATTTAGGGCTTTCATTAGCATAAATTTTCATTAAAATTTATTCATATGTTTGAAATTCTTGGCTTAAATCTTCATTAGGTGCTTTAAGAATGGATTTGGATTTAAATTTTTGGGAAAAATCATGTAAATTTTAAGATCTAAACCTTAATTGTTTGGTTCTATAAAACCATCATGCCCTAGTTTTTGTGGTTTCACGCAAACTTGATTTAAATTTAAATTTTCAAAATTACAAGCATTATAACCCTAGGAAAATTGTTAATTGTGAGTGCAAAATTTGAAAAAAAAAAAAAAAATGTCGCTTTTGTGGCATTTTCTAGAGTCTAGCTACATTTTGTAAGTTTTTATAAAATATGATTGGAATTTGGAGTTTGATTGCAAGGATTAATACCAAACATTTTTACAATTTGCAAGCTTTTACAAAAAGTGGCTAGAGGTTCAAAGTCCTTTTGCAAATTGAAATACCAACTCTTTTTACAAGTTGCAAGTTTTTGAAGATGTGACGGAAATTCAAAGTTCAACTACAAGAAGGATTCAAATCAACATTACAATGTGTATGTTTTTACAAGATATGACCAAAGTTTGAGTTCAGTTGTAACCCAAAATTCTAAACATGTCTACAAATTGTAACTCACTTGAAAAACATAGGTTGGGTCCAAACACCAAAATATATCTTGCAAACTAGAGTTAGAGCCTAAAATACAAATGAACACTTAAATCATTATTTTGACAATTTTTAGTCCCGAAATTAAAATTTTAGGACTTTAAAATAAGGGAGTTTTATAAATGATACAATTGAACATCAAATAATTGTATAATAAATTTAATTGGGTAACATATAAAATAAATTAAAATATTATGAAAAACCTAATATTAACTTGGACAAACCTTTCAGACACTCTCCTACAAGAAATGACATCACCCACTAAAATGAAGTATTAATTCAAGAGATTTATTCTACCATCTAATCTACTAACAAGTATGACAAATCTATTAGACAAAAACCTAGGACATGTGTGCGTAGAGGAATTCCACACAAGGATGGTAGTGAATGAAATTGGCATTTCTCAAAAATTTAAGAATGCTAAGACTAGTGGGATGGTAAAAACTATAGGGGTTCCTATTTTAGTATATTTGATTGACCTGGTTATAGCTTATACTCAATAGTGCTATAATCCAAACCAAAGGGAAATTACAGATGCGGGTGGCACTACTTTTTTATTTTTCCATAGTATATTGAGGAGATCTTTTCCCTACCAACTAGAGATTCTTTTATATAAATTTATATAGAATCTACACAAGAATATTATGATAAGAACTTAACTAAGTTATAGGATTAAATCAATAAGAATTGGATCCAAAATCCTAAAACCATCCTCTCTAGAATATCAAAGAGGCTATTTAAAAGTGGTTTTATTAAAGAAGTCAATGATTGCATTACACTTTTAGTAGTCACTCAACAAGAAGCAACTAGAAAATTTTGATCATGGATGTATCAATTTATTCCAAAGATATTATCTAGTAAATAATTTAGTGGTTGGGCTATAATAATCAACAATACCCTTCATGATCAAATATCCAATGTGTTATTAACTAAGAAAATGTAAATGAATTCTTATTTAGTGTATGCCTTAGTCCAAAGACAACAATTTTTAGGACTATAAATAATAGGAGCCATAGGGCTTGGCTAAAAAAAAATGAATATTATCAACTAGAAATAAAAAGTAGCAGCACGAGCTTTTATAGGATTCAATAATGCCTTCATATTTTATATGGTTAGATTATTAAAAGGATATTTTGGTAAATAATGTCTAAATAAGCTATGAATGAGGTAAAGAGATCTAGTAATTGGTGCATTCATATCTATACTTTTAAATATATAAGAAATAGAGGATGTGACAAAGCTCCCTATATGGTTCCTAGACATGGTAGTGACAAGCTAGTCTTACAGAAACTTTGTAGATAGTTGACATAAGTGCATGAACAATGTTTAGAGAAGAAGATCAAAGGGCCTAGATTCCCCGTTCTAATAAATAAATACAATTGCTTAACAAGTTAAGCAATAAATAATGTAGAGGTAGAAATGGTGCAAATTAATTTGAAATTATATGAGCAAGATCATCATTCAATCCAAGGTCCACCATTGAAGGCATGAGAAACATTTATAGACATAAAGAAAGATTAGAATATTTTTGGTCCAATTGTGATGATGATTATGAGGTTATAAAAAGAGATTACTTTATAATGAGTTATTTCCAAATAAAAAATTATTCAATAACCTTAGTACTCATGTAATTAAAAATGAAGGAAGTGTTTTATATCCTTCTTAAATAAGTTATTAAAAATTCTTCTAAGTCACTATAGGGATAGGTTATGTGTAAGTATGAGTCAATATTTTATATTAGAGGACTCAATGAGTGTTGAAAATAATAGAGAAATGGTTAAATAATATGAAAGCAAAGCATGGGATCCCAACAAAAGAATTGAAAACTTTCACAAGTATGGGTAATGATCTAGAAAGAATCCCTTCTTCTTGGAAATCTTCTCCTCACACTATTCTTCATTCACCTTCTCCTCCTAATCATGTGCAAGTTAACACATCTCAAGGGCTTACAAATTCTCAAATTGTACATGCAATAGTTTCTTTAGAGATAACTCCCTCTCTTGTACCATATAGAGCCCCGTCACCTAAAAAATCCTTATCCTTGTACTCTAAGAGCACACCTTCCCCTCTTCTAACACCACCTTCACTATCTCCAGATAGAATGCCTCCTCCCCCTCCAAAGTGGACACTTAATAGCCCCCCTCCTCCAATTAGAAATACCTCTCCACCTCTATTTTATAGTCCCCTAAAATTTTAATATATTGATGGCCAAACATAATAGAAGGATGCATAATAATAGAAATATAATCAAAGTTAGGATATATAGGATTAGGGATCTTCCCAAAAATAAACACAGGATTTAAATTCCCCACAATGGTTTAATAAGATAATTCAAAGTAAAAATAGAGTATTTTAATTGTCTATAGATGATTTTGCACAACTACCATCTATGATTACTAGGCCACTCTTCCTAAAAAAGTATTGGCTTAGACCCACCCTTACCATAGATGTATAGGGATCTTGACAAGCATAAATAGTGACCCCATTGAAATATGTCCTAGAAATAAAAATATAGCTATATTACTATTGTTGCATTAGGGAGATCATCAAGGGAAGAAGGAGCACACATTACTAAAATTTTAGTAGAATGAATGGTGTGTAAAATGGGAAAGGGTATAACTACAAAATAAGAATTGAAATAAAAGGTAGCTTATTTGACATCCTATATTGAGAATTTGGTTGATCTAATTGATTCTTTTGCCATAACCTTAGCTTCACAAAAAAACTCAGTGATAGGAATAGGAATGCCATAGACTAGTGAAATCTAGAATATTGTAACAACTACAAGAGCTTAGAGCAACAAGTTAATGATGTTATATGATAAAACTATTGAGAAATGATAGAATAATGTAAGAGACTCAAAATAAGGGAAGATGCAAATAAGATGTTAGAAATAAGTGTTGATCAATAAATAAAGGAAATTGATAAAGATCTTCCCTATGTTTTGAAACTTCTTAGCATGTATTATCATTATTTGGTTAGTGAGAGAATTTTGGATGGAAGTGATGAATTATTGCATAGAAGATGGATATACATTTGTAAATTCTAGCAGGGTAGATTGAAGGGGTGAGAATATATTGTGGTCATCATATAACATGGTCTAGAATATATTAATAGATATAAACGATTTTGTGAATAAAATTGGATATTAAATGTTTAATTCTTTAGGTGTTCTTAATTCAGTTAAAATTTTGAAGATGTAGTTCAATACCATGTTGCAAACAAAATCTCCAAGTAGAGCTAATTTTGATTCTTTTTCAATTACAATATTAATGAGGGTGTGGATCACTTGTAAGAATTCAAAAAAATGTTAGTGTATAAGAAAGGACATGAGTCTATTTTGGATAAAAAAAATTAGGAAAATATTCATTTTATACATTCATATGGTCCACATTCTAGTATTATAAAGTTCATTGTGGACAAGTTTAAACTCTATAAAAATAGATAGTCTTATAAAGGGAAAAATTAACTATGCAACATATATTTTTATATTATTATAATATTTAAATGTGCAAGATAAAGTCAAAATGACTCTTCACATTCTATTTATTTGTCATATGTGACTTTGGTTGGGAATGAGAACATAAAATGATTTTATTATTTGTTGGGTTATTTTGGTAGAAACCCATGCACATGAAATGAATATAGGATGCATATTTTTTCTTTCATATTTTATGGGTTTTCATTTTTTGATTTTTGAATGATGAATATATCTTCTTTCCATGTTTCTACACATTTAATGAATCAAATGAAAATGGAGTTAATTAGTATTTAAAACAATAGTACTTGGTTGATGGTGAGGTAATCTTGTGTGGTCAATGAACACTAATTCATGATTTGTAATAATTCACTATTAATTAAACACAATATCTTTTGGAGATTGCACCAACTCACATTGAGGTTGTCGATGAAGGATCTAGCAAATATTGGCTAAAAGTTGCATCTATCCATTCAAAGAATGGGATATAGAATGATAGAAGATGAATTTGAATTCTCCTTTGTTTCTCCAATCCTTCCTCTTCTATTATTATTTTATATACATGGTGTTAGTTTAGGATTTTAATGATAACTTTCAAGTCTTAAAATGCAATAAATTGAATAAGTTTTGTATATGATTTTTCATCTTCTTTTACATGATTATGATTTTGAATGACATTGAAGATTTACACTGGCTAATAATGTTATGTTTTCATTGAGTGAGTCTATTTTTCATACTAATTATTAAAACATTGATGTAGCCGCTTGAATGAACCAACTAAAGCACTCTCTAATAGAGGGATTTTGGTAAGTCTTTGTAATACTTGATGAGGACTCTTTAGGTTAGCCACCTTTCAAGTAGGGGAAGAACCTTTATCATTCCACCCTATAGGTGTCTTGACTTGTAGGTATATCGGTGTGTCAAAATAGGTATCAACAAGACTAAGATAGGTTTCTTATCAAACATGATCACTAACTTAGTTAGTATCACTAATAATCAAATAAATATTATTTCTTGATGCAAGAATAATATAGACCACACAAGGTAGGATTGGTCTTTTCATATGATAATTTAAGATCTAATATAATGTTGACATTAATAGGTATAAAATTGGTTTATAATCAGTCAAATTAAATTTCTACATTAAATTATGTGTGTACTTTGCTTAAGGAATCATGCTTGATCCTATAATATGGCCATTTCCAATGAGTAAGAAGGATCAAACTAGTCAAATAATTAACCTGATTTACTTTTATCTGTGGATTAGAAAATTAAGACTACTTGCAGTAAGTCATCCACATATAACATAATTGTAGTAATTTGATTTTTTAGAATGACATAAATAGATCATGGGTTTGAGAGAAACTTATGATCTTTGTTTTTCAAGCTCTAGGAGCTTTGCATAAGATCATATAGAGATTTTCTTTCATAATTAGACAAATCATTGTAGAGTGAATCCTCTTGTAACTAATGTTGCCTTATAAATGTTGATTCAACTATTAGAAGCATAATTGATTGTATATAGCCAACAATATTTAACAATTTTATATGTTGGGATTTCAAAGTCTCAAATCTCAATTTAGAGTGATACTCTAATCGTATCCTACTATTTTAAGTTGCTTCAAAAATTGAATCTTAATTTTAAAGAAATTCATTAGGTCATAATATACATGTGGTTTTTCTCTTTTTTTATGGATTAATTACTTGCATATTTTCTCTTTAAGCATTATCAATGGATTTATCCACTTTTAGGTCTTCAAATATTGTTTTTTTATTTTTAGGCTATATGAAAAAAAGTGAACATAATAAAATAGATCTCTAAATCTTATAAATTTTCTTAAGATAAGCTTAAGAGACTATATATTTATCACCAATAGAATTTATCAACATTGTACCTAAAAAGTAGGATTTGTATGACCAATTTACCTCCAAAAAGTAGAGATATAAATATAAAAATATTTCCTTATATTAGAGTATGCCACTTGGTAAATCAAAGTTAGGATTGAAAGACAAAGAATCATACTTGAGAAATCATTTTCTCTAATTTCCTCTAAAATGATATTGATATAAATGTCATTATTTTGCAAATATTATAAAAAAATATCAAGAAGAAACCAAAAAAGATGAATTTATGAAAAAATTGACCATCTTACATAGACTTCCAAAATATTGAAGCACATTAATGGTATTGTTAGTTTTTGTTTAGTGAAAAATATCAACATTGAATATTAAGATATCACATATATCCAACACATTATAATGCACAATATATAAATTTTATAATTATCAAAACTATTGGAGTTGATTGTTGAACTTCACCTACAACCAAAACGCCTATCACAAAGACATAAAACAACAACATGATTGTATTATGCAACCTTGTGGATTGAATTGATCCAAAGAAAACATCATGATTAATATTTTGTATTGAATGATTTGGATTGGATATTAGATTACAATAATGAATCCTTACAAAAAGCAAAAAGAAAAAAGCAACCCTAGATGAGGATTGAATTAGATCATGACATGTGTCTTCATCTTATGCTTTGAGACAAAAAATCACATGATCTAATAAAAGAAAAGTGCTTCCTAGGTTTAGCTTAAGTGTAATAAAGTAAAAATGAGACATAATTAATAAATTAGGTGATTTTCCTATGTTATTCTAACAAAAACAATATACAAATCATGAAAATTTTGAAATATGTAGTCAATTTTTTTTAAAAATTTATAGTAATGGGTGAGCCATCCTTTCCAAGCTTGCTTCCCAAATAGTTCTTAAGGTGACAATCACCCATTACTAATAGGTGCAATATACTTAAGAAATTTAATGTATCATAGAGATGAACCAAAGTAAGGATATTCTTTTTAAAATAATTAAGAATATACCATCATGCCTTAGTCAAACTTAGGCTATAATATAGGGGAGATTTAATTAGCTTGGATCAACACTATATGATACAAAAATTCTCATAAAATCTTATTCAAATATCTATAAACATTGTTATAGTTACTTTTGATTCTTTTAGTAGTATTCATATTATGGCAACAAGTTAGTTAAGTCAAGACACATCCTACAATGGTAGGAGGGAAAAGAAACATTTGATCTCTTGTGATTGTGAAAGATAAAAACTTTACTTCTACCTTAATTTTGATAGTCATTTAGATGTCAAAGTATTTACTATTTATAATGAACATAATATTAGTGACACCAATTAATAATAAAATAGCTCTTAGTAATAATATATTGTAAATAAATAATTTATAATTACCTATCTTTCACTATATTTGTTACAAAAGTGAAATATGTGCCTTGAAAGTGATATGTCATTGCATCTTTTACATAGATTTATCTAAGAAAGGTATACTAGAACCACTTATGTCCTAATATTTTAGAGATTCATTTGGTTCACTTTAACAATATAAAAGAATAGTTCATATTGATAATTCTTTATAAAGCTATAAATATGTATTGTGTCGTTTGATAATGACAAATGCATTAAATCATTGAAGAAACATAGTTAGTTCTAAATAATTATAATAGTAAATGATAAGTCACTCACAATTAGCAAAGTGTTTTGATGAGATTTTTATTTCAAACTACTAAAAATGTAAACAAAACTAACATGTGTAGGCTTGTACATAGTCCATCCTCTTGAAGACTCTAAAACATGATACTGAAATTTGTTTGAGCTCCAAAAGATATGTTCAAATGGTAGAATCTCCTTGACCTTAAAAAGAAGGAAGTCACAAAAAATTAACTTATAATTTTTTATTATAAAAGTCAATAAATAGAAAACAAGCTCATTAATGATTGAAATGATCATTTCAAAATACTATTTATAATATTATTCTTTAACTTCCTTAAAGCCCAAAAGTAGTATTAGTTGTTTTACCCCTCTATAAGGCCATGATAGGGCCTCCTATTAAAATGTTAAATGTGACATGAGTAACTAAATAATTACAAACTAAATTCAAACGAATCAATTCAATTACTTGAATTTTTCATTAATTGACTTGGGTTTATGTATATCTAGGCCTAGTGGGAATGGAATTCTCCTCCCAACGTGTAGTGGGTAAGGTCAAAGGGAACATTCTTTGTGTGTTGTGAAGGGTGGGCAGTCCGAAGGCGGCCACACGTGTGGATTGAAAGTTGAAACTATAATATATTATATTTATTTTATATTTTAAACCATTGACTATCAAACGTAAATTATAGGGTTTCTCTTGTTCACAATTGTATAGTTATATTTACTATTTAATTAATATATTTATTTTATAGATTTAAACTATTGACTATCAAACATAAATTATAGGGTTTCTCGAGATGCTTCTAAGAATATAAACATATCGAATACTTAGAGTGAATAATCATGTAATTATAGTGCTCAAAACAATAATTAATACAAAAACTTGGGGAATGCTAATTTATAAAATTATTAGTATTTGTAAAAAAAAATTTTGGCCAAAATGATTATGGATTAAATTATCTAGAAGGGGATTTTGAGATTTAGGTTGAGCATAGGGATTTTGAGGTGGAGGGATGTCAAAACTAATATAGTTAAACTGTTATAATCATTGATTTATATATTTAGTATAGAAAAATAAATATGAAATATAGAATTAAAATATTTTAGGTAAACATTATGATTTTGATAGAGAATATTAGTATTGACAAGACCCCACAAAGTAAACATAATTTATAATTGAACAAAATTATAACAATGGAACCTAACTTTTCTTCTTTCTTCATCTCTTCCACATAACCTTAATACCTCTTATAGATTTTATAATGAATAATTAGATTCCTCAAATGGTCATTTCTTTTCATAAAGATATGTGATATAAATTTAATTAATAAAATGATTTTAATATTAATATATTAATTATTATTTTATTCAAATGGTAAAACTATATCTAGGATAATACTTTAATTAAAAATAATATTTATTATTTAAATCACATTAATTAAATAATCAAACCCCTTATAACTATTTATGTCATAAATAAAAATAAGACTAAAACTTTCTATTAAATAGACTATTATAAATGCTATTGGAACCTACTTATAAATAAGTGTGGGCATCCTCTATAAATTATACTCTAACACAAATAAACACATACAAGCCTCTTTTCAAAATTTCATAAAATGCATAGAACTACTACTAATAAGTGTTTCAATCTTTCTTCAATAAATCAATAAAAGAACAAGAAACACCAAACAACGATAAACTTTCATTTCATCATTTCAAATCAACAAAATAAAGATTCATAACAAAAAAGAAAATACCTTAAAACTTCACAAATTTGAATCTAATGGTTTGAAAATATCTCCATTTGCTTAAAGAGCACTCCAAGATTTCCAAAAAAAAATCAATTTCTTTAAATAAACACAACTCTTTTCAAATTATCAAACACATACATATGGCTTCATCTTCTTTTTCAAAGCTCTCTCCCTTTAATAATGATAAGCCTAAAATGAATAATCCATATTCTAGAATGTGTTAAGCCCTAAACATAACTTCCTCTTTAAGTTTTAAAATACTACAATTATGTCTCCCTCAATCCTCACTAATATAAATATGTCAAGTGTCCAAAGTCTCTAACTATGGTCAAAACTCAATAAGAAATTTGAGGGGATAAATACAAAATAATAAAAATAACTATTTTAAAAAAATATATAATTTGTACACTTGTAGTGATTTTTCAATACAATGGTGAAATTTACAATTTTACTTTATCATCATGTATTTTCTTCTTAGTGCAAGGATTTTGAAGCCTTTGAAGGCTATAGGGAGAATGGTTTACTAATCTCTTAGATTTGATGGCATTAAAAAAATTATTAGTTGCTAGATAGGAAAATGTCTAAAGAATTACCAAGAGTCATCAAATCAACCACATCAGCTAGGGTGGATATTTCGCCACTGAAACTAACAATTGAGAAGAGGGTTTTCATCCTCAACCAAAAAAGGAAAAACTCCCTAAGCTCATTCCAACAACATTTCCTTAAGTTGGCAAAATAAGATGTGTGATAGTGTGGTGTACAACAAAATATAAAGTATATTGCAAAGCAAATGTGTCCACAGACTCATATATGAAAGGAATATTTTATAATACAAAATGTAACCAGACAACCATGTAATAGGTTTGTTAGGCTGATACGATAATGTCACTCTCAGGTGGCTATCTCAAGTATATTTTTGTAAACTTTTATTTATAATATATTATATAAAGGAAGTATATTTTTGTAAAATTTTATTTATAATATATTATATAAAGGAAAGTTTTACTGAATTAAAAAAAAAAAAAAAACATTTTCTTAAGTTGTCAAAATATACATATCCCAATGAGAGCTCAAATTCATATTTATAAAATGAGGGAAAGTTAGGGCAGCTTGCATTTGAATTTGAATGCTTTTTCCCTCTCATTTCACTTTATGTAATGACTTGAAATTACCCCAAGAGGAGTGTCCAAATTTTTCTTCCAAAAAATTTACTTTTCATTTTTCTTTTAAAATGACATTAAGCCTCAACTAGGTGTCCCACCTTATGAGGCATAACATTAGCCTTAAAAATGATAAATTACCTTCATTCAAGGCACCACACAAGGAAGAACACTAACCCCTTTTAAAAACAATGTCATCTTACTAGGCCAAGGGGCTTCATGAACTCACACCCCCTCACTTAAGTTATAAAGAAATCTTATAAAACTTAAGTGGTTATAAATCAAATATTAATACGACCATCAAGAGAACTCACCACTACCATAAATAAAAAGCATTGCACTGAGCTATTGGATGAATTGAGCCAAGACCAAGTGTTTTAAATAGGACTTACTAAAAATAGTAAGTGAGTCAAATCACCAAATTAACCCAATCAGAGTCCAATTGAAACTTACTAAAAATAGCCATTCTATTGGTAAGGACCTAGAAAAAGCCCAAAAAAACCCACAAAAGCTCACTGGTAACATCAATTTACTCCTCTGAACATGCTGACACAAGCCAATCAAGTTGGTGCCAACTGCAAAGCAAGGGGACCCGGAAAAGGGGACATTACAAATTGATCCAAATAAAACATCATGATTGAGCTTTTGTATTGAATGGATTGGATTGGATATTAGATTACAATAACAAATCCTTATAAAAGCATAAATTAAAAAAAAAAAAAACCTAGATGAAACCCTAGAGGAAGATCGAATTAGGCCATGACATATGTCCTAATCCTATGCTTTGAGACTAAAAAATGCATGACCTACTAAAAAAAAGTAATTTCTAAGTTTAGTTTAAGTGCAATAAAGTAAAAATGGGACCTAAATTTTTTTTTAGACTATAGGAATCGGAATCGGGTAGCCGCCCCTCTATAAACTACAACGAGTATGGTAAACTTTTTTCACATGACCGGTGACGCTGGTGCGACACGCCCTCCGGTACCATGGGGATGGTGGGGAGACTAGACCTCTTGACCTCTTGCCTGCAATAGGATGCTTTAGCCAATCGAGCTAGGCCCACCACCCCTCCCAAAAGAAATAAAAAATGAGACCTAATTAATTAAATGGTGATTAATTAATTAATTAAGTGATTTCACTATGTTACTCTAGCAAAAACAATATACAAATCATCAAAAATTTGAAATATGTAGTCCAAAAATCTTAAACTTTCATAGTAATGGGTGAGATATCTTTTCTAAGTTGGCTTCCCAAATAGTTCTTAAGGTGACAACCACCCATTACTATCAGGTGCAATATACTTAAGAAATTTAATGTATCGTAGAGATGAATCAAAGTAAGGATATTCTTTTTTAAAAAAATAAAAAATATACCATCATGCCTTAGTCAAACTTAGGCTATAATATAGGGGAGATTTAATTAGCTCAAATGAACACTATATGACATATAAATTCTCGTAAAACTCTATTCAAATATCTATGCACATTGTTATAGTTGCTTTTGATTCTTTTAAGTAGTATTCATATAATGGCAAGAAGGTAGTTAAGTCCAGGGGAATCTTATAGTGGTAGGAGGGGAAATAAGCATTTGATGTCGTGATTCTGAAAGAGAAGAAATTTTTACTTATACCTTAATTTTGATAGCCATTTACATGTCAAAGTATTTGCTATTTAACAATGAACATAATATTAGTGACACCATTTAATAATAAAACAACTCTTAGTAATAATTTATAATGACCTATTTTTTACTATATTTATTATAGAAGTGAAATAGGTGCCTTGAAAGTGATATGTCATTGCATCTTTTACATAGATCTATCTAAAATAGTTATAATAGAATCACTTATGTTCTAATATTTTAGAGATTCATTTGGCTCACTTTAACAATATAAAAGAATAGTTCATATTGATAATTCTTTATAAAGCTATAAATATATATTGTGTCATTTGATAATGACAAATGAATTAAATCATTGAAGGAACATAGCTAATTCTAAATACCTGAAATTTATCTAGACTACACAAAATATGTTCAAATGGTGGAATCTCTTTGATCTCATAAAGAAGGAAGAGTCACAAAAAAAAATAACTTGGTTATAAAAGTCAATAAATAAGAGACAAGCTCATTAATAACCATTTCAAAACACTATTTATAATATAATTACTTAAAGCCCAAAAGTAGTATTAGTAGCTTTACCCCTCTATAAGGCCACGATAGGGCCTCCTACTAAAATGTTGAATGTGACATGAGTAATTACATAATTACAAACTAAATTAAACGAATCAATTCAATTACTTGAATTTTTCATTAATTGACTTGGCTTTATGTAAGTAAATCTAGTGGGTAAGGTCAAACAGAACGTTCTTTGTGTGCCGTGAAGGAAGGGGAGTCTGAAGGCGGCCACACGCGTGGATTTAAAGTTGAAACGGCTCTCTTGTTCACGACTGTATATTTATATTTACTATTTTATTATATATTTGTTTTATAAATTTAAACTATTGACTATCAAACATAAATTAAACTATTGACTATCAAACATAAATTATAGGGTTTCTCGAGATGCTTCTAAGAATATAAACATATCAAATACTTAGAGTGAATAATCATGTAACTGATATTGCTCAAAACAAAAAACTTGGGGAATGCTAATTTATAAAAATATTAGTATTTGTAATTTTTTTAAGTCAAAATGATTATGGATTAAATTAGAAGGGGATTTTGAGATTTAGGTTGATTTTGAGGTGGAGGGATGTCAAAACTAATATAGTTAAACTGTTATAATCATTGATTCATATTCATATATTTAGTATAGAAAAATAAATATGAAATATAGAATTAAAAGATTTTAGGTAAACATTATGATCTTGATAGAGAATATTAGTATTGACAAGATCCCATAAAATAAACATCGCTCATAATTGAACAAAATTATAATAATGGAACCTAACTTTTCTTCTTTCCTCCTCTCCTCCACATAACCTTAATACCTATTATAGATTTTATAATGAATATTTAGATTCCTCAAATGGTTATTTCTTGTCATAAAGATATGTGATATAAATTTAATTAAAAATGATTTTAATATTAAAATATTAATTATTATTATAATCAAATGGTAAAACTATATCTAGGATAATACTTTAATTAAAAATAATATTTATATTTGAATCACATTAATTAAATAATCAACCCCCTTATAACTATTTAAGTCATAAATAAAAATAAGACTAAACCTTTCTATTAAATAGACTATTATAAATGCTATTGGAACCTACTTATAAATAAGTGTGGGTATCCTATATAAATTATACTCTAACACAAATAAACACATACAAGCCTCTTTTTAAAAATTAATAAAATGCATAGAACTACTACTAATGAGTGTTTCAATCTTTCTTCAATAAATGAATAAAAGAACAAGCAAACACAAAACAACGGTAAGCATTCATTTCATCATTCCAAATCAACAAAATAAAGATTCCTAACAAAAAAGAAAATACCTTAAACTTCACAAATTTGAATCTAATGGTTTGAAAATATCTCTATTTGTTTAAAGAGCACTCCAAGTTTTCCAAAAAATCAATTTCTTTAAAAAACACAACTCTTTTCAAATTATCAAGCACATACATATGGCTTCATCTTCTCTTTCAAAGCTCTCTCCCTTTGAATAATGATAAGCCTAAAATGAATAATCCATATTTTAGAATTTGTTAAGCCCTAAACATAACCTCCTCTTTAAGTTTTAAAATACTACAATTATGTCTCCCTCAATCCTCACTAATATAAATACGTCAAGTGTCCAAAGTCTCTAACTATGGTCAAAACTCAATAAGAAATTTGAGGGGATAAACACAAAATAATAAAAATAACTATTTTTAAAAAAATATATATTTGTACATTTGTAATGATTTTTCAATACAATGGTAATTTGCAATTTTACTTTATTATCATGTATTTTCTTCTTAGTGCAAGGGTTTTGAAGTCTTTGAAGGCCATAGGGAGAATGGTTCACTAATCTCTTAGATTTGATGACATGAAAAAAATTATTAGCTGCTAGCTAGGAAAATGTCTAAAGAATTACCAAGTCATCAAATCAACCACATCAACTTAATCTAATGGCCCATGTTATTTTTATTCTATTTAGAGATAGTATTGGTGGTGGATTTTCAACCACTAATATTTGGGTAAATCTCTCATAGGAAGTGGGAAAGAAGTTCTACACTCATAAGCAAGCTTGACATTAAGCCGCCTAGGTATTTGAGCCTTACGATTATGACCACTACTTACCTCATATAACAAAAATATAAAATCATTGTGCATCCTAATTTTATTGTTATTTAAAAATCTCTAATAAATAGAGAACCTATGCATCAATCTAATTTCTTTTGAATAATTAAGTTGGAAACTATGAAAAGGCCAAATTCCTCTTCTATTCTACACCTAACACTAAATTAATTAAACACACTTTTACTACTATAAGTATAAATAATATCAAATAAAAAATACTCTGAATAGTGGGGATTCAATACACTTTTACTACTATAAATAATAAAAAATAAAAAATACTCTAAATTGTGGGGATTCAATATAAATAAATATCCCACTTTAATTCATGGGATATAAGTAGACAAGAATACACACATTCATAGTATTAAACCAAGGTGCACTCTCTAAGACAAGTATTAGTGAAAACACAATGCTAAAATACACTCATATTCTTAGAAGTTAATTGACCATGGCCAATTAAATATTTATTACTGAAAGCCAAAATTTAATTATATATTAGAAAGCTAAAAGATATGTACAAGAGAGCATAACCCTTATTTATACAACCACAATAAACCTTGTGCAATTGTAACCAAAGGAGCATAATAATAGTTTATAAATGAATGGATAAGGAGAGAGAGAGGGACAAATATCAAAGAATATATACAACATCTACTAGATAAAGTAATGACTAGTGCAATCGATAGGGTACCTACATGGCAAAGACCTAATAAGTTCTCTAAACCACAAGGAATCATCCCAAAGAGGGGGAATCTATTCCATGTAGGAAGATGTCAACATGGTCTAGCCTTGAGAGTCTCTAAAAGGGGAATAAGATGAGTAAAGAGGTGGGATGCATTATGACATAAGTATATTAGGGGAAGAATAAATCACATTGTTAGATGGATGATAAACAACTCATAGGATTTATCCTATTGAATTTGCACAAGGATGAAGAGTTGTGAGGTAAATCAACATGAGGAGGAAAGACCTAGTAGATAGTCTAGGTCCACAAGTGAAACCTAGAATGGGTCCACTTGGGTTGGACACTTGTTCAAATTTAAACCTAGGTTAACTTTAGGTTGCTCGATATTACTTGACTTATCCTTTTATTATGTCATTTATTTGTTCTTGTTTTGTTCCTCTTTATGATCTTTTCCACTATCATATTTGTCCAAAGGGGTTTTATAAATTAGAGATAAGCCTCTATCCTTATGCTCACTTATCAGGTCATTATTCTATCAAAGGCACATAAAATTTTATTTGGCTTAATACTTATACTACGTCTAGTGGAATGTAATTTTGTAATGGAGAATAAAAATAGTATTAATAAACAAAGGATACCCATGATTAGTCATACCTTTTTTAGCATGCATCTTTTTTTATTATTGCAGGAGTCTTGGAAAATTGATCGTTTTTACTATTTGGATCTCCTTCCTTCAAATTTGGGACCATAGTAATATAATTTTATTTCATTTCACCATTTTATCTTAGCATCATTGCTATAGAGTATTGAGCTTCTTGTTCCTTTTGTTTCTCTTAAATGAAAACACCCCTATAATCTCTTGGTATAGTGTTTCCCTTCTAGTTACTCTTTCTTCTTCGATTATAATTGCTTTTAACCTTGTAAATTACTCCTATAGTCAAAGATATAATCTCTTCATCAGAAGGCCTTTTTAACTAAAATTTACTAGCTGATAAATCCATATTATGCATATGGTATTCTTGTTTCTCTCCATAAGTGAGAACTTGTTGGTGATGATAACCTTCTATATATCTTTTATCTTCAATATATGATTCATGAACAAACTATTATATAAAATAATAGTCATCACCATTGTAAACCCTTGTGAGGATAACATATTTATGTCCTAATGATCTTGTATTGCCATTAATTTATAGCCAATATTATTGTACTTATTAGAATCCTCATTTAGTTCAATACCTTACAATTTCACCACACATTGTAATGGTAAATGGGGCATTTGGTAGAACATGCATGAAGGGGAGTCTACTACACTCTTAACACCTGTCCTCCTCAAAGGATTTGGTTTTTCTTTATTAATTGGACTTTTTGAGTGTGTTACAATTGGCCTTCCATTGTACCAAGTGGTGTTGTATGGTTAATTAGACAACTTAGGAATTGTAGATATATTATTTCACTATCCATAATATTATTGTGCATAGTTTTTGGTTTTGAATATGTGAATATTTCCTTGATGTTTTGGATTAAACTCCATGATCCATCATTAGGAATAGAGCAAGAAAAGAGGAGAAAAATGATGGATCATGGATTTTGATGAAACATCGAGGAAAAATCCCACATGGTCAAAACCATAAATTATGCATAGTAACCTAGGTATTCTCTTTTTCTTTCCTTGATTGTGCCTTTCATTCGATATACCCTTTTAATTTCTAGCTACTTTATAACTCAAATATTTGAAGAAATGTATTAGTTGATCCATCTTGTTTGAGAAAAAACAAGATCCTTACTACTTTGACCATTATCACCAGATAAGAACCTTGTGCCACTCTTTTTACTTATTTTTCCTATAGATCTTTTTTTTATCTCAATGTTTGAGGCAATCCTATATGCATCTCTTAGTGTGTGAGGTCCTTTATCTCTCAATAGATACCCCATATTTAAATCATATGAATTTTAGTTTAGGAATAAACATATGGACTCATTATGTCTTTGGTGATCCCACAATATTGGTTTACAATTTTTGGCCAAACTAGACATTGAACTGATTTTTTTTAACTAAATCTTCACTTTCAGGCACCTATAACAACTAAACTGTGAGGAATTTGAAGGTGATTCAAACTAGTGATTTGTGACATTTTGTTTGAAGATTCTAAATATATTTTTTTCAAAAAATTTGGAATCAAATTGCACTTCTTTTTCCATCTCCTTCGAAAACTAGTTTTTATTAGTAAACACCATTTTTAAAGAGTAACATTACTAGCTAACACATCAAATTTTTTTCTATGAAGGATAAAATTCTATTTTTTTCAAATTTAGATTCATAACTATGATATCTAGTGCATGAAATTAGTTTCATAACATTTCATTGAATATTTTTTTCTTAATTAAGTTTCAACATCAAACCAGTTATAATTTAGACATGATTTATTGGCTAAACATAACTTTTTTTGTATGTATCAAAATTCAATTTTATTTTTTTTGTTGGATTAAGGACATCAATATCTAGTGCATAGAATTTTTTTAGAATTTTTTTTGATAATCTACTATTTTTCCACATGTGAAGAATAAAGAGCTTGATTTTTGGTGAAAAACCTACATTCACAAGAAATAAAAAATAAATATAATAATCAAATTAAATTTATTTAAAATTATACTTTTTGGGAAGCTTCTAATAAGGACTACATACTTACCATATTGATTAAGTATAAAAAATGGCACAGAGCATAGTGAGGTCGCTAGTTAGCGCAAAGGAAAAGGAGGGCGAATTAGAAAAAATTGGATCTGAGACTGCAAGAGCGCGTTGGGGAGACGAAGCAGTTCAGGACAGCGCAAAGGAACAATTACAGGATCACACTTCACAGTGGGTATTTGTTGGAGGGAAATGGGTGGACAAGTGCCATCCTACTTATCGAATGCAAGTTGCGCCATTGGAAAAGGGGAGCAGACTAGTAAGGAAATGACATGACACTCCCGAAACCCCTATGGAAAGGCGGGAACCATGGTCGAGGCAAGCCCACCCTCTAGGGCAAAAGATGCCCAGAAGCTGAAATGAGTGGGTGGAGATATAGGCGCGAAGTAAACCAAGGGGTCGACGAAGAGCAAGTAGCAGACGGATGGGTCAAAGGCTTATGGAGGACTGGAAAATGGAGAAGGAAAATTCTAACCTAACGACCAAAGAAATAATAATGGAGATTTATGTCTTTGAGGAAATCAAGGATGATGCTGTGATCCTCAGGGAATTTGCTTTTATTTGTCACTTTATTGGTGGCACACCGGATCATGCATCGATCAAAACTTGGATCCAGGAGAATTGGAGAACAAAGGTATTGATAAGATTTCTGCCGAAAGGGTTTTTCTTAGTTGTGTTTGTAGATGAGCAAACAAAGCTAAGGGTCACAAAGGGAGATTTGTCGTTTATGGATGGAAAACCCCTATATATGCAGCCATGGAACCAGAACTTCGACCTAGCCAAACTGCGACCATATGATCAACTGGTTTGGGTTAGGCTTTACAATCTTCCAGTGGAATACTAGATGGGAGATTGCTCGGACAAGATCAGACAGTCTCTAGGAACCCTACTGGAAGGTGATCTATATAAATATGCCAAACTCAACATTGCGGCAATTGACACCATTCCTCCCAGTATTTGTCTGATGGTAAATGGGGAGCGATGGTCGCAAGAAGTTGAGGTTGAAGCATTAAGGCAATTATATATTGAATGCAGCTCACGAACTCACTGGACTATGGATTGCAATAAAGGAGTAGAAAAGAGCTGGAACAAGCAGTCTCTGGAGAATAACTCTCCACTTGCCACTCAGCCTAAGTTGAAAGTTTCCAATGAAAGGTTGTCTCAAGCAGGCGCCACCGAGACTCAAAGCAAGGACTCGACGAAAATGGTACACACCCCCAAGGCAACAACTAACAACATGGGTGGGGTTGTCACCAAGTTGTTGCGCTCTCCTCAGAAGGAAGGTCATAAGTTGTTGGATGGCAATGGGGAAGATGTCGCCTCCAGGGCAAGTGAGGACCTAGATTCAAACGTAGATATTGAAGATGAGCTGGACATAATCGAAGATAGGTGCATTTCTCAAACAACAATCAAACTCTTGGGTCTGGGAAAATTCGACACTTCTGGAAATTCCCGAGGTAGGAAATCCTTTAAACAACTGCGGGAGGAGGAAGCTGTGGCTAAGAAATACACGAGCATTACCAAGTCTTTGAGTACCAAGGGAGGAAACACCTCCCTTGGGAAACAATGAAGATCACAACTTGGAACGTTAGTAAGGCGTCAACTACAAAAGAGTGCAAGAAGTATCATTTTTCTACAGGAAAAGTTGTTAGGGGATGATGGTTCAAAATTTCTGAAATACTGTCGCTCATGGGAAGGATTTTTTCAAGACTCATCAGGTTTTGCGTGTGGCTTAGATATGTTATGGAAGGTGGCAGAGGTCTCTGTGGAAATATTATTCTCCTCTGTGAACTGGATGGCGGCAAAGGTCTATGATCTAGGCTTAAATTTCCCCTCCACAATCATCAACATATACGGTCCTACAAAAATGGTGGATAAGGGACTTCTCTGGGACTCGGTCTTGGAATTTGTTCGTTCTTATCCTAAGGACGAGTTGGTAATGGGGGATGATTTTAATGCCATTTTAAAATTGTCAGAAAAGAGTGGTGGGATTAGAAGTGTCTCACAACCTATCTTGGATTTTAGAACATTTGTGGCAGAAGTCGGTTTGATTGATTGTCCCACGGGAAACAAATTCTTTACGTGGACCAATAGACGCAAATATTTCACTACTATTGCGAAGAGGTTAGATTGATTCCTGGTCCCTCCCATTTGGGTCAACTCTGGATTGCAGGTGTCTGCTAGCATATTGCCTATCTCAATCTCTGATCATTATGCTGTGGAGTTATCGATAATTGGTGGGAGTGTGCTGGAGAAAAAAAGTTTCAAATTTCAAAACATGTGGTGGTTGGATCCAAATCTATTGGAGCTATTGGAGCAATGGTGGAAGGAAGCAAAGGTGGGGGGCTCTGTAAGCTTCATATTGGTCAAAAAGTTGCAGGTAATCAAACAAAAGCTAAAAGACTAGAATAGGGTAAAATTTTAGAACATTTTTGTTGAGAAAGCAAGCATGGAGGCTGAGCTAGAAGCCCTCAACAAAAAAGTAATAAAAAATGGCATGAAGAACGAAAATTTTGTCAAAGAAAATGAATTGAAAGAGAGGCTTTCCAAACTTCTAAACAGGGAGGAAATTTATTGGAAGGATAAATCTCGGAAGGTATGGTTAAGTGAAGGCAATGAAAACTCCAAGTTCTTCCACGCCTCAGTTCTGGAAAAGAGGGAGGCTAACAAGATAGAGGAAATACGAACCTGTAATGGTCATACTGCTCGCGGTGGAGTTGAGGTAGGCAAGGCAGCGTGTGATTTTTTCGCAAATCTTCTTGGTGAACAATTTCCACAAGAATGCAGCAAGGTCTTCCTCGATTTAATAAGCCCCAGGGTAAGCGAAGCAGATAACATGTTGTTGTGTGAGCATATTTCAAAAGAAGAGGTTCGCACAATGTTGTTCCAGATGCATCTAGATAAGGCGTCAGGCCTTGATGGCTTCACGACTAGGTTTTTTCAAAACTACTGGGGCTTTCTTGGTGATGAATTATGGAAGATGGGGGAAGACTTCCGCAAAACTGGGAGATTTGTCAAAGATTTGAATAATTTGGTTATCACTCTGATTCCAAAGAAGGTCGACTGCTCCACCTTCAGTGACTACAAAACCTATCTCATTGTGCAACACTATATACAAGGTTGTGGCAAAAGTATTGGCTAACAGACTCAAACCATTGTTTGGGAAGATTATCTCGGTTAAGTAAAATGGGTTTGTGCCCGGTAGAGAAATAACGAACATCATATTGCTCATTTTGGAGGTCGTCCATACTCTCAGGTCTAGCAAGCAGGCTGGGATGATCATTAAACTAGATGTAAGTAAGGCATATGACAAGGTGCGATGGACATTCCTCATGGAAGTAATGAAAAGATTGGGTTTTTGCAGTCATTGGTGCAATCTGATTTTCCATTGCATCTCCTCTATCCATTTTTTAGCAGCCGTCAATGGATCACTCCATGGTTTCTTCCAGGAAACCAATGGTCTCATACAAGGTGATCCCATTTCACCATTCCTCTTCGTCATTATGGCTAAGTCTTTCAGCTGTGCAATAAAAAGAAGGTGTTTGCCGTTGGATTGGTGTGGGGTACAAGTGGCACCAAACACATACCCTGTCACTCATTCCCAGTTCGCTGATGATACTACCCTTCTCAGGGAAGCTAGTCTGAAGGAAGCTAGATGCATAAATAGTGTGCTTACGGAATACGAAATGCAATTGGGACAACAAATGAATAAGGAAAAATCATGTGTTTATTTCTTCAACACAAGACATCAATTGCAGCAGGCCATAACTTCAATTCTTGGAATTAAAGTAGGGAATCTCCTGTCCAAATTCCTTGGGGTGCAAATCTTCGAAGGAACTTGCAAAGCTAAACACTGGGGTGAAGTGGTTGAAAGATACATAAATAAGGCTATGGCCTGGAAAAACAATTGGCTCACATTGGCAGGGAGAATAACTATGACAAAAGTAGTTTTATCGACAATCCCAATCTACGCGATGTCCTGCTTTGAAGTCCTGGGGAAAATAGAAAACAATTTGGAGAAAATCCTGAATAAATTCTTGTGGTAAGGTTCGAAGGCAGTCAAAAAAATTTCGTTAATAGGTTGGGATACAACTTGCATGCCTAAGGAAGATGGAGGGGTTGGGCTGTGCAAAATTTGATTTCAAAATAATGCATTAGGAACCAAGCTTATATGGAAGATGTATAAGAACCCTGATAAGATGTGGTGCCAGATTATGCAGTATAAATATATGGATAACTCTGACCCCTCATGAATGTTAACTGCAGCCAACCTTGGTGGTGGATCAACGACCTGGAGATACCTATCAAATTGCAGACCCCTGATTACGAGTCATCTCTCTTAGAGGATTGGGAAGGAAGGAAGGCTTTATTCTGGTTGGATTCGTGGAATGGCCATAAAAGTTTGTCAGAACTATTTGACTTGGAACAACACCTAGATAGGTTGCAGGAAAAATTTGACTCCAAGGTGGCGGACTATATTCTGACAGAAGGGAATTCATTAGCTAGCAATTGCAGTTGGATTAACTTAACATCACTGCCACTACCACAAGTTTTGGCTGAAGAGGTATGTCGGGAAATAAACAATAGATATATTAAGTTGTTTGATAGGGAGGATTCTATAATTTGGTGTGAAGTTGCTTCTGAGGATTACTTGGCCAAGATTGGGTATCGTTTGCAGACAAGGAAAACCAAGGAAAATTCATGGATGGCGAGACTTTGTTGGAAAAAGGAAGTTCTGCCCAAGGCGGGGGCATTCTTGTGGGTGGCACTACACCAACATTGCTAAATGGGTGAGTGACTGAAGAGGCTGGGAATTGCTGGCCCAACAAGGTGCACTCTTTGCAAACAAGCAAAATAAAACGTAGATCATTTGCTTCTATCTTGCCCAGTGGCAACATCATGTTGGGATTGGCTGCAAAATTTGTTTAGCCTAATGGGCCCAAGACATTACAAACTCTAAGACTTCCTGTCCAGCTAGCCAATTGTGAATAAGAATGGTTTTTGGAAAGGGATTTGGATTTTGGCGCCATCCTTGGTTGTCTGGAATCTATGGAAGGAGAGGAATAGGCACATCTTCAAGGAGAAATATTTAAACCGAGAGAAACTCATTGCCAAAATTCAAGGTGCCATTATTGAGACAATGAATAATAGAATTAACGTTGGCCCCAAAGCAAAATTCTCAAGGTGGGATGAAGAGATAAAAAAGGCATGAAATGGGCTTAGAATACCAAAGACCGCGTCATCATACACATAAAAGGTCAATGGAAAAGAGATTCATTGGACCCACCCGGTTAGGTTAAAATGGAAACTAAACTTCGACAGGGCTGTAAAGGGAAACCCCGAAAATGTTGGGGCTGGATGTATAATCAGGGATATAAATGGAGGTTGTTTATGGGCGGCATCGAAGAATCTAGGCGTATTCACTAATAACATTACAGAATTGGAGGCACTATGGGTTGGTCTGCAGTTATGCATTCAAAATTTCATAGATTCAGTTGAAATAGAGGGTGACTTGATGCTTTGTGTCCAGGAAATAACTTTAGGAAGATCTCAAAACTGGAAAATCAATGATTGGATCACACCAATTAAAGAATTATTAGGTAAGCTTACATATTACTCTCTGACACATGTATACAGAGAAGCAAATAAGGCTGCAGAATTTTTGGCAAATTGGCGTGTGATTCAAAAAGAAAAAGTTGTCACGGGTTCAACCACAGTACATTGGTCGGGTCTGCAAGAGATAATTTCAGAAGATCTTAAGGGGCTTCAAGCTGCCTCTTTAGCTCTTCCCAAGGGCTCGTGAACTAGGTGATAAGGCCGTTGTTGCACATGCAAGCTTGTTAGGAAAAATTTGGTCAAGATTCGGGGCACAGTTTGACTAACGGATATTATGCATTTTCGGTCTTTGGCGTTGGTCTTGTGGCTATTTTAACGCATGTATTCCTAAACCATTCATTCAGGTTTTGGAAGACTTGGGGAGCTGGTCGTTGTGTAGAAATGGTGTATCATTTCGGTTTGATTTTCCCATGCGTCAAGGAATCCTTAACCGAGCAATGTAGGAGGCTTTTTACTATACAGAACTTGGTGGTGCATAACGTGATCGTGGATATGGTCTCGTTAGTGTTAAATATGGACCGACACTGGTGTGATGGTAAGATTTATGAAATTATGGTCAGAGCCTTGGTAGATATTACCGAATCCTGGGAATGAGTGGTCGAGTGGCTCAATGGGTTTGTGGTGATGTCTAACGCCCAAGTTGTTGCCAATGCAACCTTGGAACTGGGGATGGATGGCTGGGTAAGTTTTATGTGCTTGTTCTTCAACCCTACAATGGTGGGGGAAGAGGATTATGATGGTGAAGCGCATGAAGTGGAGGATATTCATTTGCGTCGAGAGGCTCAAGTGAACTTCATGATTGATGCTTGGGAGGTTTTCAGGGCTAGGGTCAAGAACGCAAACTTGGAGGCTTTCTCCAGATTCATGGACTCTAGCAGCTCATGGCTCGGCGAGGGGAGCTTGGGAAAGATTATCGGGCTGGGTGGATGTTTGACAGTCATTTACCAACATCTGGTGCACTAGTGTTTAGGGAAATCTGTTTTGTTGTCTAAGTATGTAATCGGGCATGTAATTGATCATGTTTGACTATATATGGGAGCTACCCCCTTTTGTAGCACTCACCTATAAAAAAAAAGGACTACATACTTACAAAAATAAATTTTAAATGAATTCATTTGATCCCCCAAAAGGTAAATCAAAAGTGGTTTCTTATTAGCATTTTAATAGGTGTAAAGGAGACTCCGTTATAGGTATGGTTGAAAACTAGCGAGATTCTATCCAAGGGGGTTTGATCTAAGGTGGTTTGATCAAACTCTCTTCAATTGGAATCCTTTAAATGGAACTTTTCAAGGCTTAAATCATTATATTTTCTAAAAATATGCGATTTTAGCAAAAATCAGGATCTACCAAAAAGTGTAATAAAAAATAACTTCATTGGCACATCCTTTTTTTCAATCTCATAGTCATCTATCAAGTTTTTGAAATATTTTAAGTGATCTTCACCTAAAATTCCATTGTTCCCTTGGAACTTTGTGAGCTTGGAATTGAATTTTATAGGAACTAGATTTGGATATCATGATATCCTAGAAAAGTTCAACTACCCATATCTTTCTAAGTTTAATGGTGGTCTACCAAGAACCCTTATTCTATCATCTTTGACTTATCCCTAGTTCATCCTACCACCACTAGGGTTTCTTACTTTTTTATCACCCTGTTGGTCAATAGTCCTTATATTTTTTTATTCTTCTTATATAATCTATTTTTCTTTCAACTTCTAATATGGCTAGCTGAGCTCTCAAATAATGCAAGGCAAATATAAGTCAAAACCTATGTTCTAAAAAAATAGTATAGTGTAAGGTGTTGGGGTTCGAGATTAGGGATACCTCATAACTCATGATAAATGTATGCAAGGAAAAGGATGGATACTAATCTATTTCTAAGAAACAAAATAATTTAAGGTATCAAGAATTAAGGATTGAGGATGCCAAGGAATCAATGTCGAAAGGATTTAGGTAGAGGGATACCCAAAAATATAACTCTAAAAAGGGATATAGTAGAAATTATTAGGAACTTAGGATTGGGATGGGCTCATAATGTCTACCAAGAAGGATAGTGGGAAGGGGAACTCTATAAGGTTGACTCTAAAGGATATATAAAGTGAAATGTTAGGGGCTCAGGATTTGGGAGATATCATATCTCAAGCCATCAAGATTGTAAATAAGAAGAAGAACAACACTCCAAACCCAAAATGTAACCTTTTGTAAAATATCAAAGTTTGAGGCCGTCCTTTGGAAAGACATGTTGGTAAGGTAAAGTCCACAAATTTGACAAAGACAAAAGGAAAAGTGGGGGTCAAAGGAAATGTTTGATCAAAAGGTAAAATCTAATATCCTAATGAGAAAAGAGGGTAAAAGGTAGGGTTTGGAGGAGATGTACACTATGAGGGGAAACCTCAAAACTCTTAAACTTTGAAAACTTACACATACTTAAGGAAGATACTAGAGACATCCAAAAATTGTAATGTTTTTGGAATTTTGCACATTCCAATACATGATGGGGACATGGGGATGAAATATAATAACAATTAGGAAAAATTAACAAAATGGACCCAACTAAATATTTTTCAAATCATTCATCTATGATGGGTAAAATGGGGCCTAAATACAAAGGATTTGGAATCAAGCACAATTGGACATAGTCAAATTGGGTGCCAACACTGGCTCTAGTTGGGGATGTGTATCTCTTTCAAGAACAATGCTAAGCTCATATCTTTGAGAATGTAGACTATAAGGAGAAAAAATAGATAGACACAAAACATAATCAAATTTACCTTGAATATAATAATAGTCAAGGTTTCACAAGTAGAAATAACAAGGGTAAGGAATATATTACAACAAATTATTGGCATAGGTTCTATGATAAATAATGTTTTGAGTGTTACGAATATACTAAAAACTTCAAATAATTTTGATCCAAGCATCTTAAATAAAAAGTTATCATCCCTATAATGATTCTCAATCACATAAGTATTCAACCTAAGAGATTTAAACTCCCATGCTTCCCATTATCTTCAACCTTGGAATTCCATAACAAGACCATATCTCCTAATTTAAAATTTCAAGACAACTTTCTTGAAAAAAAGATGTTTGACCTAATATTGTATCTTCAAATTATTAACCTAAGCATTTCCCATATTTTTAATATTTCTTTGATATTTCTCATCAAGTTCTTTTTGCTAGATTCTACTTGTTTTTTCCCTTGAGGATGAAAGGCGAAGAGTATGTTAAAGTAATTTCATATTTAGTGAATAATTTCATGAAACCATCATACTTAAAAATATAGAATTATTGGTTATGAGTTTATGTGTCACCCCAAATATAGTCACTATATGATCCATGATAAATTTGACAACCTTTTTTGTGGCATTCTTTGTAGGAATGAATTTAACCTATTTGGTATAATAATTAGTATCCACTAGTATCCACTTGAATCCATTTCTATAATTTTCAATAACCTCTCTAATAAAATCTATTCCCCATTACTAAAAGAGAGCTTCAACCTATAAAACATTTAGTAACAATTATCCTACATATTTCATCTTTCTAGAAAATATCTAGTATGAATCACATTTTCATACAACCTTGGTTATGCTTATAATTATTGAAGTCCACCACCATCCAAATCTTAGCATCTTGTGTGCTATAGTATTTTCCTTAAAGTTTCCATCACAATATCCTTGGTGGAATTAAATTATTTATACTAGTTATTTATCTAATAGACATATAAATAACAAGCCTTTAGGATGCCTCCACATTAGGGTATTATCATTAGTACATATTTTTGAGTCCTTAATATTGAATTTCTCTACTAATTTTTGTTTAGTATTAAATTCAATTTGATATTCACCAAGTAATGAATGATGTATTTGTACTATTTGGAACTATTGATTTTACACTTGCTAACTCCAACATCATCATACTCCTCATTTACCTCAACTACTTGAAAGTTGACTCTATCATGAGTTTCACCAATCCCTATCCCCTAACAAAATTGGTGATTCAAATTTCTATGTCAAATTATTTAATCTTTGTTATTCATAGACATCTTCTACATTTCACCTCTAGGAATATATGAAAATAATGAAGAACATAGGAAAAATATTTGCATCGACTAAGCATGGTCTGAAATTATTCCTTGCCTTTACTATCTATCATATGCCTACTTTACTATTATTTCATGCTTCAAGTTAGCACCTTGCAAATATTTTCTAAAAAATGAAATAGGTTGTTCAAAGTTGTCCTCATTCTTTCAAAGAAAAATAATTGATATAGTGTGATAGGATTAAAAGGAGAACAAATGAAAGGCCTTGAAAAATTCAAGGTTGATTAATGTGGGTGTTTTATTTGTATATTATTTTACTCCATCAAAGGATTAATATGTTTCTATACTCTAGTTTATAGTCTATAAGTTCTTCAACATTTAGGAAACTTTACTTATTTTCCTTAGAAAAGTTAGGGATAAACCTCCTAAAAAAATTTAATATGTTTAAAGAATCACTGAATCCCCTTGATTTTCTTAGGTGCAAGTATATTATCAATTGATTCTAATATTTCTAGGTCTATCCTAATGTCATATATACAAGCACTCCAAAAATTTACCTTCCTCAACACCAAATATGCACTTCTTTGTGTTCAAAGAGATTCCATATTCTAAACATCTTTTAAATATATTCTATAAATTTTTATAGTGTTGAGATTCCAATTTTAAAAAATCTATTAGATAATCCTAATAAATTACTATGATCTCACCTATCAACCACATGAATGCTATATCTATGACTCTCTAGAAAGTAGCCCTTGCATTATTCAACCCAAAAGACATTCTAACATGAAATTAGGTGTCACATTTTCTTGGAATATTTCATATTCAGTTGGTTATACCCAAATAATCCATCCATCATGGACAATAGTTCCCATATAGCAAATTTTTGCAACATAGCCTCCATGTTTGATAAGGGATAATTATCCTTAAGGATTGGATAAATTGACATTTCTTAAATCCTATACAACTTGATGTCTCCATTTCTCTTTTGTAAGGGCTAATTAGACAACCAAGTTGAATTTATTATCAGTTTAATGATACCTCCCTCACACTCTAAGTTTGGCCAACTCTTGTTACATCTTGGTGGCCAAATTTAGATTTATAGGTCTCCACTTCTATCTAAACAATTTAGAATTAGGTTTTAGAGGTATTTCATGTTGACATAAATCATCTTTGTTGACCTTGAGATCATTATAATACCAAGAAATACTCTTTTAATTTTTCTTAGCAAGTCAATTAGCATTCTCCTAATCTTATGTATGAGTTTATTTCCTAGACATACATTTCTTGGGATTGAGTTAGTCCCAAGATTGATCTCCTCAACATCCTTCTTGTTCTTAGGATGAATCTTGGTCCTATACTTATATGCACCATCAAATTATATTTCTAATGGAATCAGGCTTGAAAAAATAGTGTTGGTCTTCAACTAGATACCTTTATTACCATAAAGATATTATTCACATACCTTTGCTCTACCATGGGTTCCCAATCTATGCACTACTCGTTAAATTCCCCAACATAATTTAGGAAATTTATAAATTTAGTTACCATCATTGAAGACCTACCAAATGTATATGTTATTAATTACTATTGGATTGGTTAGCACCTCAATGCTTGTAGTGCACAATAGAGATACCAAGTCTTCATCAAATTTGGTTGAATTGGTAGCAAAACTATCAACAATAGTATTATTTTCTCATTCTACCCATTTAATTCCAAATTCTTGGAACATTTCAATTATATTCCAAGCTACACTTTGGTATTTCTTTAGCCTCTTTTTTTTAATATTCCTCTAACTTAGGCTACCAATAGTTAAGAGTCACCATAGACAACTAGGTTTTTAATGATGTGGAAGGAAGTAATATTTATTCCAACAATTAGAGCTTCATAATCTACCACATTTTTAGTGCAATAGAATTTTAATTTGAATAAAAAACTTGAATAATTTATAGTCAGATGACACTAATACAACTCTAGCACCAAACTCCTTCTTAGAGCATGCACCATCGAAAAATAATTTCCAAGCACTTTATAAATTGTAGTGGTTAACTTGTTTTGTCTATCAGAAGGATCAACTCTACTAGGTTTAGCCTCAAGGTTCCTAAAAAGATAATTCATCCCTCTATCCAAGTAGAAAACTTCATTCACCTTATTAGTGACATCTTCCACTATGCATTGCATCCTATTTTTACCAATAAACTTTACTTCCTTACCAGCCATCAGGATAATGGTATATGATGATTCCATCTAGATATTATGTCCTATGGTGGGTGACCAATTGCAAGATAAAATCATCCCCCAACATGGAGGAAATCCAACTAGAATGATATCTATGGTATATATTTTATTAGGGAATGTTGCAAGCTTGAACTCTACCCCATTTATTATTCTAGGAATCATTATTTCCCTAGAGTCCATGAATTTATTTTTTCCATAATATTTATAAATTCCTAATCTCATCTACTTCATAACCTCAATATGCATCGCACTAGTTGATGGACCTAAGTCAATCACACATTTATGAAGCAAATTTACATTTATTATGAGAGATACAAGAAAGGGGTCAATCCCTAGAGGAAATTTAATTAAGTTGGTCCCTAATATACTTCCATATTATTTATAGGGCTCTAAACATCATGACACTATTCCTTTTGGTTTACAAGCATAGTAATTTCTCCAAGATAAGCTAAAACTCTATTTTTATTTCTAGGGATTCTCAAAGGTTCAAACAAAAAAAATAGTATTTTGATTTGGCTTGGAACATGATCCATGTAAAAGGAAACATAATTAACTAATGATGCATCTATAAGATGGGTAATGATGAAAACATTGGGAATACATGGTATTGTTCAATTACCAAAATATTTCTTAAGAAAAATTGGTTGTTGGGAGATTTATTAATCCTTAACCCGTGGATTTCCTTAGATTGAGTAGCAAAGGAAATTTTCTTTATGCTCTTGTTGGATGAGGAAGTTAAAGATTAATTTGGGATTTTCTTATTAGAAGCAACATATTCTTTAACTCTAGACTAGAACTCAATGGAATATTTACTAACCTTTAAGGTTTCAATAAATATTTCCAATGGTGATGGTATTGATGCTTTCCTTGATTCACTTTTATTTTCTATATAGGTGTCACCCATTCTTCCTCCAACTTCTTGCCATTCTATTCTATATTTTCTTCTCAAATTGTAGTTGTTTTTGTCTTGGGCCACAATAACTATAAGTTCTTTAATCTCTTCATTAGTTAGTTTCCCATATCTATATTTCATTTATAAAATATATCTAGGAGCATATGATTTTATATTATTCACCTAATAATATTCTTGTTTCTCATCATCAAAAAACTATTGATGATAACTCTCTAGAACTTGAACCCTTCTCTTATTATAGTCAAAATCATAGTCATAATCATTATATGAGTAATAATTAGTGTATAAAATATTTAGCTCTTGATCCTCATCTTATTTAGTAGACATTTCCCCTCCTTGAAATCTCCCATAGTTCATCTTTTTTTCTTTTAACATTAGATAAATTATGTAGTGAACAGGATTGTGAGAAAGACAACAAACCTCACATCAAATATCATCCTCAACCACATTAATGCATGATTTCCTTAATGGATGAGAAGCATCATTTAAAGTAATCCTTAGATTAAGCCTCCACTATTTTTTTCTTTCCACATTGTTCACAAGTCAATCATTCTTCAACTTTGTGTTATAAGGTAAATTTAACAACTTCACAGGCATTTGGGAATTTGGCCTATTGGAAGATTTTTTTTTCTAATTATTAGCCACGTTATAACTCAACTCTTTTAAGGAACACATGAAATTTTATATCTTATCTTCTAGTAAGGAATTCTTTGTGGGATGAGGTTTTATTGTCTTTGTTTTGACACCACCAAATTTAAACTTTTTACATTAAGAAAAGGAGCAACATCATGTGTTAAACTCCTTTGTCAAGTCACTTTTAATCATAAAAAGATTAGTGTCACATGAATTCCATATTAGTTGTCATACTTGTCTATCTTTGAAATGTTAACTTGGTTCATGTCAACTCCTTGCATTAAACCTAGTACAGGTGCATCGATTTGAGGAGAAAAGTCCATCATTTCAATTGGAACCATCAAAGTAGTTGTCCAGTTTGTTGAGATTTATGAAAAAAATTAAATCTCAAAATCCATGAGGAATGATGAAAAATCCTTTTACAACGTTGTTTGTGACTTTATTTCACCAAATATGACAAGTTTCTAAGATATAACGACTTATGGTTTGGAAGATATTAAACTTTTGATTTTTCTTTGGTAGTTTGTGAAAACAATTAAATCATGAGTTTCATGGAAGTTGGAGAAAAATGGTTTAGTGGGGATATTTGTGACGTCATTATGCACAATGTAGAAATTTTTCTTGAGAAAATACTAATTCAATTGAAAGTTATGCATTAATCTTCATTTTTTTAGTTTGGAAAATTTGTTAAGCAAATTTTGTAAGGATTTCTACCAAATAGAATTAAGAACTTTTCAAATTGTGAATCCACTAGATGATTTTAAAAAATCAAAGATTGGAAGTATGAATGTATGTTAATTTTTAAAATCTCCTAAATTCCTTATTATCTCAAAATTTTATGATTCTAAAATAATATCCTAATTCTTTATTATCATTTTAAATCTCAAAAAACTCTTTAAAATATTGAAAATCTCCTTGATTAGAGATTCCCATGGTTCCATAGATCCTTGAACTCCTGGTAGTACCTAATCTATGCCAAAGTCCCAAAAGCTCCCAATTGGTTCCTAACCCCCAACATTGCCCATGTATTCACATTTTTGTCACTTTATTGGTGCTCGAGTGGGAACCAAGAACCTTTTCAAAGGTTCCCACGGTTTCGGGAACCTCCCTTTCCTTCAAGATCCCTAAGTCTCTCCATGTTCTCACACAAATCATTCCTAAATTCATTCCAACCTTCGATATCTCTGCTCAACAACATTTCCACACCCTCCTCTATTGCAGGGTCACCATGGATATATAAGTATATTCAAGGCACACGAAGCCGCCATGATTGTAGGATGTGAACAAAATGGATATGTTGAAATGGTTTCAGAAAATTTTAAGAAAACACATTTTTACAGGCGTGAAACCTAACTTAGCATCAACCACTCCATCATTTGTATGTTTTGAAAAAACTTAGAGTCAACCGCTCCATTTGTGACATTTTTGTTCTTTGCCCAAATATGAGGTTTATCGTTTGAACTCGATGCTTCATCTTTGTTGTTATAAAGCTTGATGACACCTTTCACAATGAGAGATCTTTCAATAACTAAACCTTTTTCAATAAACTCTTCAAAGGTGTTAGGGCATAACATAGTCAATTGATAGCTTATGTCACTTTGAAGATTTGAGATAAAGATTCCAACAAGTTGTTTCTTAGGAATAGGCCATTTGTATTTACTCACTTTATGTCTCCATCATTGCAAGTAAGAATTAAATTACTCAACTTGATTTTGTTTTATCTTATACAAATCAGGAACTGTGATGTCTTGTTTAATGTTATACAAAAAGTGGTTGATGAATTTTTCGGGTAGCATTTTAATTCTTGGTGGTAGATGAGAGAACCATTCAATAGTTATAGCTCCTAGACTTCTTGGGAAAAGTATCAATAGATAAGTCATTGTTAGCAACCTCCGTGCAAGCTACAAAAAATTCTCACACGTGCTCAATTGGGTCCCCTCTTCCATTGTATTTATTTAATTTTGGGATTTCAATTTTTTTTGGAAAGGGGATCATTGATATGCTATGATCAAATGGATATGGACATATGTCTTGTAATGCATAGCTCTTCTTGGATTTTCCAAGTTGTATATCCGATATCCTTTGACTAAGGTTTTGAATTTGTAATGTTATATCGTTGCTAGATATGTTCGTTTGAGCATTAATCGTGTTATAGCTTTGTTGTCCCATAATAAATGTTGAATCATATGATGGGTTTTGTGTAGGTGTAAGACCTTGTTGAATGTTTTGCATGTATACTTGAGGATTGGGTCTCTATGGAATGTTGTGTGTATATTGTGGATTGATGCTTTGAATTTGTGGATTGGGGTTTCGATATTGTTGATTGAGGTTTTGATATTCTTGATCGGGGTTTTGATATTGTTGTTTGGGGTTTTGTTGTGTTTTTTGATATATGAATGTTTGGTTTTGTGGATTGGGGGTTTGTTGTGCATTGAAGTTTTGTTGTGGTGGATTAAGCATTTGATATTGTGGATTTGTGTTAGTTTTTTGTTGTGGAACATAAGTTTGATGTTGAGGATGGGTGTTTGTTTTTGGTTGTGGAACAAACTTTTGATGTTGAGGATGGTTGTTTGTTTGTTGCTAGGGGTTTTGAATGAATGACGATCCATGTTGATTTTGCATGACATTAGGATCCGAGTTTTGTTGTTGGAACCCTTTTTGATATTGTACATTGTAGAAGGGTCATGTATTGGGATTTTTGTTGCATGTATTGTGCTTGTGTTTGATCTTGAATATTTGTTTGATACATGTTTTCATCTTGAGGGATGTTAGTTTGTGTTTGTTGGTAGATAGGTTATGGTGGTGTATAAAGGGATGGATTGTTTTGTTGTGCTTGATGATTGTTTTGATTGGGTATGGTATAAATGGGTGATGCCATGTGTTGTGATTGTGGGGGGATGTTGGCATGAATTTGTGTTTGAATGTTGGGTTGTTGATTTGGTGTGTTATGTGGTGGTCTAGGTGGAAGGTTACCCATGTTTTTCATGTTAAAATTTTGTCCTTGTTGTAAGGATGTCTCATATAGGTTTCTTGATACGTTAGGCCTCCATGTATTTGTTGACACATTGTGTGTTACAAGTGGTGTAGAGAATGGATTGGTCGATTGTTGAGGCATGTTTTGAGTTGCCATAGTGTTTGGATTCACTTGACCATGTTGAGCAACCATTGCCTGTTCTACTTGAGATGGATGTCTATATAGTGGATTATCGACATTTTATCCATAAGGTTGCTCATTAATTGGTGATTTTGACTTGGAAAAGATAGATAGTATCTTTGGATATACAGTTGGTTTTAGGATTTGTGTCACAACCATTTCATCACCCATGTGAATGAGATTTGATTCTTTGAGAGCTTCCACATTAAAGTCCATAGGTAGCTTGGCGCCATGTTGTGCAAGTTTTAGGAAGTATGTGTTAGGATTTGATCCAAGTAATTTTTCCATTATCCTTTGCATCCTAAGATCTTGGGTGTATTCTAATATATCCTCTTCGGTAATTTTTGCATCATTATCATCATTTTCTATGATTAAATATTGAGGTTTAGGGGGGTGGTTTTGTTGTCAACCAAATCTTCATTGATGTTAAAGATGAACATCGGTATCATGTTGTGACGGATTGAGATCAAGTGGTGGTTGAGCATTGAATGATGGTGGTTGTGAGGGAATGTTGGTATGTGTTTGAGGGGTTGAGTAAACTAGAGGTTCATTAGGATCATAACCCATGGTGTAGGAATTGGAGTTTCAACATTGGCAGTGGTAGGTCCACTAGAGCTACTTGTGTTAGCTACCATATTCTTTCAATGTTGAGACCTAGTTGTTGTCTTAAACATGCACACTAGTCCGTGGAGAATGAGAGATTGAAAATTATGAAAGTTTGCTGATGTTTTGGTTTGTAAAATGATGTACAAAGGGAATTTTGGTAAACCTTTTGGAAAAATGATGTTGTTTGATTGATGTTGATCAATGTTGATCTTGGGATAGTTTGATGACAAAGTTTGATTTTGGATTTTTGGATGTTTAAGAATGACAAGATTTTGGTACTCAACCTATGATGAAGGTATGAGTGGATTTTGAAAGATATTTGAAAAAATGATGCTATGTTTTTGGTACTCAGCCCTATGATAAAGGTATAAGTGGATTTTTTGAAAGATTCAAGGATGATGTTAGTCTATGGACACATAGATAAAACAAGATTTGGGCGATGTTTTGCTAGGTCTCAAAAGTGTTGATGAAGGATATGTTGATTTCTCTACTTGAACTAGACTCGTGAGTGCAAAAAAAGATGAATGATAGTAGTCTAAAAATCCACTAAATTTGACAAGACCACAAGATGATAATTTGATTTGATAGAGACTCTAGCAAAATGACTAGATTTGATATGTTATGTTTGATTCGATGTCCAAAGGTTAGTTTGATGTTTGATCAATGATGACAATGCAAAGGGGTGGTCTAAAAGACTAGTGATGTCTAAGGATGCCAAGAAAGTTTGATGTAAATCTGATTGATGTTTTTGTCCAAGAGGTCTATGTTGAAAAACCCTAGGTAAACCAAATTTGAAAGGTGGGATGACAATGCTTGAAGGTGTAAATGGATGATGTAAAGGTGTAGGTATATTATGTTAGACGTTTTGACAGCTGAGCAAAAGATTATGATAAGGTCTGAGACAATTTTTGACAAGTGTAAGCAAGTTTTCAAATAGAAAAGTGCGACACAGAAGGAAAAAGCAGTGGCTGTGTAGGCAACCATCGTAGAATTATAAAAAAAAAAGAAAGCTTCTATAGAGGCAATAGCAATAGTATTGACAACAATGACTCTGTTTTGACAAGTGACTCTAACAAAGAACAAAATAAGCAATAACAACCAGTTGCGCAATAGCGAGCTCATGAACTACAATAGCGACCAAATGTCTTGACAAGTGCGAACAGATGTTGAGAAAGAGCGACTGAATCTTGAGACGAACGAGATAAGATGCACAAAAATGACTTTGTTTTCTAACAAGTATGACTATTTTTTATTTCAAGTTTGATGACAATTTTGATAGTTTGCGAGTTGAAAGTTTAGGTTTGATGTTTGAGATGATTTTTTTGAAAAGAAGCAAGTGATACACACAACAGATAAAGTAGGCAATAACTAACTTCAAGGTAATAAGATGCTTTACACAAACCTTCTTCCACAAGGTTCACTAAGTTTAGCTCAAAGAGTACACGTCAATCAAGTAAAACCTAGCTAGTATTAAAGGAAGTCTCCTCGCAGTAGGCTTACCACCCAAAGGTTAATTCGTATTCAAGGAGTGGAAAAATAGGGTATACCAAGTTCATGTACCACCTTGACACCCATAGCCTTGAAAGAGTGTGAACTCTAGCAAGACACCTTACGCCTCAACCATGAAGTGGACATGGTAAGTAACTTCTCGGGATGATGCTATCTCGAAGCACTACTATGACTCAATGCAACAGACAACTTGGTCTTAGGACTCTAGATACAATGGTTCGTAATGACTCAGTGAACACCCATGGTATAACATTAGATGCAAGACACTAAAGCCTCTAATCAACCCATGTGTGGTCTATAAACCCACATAAGAATTGACACATGTGGTATACATCACAAGATAGTGCTACTAACTTTCACCTTTGCACCTTTATATAGCTCGCCTAAACACATGCATTGAGGTCGTCCCCCTGAGTTCTCCATTAGGATGTGTCTCAAGGGAAGGCCTCCTACCAAAAGAAAGGAAGGCTTAAGTGTCTTGATATTTCTCGTCAACCAGGATCGTCAAATGACGCAAGGGGAGAAGATACGTATATAAGACACCTTCAGCGACTCAAAAAAATGTAGATCGGATGTGTTTCTTGTCACCCAGGATCTTCAAATGACACAACGAGAGAGGATACACACCCTTTGACCTACCAAGCTCATGAAAAGAAAGTTCATTTTATGCACCAAAGTAAAAGTTTGCTATTCTATAAAATGAAAACACAATGCTTGAATAAATTGATTCTTTAACAAGGAGCTGCAAGCAAAGTGTTAGTAGTTTGATCAATAGCCTTCGACCGTTCAAAACCCTACAAAACAAGTTGGATTAGTATTTTTTAAACTTTTCTTCACCCCACAAAAAAGGTTGCATAATTAGGTTAGATAAAGCTCAAAACAACATCAAACAACAAAGGTTAGGGTTAGGGTTTTAAAAATACAAAATCCAAGATTGATAAATTCAAATTAGAAAGCAATACAAAATAGAAATGAATTTTTTACCTGACAAGAGCGGACTTCCTCTGAGACAACCACATTTCGATTCTGCAGTAGCAACCCTGTTCTAGAGCAACCACTGTTTGATTTGTGCAAGAGCAACCTTCTGATAAAAGCGCATTCATATCCTGATTGACAACAAACAACGATTAAAAAGCAGAGAAGCAATAGTAGTCAGGTTTGCAATAGTGATCATTTTTCATGCAATAGCAATCCCCTTTTGAGGTAGACGCAGTTCTGTTCCTGCAACGACTACTGTTTTCTGATGCAGACATGGACTTGTTTCTGCAAAATAAAAGAACACTCTGTCAAAAGGTCAAAACACAAGAAAACAACTGTGACAAAGTTAATAAAAGTGGCTCTGAGTAGAAGCAAATGCATTTAGATGTTCGAACAAAAGTGATCTAGTGCACAATAGTGAACTCTGTTGCTGATGGTCGTGCTCCAAAAACCTGGAACTCACCAAAAACTTGATAAAAATGTCAAATCAGGGATGTGGGTCCCATTGGGCATGCCATTTTATGTAAGGGGTAAAAGTGGGATAAACAATCACAAATTCAATCAAAGAACTCAAAACAAGAGATCAAAACCCACTTACCAATGAGATTAGATTGCAAAACAAGCCATGAATTCAAACCCTAATGTTAGCATAATCAAACATAACTAAAATCAAAACAAGAACAATCTCACCATCCCATTGTTGGAGAGCTTGGTGTAGTATGGTGTTGGATTTTTCAAACACTTGAAGCCTCCATGATTTCTAGAAAAAGATTGATTCAATGTGATGCAAAGTTGACCTAGATGCTCAAGATGAATGCTCTCAAGAATCAACTTGACATTCAACTTAGCTATGAAAATTCTAGGTGATAAATGTGAAGGATTGATGTTGATTTTATAGGTTTTAGGAAATTAGATCAATGGTCAAGATTGAGATTCAATGCACAAAAAGAAGGGTTGAGATTGATCCTCAACACGGTCCACAAATGAGAGTGAATCAAGAAAGATCAAAGGATGTGATTAGTTAGAACTCAAAATATCTCCACCATTTTAGGAAAATGGTTAGGATATTTTAGATCAAGGGTGAAGATTAGATTTGAAGATCAAGAGCTAGAAATGGTTGAGACAAGTTAAGTCAATATATTTTTAGGGAAATTAGGATAATTAAATAATTATAAATTATTCAATTATGGAGGATGAGGATATGCCATTCTTTAAAAAGAATATTCCATTGGAGGAAAAAGATTGAAAATGGGATAATTAGATAATTAAAATTATTTAATTATACGGGATTAGAAGAAATACTAGATGAACCTAATTAAATAATTAAAATTATTCAACTAGGGTGATGACTTGGAGAAAAATAGTAATGAAATAGTGAATTAATTAAACAATTCAAGATTATTTAATTAATAGAGGGGAAATAGGGTAAAATGATGGAAATGATGTTAAAAGGAGATTAATAATGCAAATTATGTGAAATGATGCTAAATGGAATAATGGTAATGAAAATGATGTCAATGATGAAAAATGCAATTTCAGGATGTGTGATACATGTTAGGCATTTTTACATGTCTATAGGTATATATTTTATTAGAGAATGTTGCAAGCTTGAACTCTACCCCATTTATTATTGTAGGAATCCATATTTCCCTAGAGTCCATGAATTTATTTTTCCATAATAGTTAGAAATTCTCAACCTCATCTACTTCATAACCTCAATATGGATCACGTTAGTTGATGAACCTAAGACGATCACATAATTATGAAGCAAATTTCCATTTATTATGAGAGATACAAGAAAAAGATCAATCCATAGAGGAAATTTAATTGAGTTGGTCCCTAGATATACTTCCATATTATTAGGAGGGTTCTAAACATCATGACACTGTTCCTTTTAGATTACAAGCATAATAATTTCTCCAAGATAAGATACAACTCTATTTCTATTTCTAGGGATTCTCAAAGCTTCAAACAATGATATTGATATTTTGATCTAGCTTGGAACATGAACCATGTAAAAGGTAACAAACTTAACTGATGATGCATCTACAATGGGAAATGATGAAAACATTGGGAATATGGTATGTTTGATTGCTAAAATATTTCTTAAGAAACATTGGTTGTTGGGAGATTTATTAATCCTTAACCTGTGGATTTCCTTAGACCGAGTAGCAAAGGAAACTTTCTTTATGTTCTTGTTGGATGAAGAAGTTAAAGGTTCATTGGGATTTTCTTATTAGAAGCAACATATTCTTTAACTTTAGATTAGAACTCAATGAAATATTTACTAACCTTTAAGGTTTTAATCAATATTTTTTAATGGTAATGGTATTGATGCTTTCCTCAATCCACATTTATTTTCTATATAGGTGTCACCCATTCTTCCTCCAACTTCTTTCCATTCTATTCTTTATTTTCTTCTCAACTTGTAGTTATTTTTGACTTGGGCCACAACAACTATAAGTTCTCTAATCTCTTCATTAGTCAATTTCCCATATCTATATTTCCTTTATAAAATATATCTAGGAGCACATAATTCTATATTATTCACCTAATAATATCCTTCTTTCTCATCATTAAAAAAACTATTGACAATAACTCTCTAGAACTTCCCTTCTCTTATTATAGTCAAACTCATAGTCATACTCATTATATGAGTAATAATGGCTATCTTTATAATAATTAGTGTATAGCATGTTTAGCTCTTGATCCTCATCTTCTTTTGTAGACATTTCCCCTCCTTGAAATCTCCCATTGTTCATCTCTTCTTCTTTTAATGCTAGAGAAATTATGTAGTGACTAGGATTGAGAGAAAGAAAACAAACCTCACATTAGACATTATCCTCAACCACATTAATGCTTGATTTACTTAATAGACGAGGATTATCAATTAAATTAATCCTTGGATCAGGCCTCCTCTATTTTTTTCTTTCTACATTATGTACAAGCTGACTATTCTTCTACTTTGTGTTATAAGGTATATCTAACAACTTCATGGGCATTTGAGAATTTGGTCTATTGGAAGAAAAATATTCTAATTATTAGCCACCTTATAACTCAACTCTTTTAAGGCATACATGAAATTTTATATCTTATCTTTTAGTAAGGAATTCTTTGTGAGATGAGGTTTTGTTGTCCTTGTTTTGACACCACCAAATTTAAACTTTTTGCGTCAAAATGACAAGCACCATCATGCATCAAGCTCCTTTATCAATTCATTTTTAGTCTTAAAAAGATTAGTGTCACACACTTTCCATATCAATTATCATCCTTGTCTATCTTTGAAATGTCACATTTAACTTGGTTCATGTTAACTCCTTGCATTAAACCTAGTACAAGTGCATTAGTTTGAGGAGACAAGTCCAAAATTTCAATTGGAACCATCAAAGTAGTTATCCAATTTTTTGAGATTTAAAAAAACAATTAAATCTCAAAATCCATGAGGAATGATGCAAAATCCTTTTATAACGTTGTTTGTGACTTCATTTCACCAAATATGGCAAGTTTCCAAGCTAGAACACCTTACAACTTGAGATATATTAAATTTTGTTTTTTCTTTAGTAGTTTGCAAAAACAATTAAATCATGAGTTTCATGGAAGTTGGAGAAAAATGGTTCAGTGGGGATATTTGTGACATCATTATGCACAATGTAGAAAAATTTCTTGAAAAAATACTAATCCAATTGAAAATTATGCATTAATCTTCATTTTTTAGTTTGACAATTTTTTTAGACAAATTTTGTAAGAGTTTCTACCAAATGGAATTAGGCACTTTTCAAATTGTGAATCCAAGAAAGTTTTAAAAAATCAAAAGTTGAAAGTATGAGTGTATGTTAGTTTTTAAAATCTCCTAAATTCCTTATTATCTTGACATTTTATGATTCTAAAATAATATCCTAATTCTTTTTTATCATTTTAGATCTCACAAAAAAAACTCTTTAAAATCTTGAAAATCTCCTTGATAAGAGGTCTTCATGGTTCCAGAGATCCTTGAGCACCCGGTAGTTCCTCATCTATGTCAAAGTCCCAAAAGTTCCCAATTGGTGCCTAAATTGCCCCCCCTTATTCACGTTTTTGTCACTTTATTTGTGCTCGAGTGGGAACCAATAACCTTTTCAAAGGTTCCCACGGTTTTGGGAACCTTCCTTTCCTCCAAGTCCCGAATTCTCTCCATGTTCTCGCCCAAATCATTCCTAAATGCATTCCAATCCTCGATATCTTTTCTCAACAACATTTCCACACCCTCCTCTATTGCAGGGCCGCCAAGGATATAGAAGCATATTCAAGGCACGCGAAGCCGCCATGATTGTAGGACGTGAACGAAATGGATATGTTGAAATGGTTTCAGAAACTTTTAAGAAAACACATTTTTGCAGGCATGAAACCTAACTTCACAACCTGCATGATCTTCCAGCTAACCTGCCTTGGAAATTGGTATGCTCATTCTCATGGGACTCATTGTGCTGATCATTGGGCAGATCTGCTAGATGGTAACTATGCAACTCTTCATAAATAGGGGGTAACCTAGAATCAACGTTAACAAGACTTGTATTCTTCCTTAACTCCAACTGTTCCACCGATACTAGAATCAGCTTGATGGTGTCATGATGATTGTCTGCATATTGCTATTGTTGGGGTTATGTTTTCCATAGTAGCCCGAGGGAATGTTTTGTCCACCTTCCAAGTCTAAGAATACTAGTGAGGAGAGTTATTATGGACCAGAATGGTCTGAAACTAGAATGGATGATATAAGCATAAAACAGTAGCAATGAAAGAGGAAAAAGTTCAGGTCTAGCTTCTGCCCCAACTCCAACAGAGAGGACACCTTAGCATGGGTGAGGATCATCCCAATATGGACATCCAACAAAACTTAAAAGAAAAGGGTTTTATCATCTATGTAATAGTTGAAATTGTCCTAGTAAACATGCATGCAAAGTGTGGAATCATATCCAAAACATGTGAACTATTTGATAGAATTCCCCATAGAAATGTCATCTAATAGAATGATATTATTCTAGGACATATACACATAATGGATCTGTTGTAAAGGCTAAGGAATTTGCAAAGGTTAAAAACCGCACAAGATATGAATACAATGAAATTGGTAGATGCTGGTTTTGGGACTAAAAACTTTTTAAAATGTTTAGAATCTTCAAATACCATGAAAGTCTCTACATAGGCTGTGAGTGACATCCTGTGGAACAGACTATGGTCGCTACATGCAGTTGGAATGAGATGATTAAGTATTGGGATTGAATTAATAATAATGTGTAATATAAGCTTCAAACTTGTCCTGATTATGTATTTTCAAAAGTGCTTTATGAATAGAATAGATGCACTGTCTTTTCAACATGATTGCTTCTTCTCATTGAAGCATCGATTAGGAACAATGGCATAATGAGTAGGAAGTGGTGACCTACTCATCTAAACGGAAGCCTTAGTAATGAGGTCACTACAAAGCTGGAAACAAGGTGGTGGTCTATTCCATGTGCTTGTAGACATAGATTTAATTAAATTCGTATAATATAGAGCAATAGTTTATACGGCATCTGGCAAATTTATCGCCAGTAATTCATCGAAGGAAAATTCACTGTCAGCAATTCACTGCCATGGAAAATTCACCAACAAAAAATTCACCACCAAGTAAAATTCACCGTCATCAATTCACCAATATTTTTTGATATATATTTCAAAAACTTGGTGAATTGTTGGCGGTGAATTTTACTTGGCGGTGAATTTTCCATGGCGGTGAATTTTCCTTCAGTGAATTGTGACGATGAATTTTCCTAGAGCCTTCATGCACATAACCAAGTAGGTCATAATTTCCATCTTGCCTAAGGATGGATTTAGTTATTTTGTGGATGAACTAGGTGTGATGATGAAGAAACCCCAGTTATTGTATGCTAAAATTGGAAGATGTGTGTACATAGGAGCTAATATGTGTGTTGATAGAACTAGTGAGATACAAAAATAGGTGATCACATAAAGATTGATAATCTACTTCAGATTGGACACAGTGTGGTCATTGGGCAATGTTATGTGATTTGTGGGCAAGTTGGTATTGCAAGCTCTACAACATTAGATGATTATGTATGAAAAGTCAATAATTGCATTTGAAAAGAAAATTGTCTCGACACCATATGAGAGTTTTATTTCAAAGGAATAAGATTCAATGGCCAGGAAGTATGAATGAACACCTACAACCAAAAAGTGTGAAGTGTTTGACATAATTCCTTGACATGCATTAGCTTAATTAATGATATCAAGTTTCCACGATGAATGATATCAGCTATGCATTAGCTTGTCAAATTTACACAAACTCATCTTTTATTATAAAGTTAATTTATTAATGTTTTGAAAAACATTTCTTTCAATAAATTTACACACTCGTAAAAAGTGCTTTGTAATATTTTACTCTTAAAAGTGATGGTTACAAATTAGTTACAAGTTAGTAAGAGTTTCAATTTCTTTTGTGGTTTTCATTTCTTTAGTTTTTTTTATTTGAAACAAAAATCAAAGATAAGTAAAGGATTTGTTGGATTCAACTTTGTACATGAGGGTTTTTGAAGTTGTATGATTTCACAAAGATAATAAAGACTAAGTTTGGTTTCTATGTTCTAAATGTATATCTGAACTTTATCATTGCTGATTTCTCCTATGTTAAATTAGTAATCTCTCTGCCATAGTCAAAAAAATATTGGTTATTTATTGGAGCATCTACAAGTTGTACAACATGTGCAAATAGATGCAGTCATAATATTGGTATCTTGGTTTGAGTGTATTGACATAGCTTATCTCATTATGTGTGAGTTTGCATGTCATTTTCATCGTTGATACAATAGCATTCTTATTGTTATTTTCATTCATCATATGAATATGAGAATGTAAATTTTGATTTTGTGATGAACTTTCATTATGTTTATGCAAGTTTGCGAAATCCTAATTAGTATTTGTGTGTCTACAATTAGGGTTATGTTAATTATTTTCATTCATTTTTTCTCTTTTTACCTTTGGTATTTATAATTAAAATACCACAAAAACCCCAAATGTGATCATACGAGGGAGTTGGCCCTCTCAAACATAGAGAGGGTAAAAGTCAAGTTGATTAAAATAAAATTAAATCAACACCTAATTACTTTTGCAAATGAATTTTAAAACATTTTCAAAGTATATTAAAATAAAATTGATCTTATACCAAAGTATTAGCTCTCAATTTTTGATCACCAAGATCCTACAAAAATGAGGCAAGAACATACAATGATTACATAATCCTTAAAATCAATAAATCTAATAATTTTTTTGGATAAAACCAGATTATAAATCAGAGAACTGATAAAAAATAAATAAAAAATGATTGATATTAACACCAAATCCTTGAATAACCAGTCATATATCATTCATCTGTCATGAACCAACAAAAGAGATTACCCTTTACCCCAGTGTCAAAAAAAATTTACCCCCTTGAAACCCACAGTTTATAGTTATTAATTTCGGGGTAGGGAAAATCACGCAGGCCCTCCACTGGCATCATAAACATTACAATTTAACAGTGCCTACCTTGATTCCCCATCCCATACCGTCCTCCCACACAGTGTCACCATCAACATCAGCGCCGCAAGCCATAGAGACAGGAGGACGATCAGACAATACAACCCCCAACTTATCAACAGTTTTTTCCAACGCCACCACTATATGGAATTATTTCGACTGCACATCGTGAATGTGATCCAATAACTCCACAACCCACCTCTCCATAGTCCCCGAATTCTCCACCATATTGACATGTATTAGTATTGTACAAGCAGCCATAGAAAGAAGAGTGGAAGCTGAAATTGACTGAGCCACATCGAAAAATGTTCCACCTCCCCTGTGTATGCCCCGAGTCCAAAAGAATTCTGGACATGGTCGCCCGCACAATGACCTCAGGTTATTCGTCAATTTTCTTCGTTGTCTCTATACTTTGCACTTGCACCTATGGGAGCTTCAAGGAAAACGTCGATAGGAAATTAAAGGTTTGCAGTTAGAGAGCGAAATATTAATTTATTAGGGTGGGTTAGTCAATAGTTTCTTGTTATTTATCTTTATTTGCTATTGCAAAATAAACAATAAAAAAAGCTAGTTCAAAAACATGAGCTGTTAAATTTTTTTCAAACCTTTGAGATTAGACGTGCGCGATTTAAATACTGTAGTAGAACGTATTATTTTTTATTCAGGTAGGGGCTATATACCCAACAAGTTTTTTACCTGATTCATATTCACCGAAGAACCCAGATGGCTTTACCTAGTGAGCAATCTAAATACTAAACTATAAAAATGTATAACTACTGGGGGCTCTATGAGCCCTTTATCCCTGGCTTTTGAGCCCTACCATTCCACATGAATTTTGGAAATTGTTTAAAAAATAGTAAAATGGAGTTTTAAACAATAATTCAAAAGCCTACTTACAAAACAGGGTCAAATGTGTTTTTAAACAATGAGATGATCAACAAAGTATTTGTCTATCTTGAAGCAACAATAAATAGTAAAATGACTTGAAGCAACACTTTGGATCAACTTGTATGAACATCCATGAACAACATGGCACACATCACTCTCTTAATGTCAAACAAACACTTCATAGAGATATTGTCCATTGCAAAACACAGTGGTATACTGTCCATGCACTATCTAAATATTGAAGTAACAGTAAATAGTAAAATAACTTGAATCAAGCTTGTATCAACTTGTATGAACATCATGTGAACTAGTAGCTTTGACAAATAGTGGACGAGTCCCTTTGCAAAAATTGCATCAACATCATGAAGAGATAATCAAGGAACTCTGTGATACCAAACAACATCAACATCATCTTTGGAACAATGAACAACATGGCAGGCATCACTGTCTTTATGTCATACGAACACTTGACAGAGACATTGTCCATTGCAAAACACAGTGGTATACAATCCATGCATTGTCAATAAGGAACTGAGATATGAATAGCACTGTACATGGCATGGGGCACTGTCTAAATATTGAATGAAGCCCATTTGAGAGTCATCTTGACCATGCATATCATTCTCCATATGAGTACACAAAACATAACTGTCAAGATAGACCAAAATCAATGGATAAATCACTTGCAAGCATTGACTCCCCCTGTGAAAAAGATAATATGTATATAGAGCCATGTCACTAGCATGAGGCGCTGTCTAAATACTAAAGCAACAATAAATAGTAAAATAACTTGAATCAAGCTTGTATCAACTTGAATGAACATCATGTGAACTGGTCGCTTTGAAAAATAGTGAACAAGTCCCTTTGCAAAACTTGCATCAACATCATGAAGAGATGATCAAGGAACTTTGTGATACCAAACAACATCATCATCATCTTTGGAACCATGAACAACATAGCACACATCATTGTCTTACTATCATACGAACACTTCACAGAGACGTCCATTGCAAAACATAGAGGTATGTTGTCCATGCATATCATTCTCGATATGAGTACACAAAACATAACACATTGACTCCCCATGTGACTGAGATAATATGTATATAGAGCCATGCCACTACCAAAATAGTGTCACTCAATGGAAACTATCCTTCACTATCCAAAGCACTATAAAGGTTATTGACATTGCCACTGATTCACGAGGCAAAGCATTGCCATTATTAGCCATTAATAACACTGTGATCACTGTTGTTTATACAAACCACAACTTGACAATCTACACTGTCACATGAAAATAGCATAGTAGTTTTACCAAAAACCATCACCTTGCATAACCTTGTTATTTTGATCAAGAGTGTCATTATATTGACACTGTTATTAGACTCCTGCAACTGAAAGCATACCAAACATATCACGGTCAAGTTTGTGAAGACACTAGCACAGTGTAATCCATCTAGACAAAACAACACTATGCAAAAACATTCAATTCAAAACCAAAATGGAACTTGTGATATAGAAATTCACTGTTACCTGAGAAGATGTCCATTGAAATCATTGTTGGAGTAGCATAATATGGGACATTCTTAGAATATATACAACCCCATGAGTTCTGTTGGTAGCTCATCAAATGCAACCACCCTTATTATATCCGCAGGATCCTCGAGTTTGACCTGAAGTATGTACATATAATTGCAATTTGCAAATGTGCCACCTCCTCTTTTGAAGTCCTAGAATTCAGATGCATTGCAATAAAATATCATTAGATGAGAAAAATTTGCACTTCTAAAAATGCTACGACATATGTAATTAAAGCGATTGTAAAAAAACATTAAAAAATTGTTTCGAGGAAGAGCTGAAATCTTGATTTATTCTTTTCTTCTACATTTGATTGGCCGTCTGTACAACAAGAAAAGGTTGTAATTGATTAGTTTGACTAGTTGTCCTGTAACAATGGAGGGAATATATGGAATTCTTTAACTTTGGAAGAAAAGTACTAAATGTGCTTACATGAATATGTTATTGGGAAAGCAGTTGAAGGCGAGCCTCTTCTTTCTTTCTAATAATGTTGTATGAATTCTTCTTCATTTTGGAATAACGCTCGAAAGAAAATGTAGGTTCTATGCGAAGGCCTAGTATGGATTTGACTCTAGACATTGTTGTGAATGTGAGGCCTTGTCTTTCTATTTTTCCAATATCGATTGTGACTTTATTTAGTGTGAGACCTTGTGATTTGTGTATGGTGATAGCCCATGCCATAGTTAGTGGTATCTGTCTACGGGTGCCTCGGGAAGCATGTTGTATTGGTATAGTTTTTGGGTTTGTTTCATCCCACAGTTGACCAGTATAGTTATTGAATGTGACTGTAACATATGTTGGTAATTCAGGTGGTTTAGATCCGAGGGGATATACAATGTCTTTGATCTCTCCAAGAGATCCATTTACAAGTCCACCTTGGATCCATGGGTTTGTTGTAAGCATGACATGTTGAGATTTTCTTAGTAGTACCTGGGGTAGTTGCTTGTCATTGGTAGCAGTACATAATGTACATTGTGTATTTACAACAACACAAAGTGCAATAGGTAGATTTAGTAGTTGCAATTTTTTCTTGTTGTGTAAAGTTACTAGCTCATTTGTAGCAAACAAGCATATTGATTTGTCAAAATCTTCTTGTTCAATTGTTGTGAGGTGCTTTTTTGTGCGAGTCATTAATAATTCCCAATCACGTTCTGTTGGTTTTGCATTGTGCATGTTTTGCAATGTATTACAAAATTGAGTTTGCATTGGATTGCCACCTTGTTGTCTAAATATTGTTTGTAATGTAACAATTGTATTGAATTTGTGCCATAGGTTTTTTTGTATTTGTGTGGGATACATAGATAGTTTTATCCAAAACGGGTGGAAGTTGTGCTAGGTCTCCTATAAGAATTATAGAGATGCCACCAAAAAAAAAGATGTTGTGGGTTTGCTTCACATAACGTGCTATCTATTTTTAACAGTAGCTTTGGCCCAATGAAGCTCATTTCATCGATTAGAGTGTATTGTATATTTATCATATCTTCTTGAAATGTTGTCAAATTTTGTCCTTGTAGTGGTTGCATTTCTCTAATGGGTATCTTGAGGGATGCATGCATAGTTGATGCTTGTATATTAAAAGTTGCAATCCCTGTTGGTGCAAGAACAAGGAGTGGGTTGACCGCAATTGGTATGTTGGTTTGGAGTGCATTTCTTATGCAACTAATTAGGTAGGATTTTCCAGTGCTTGCAGTTCCTAGTATCAGCATATGTAGTGTTGTTTAGGGCGATTTTGAATGGAGTGATTTTTAATTATAGTAAGCGCTAGTTGTTGTTTCAATTATAATGTATAGTTTTGGTTGTTGAAATTGATGGTTGATTGAACATCTTGTTGGGACATTTTGTTTGTGTTTACAAATTGAATTGCATTCTGATGCAAATGTGTAGGAACAGTGTGAACATCCCATATGTTGTCATAATCACGATGGCCAAGAATTTCAAGTTCATTCAAATTGTGGCTACTAGCAAGGCCTAGTTGAGATAATGACTCCCATTCATTCATTGCTAGACCATCTTGTATATCCATATTGTCATCAGAGTATTCTTCCTCTTCAAGGGAAGCTTCCATTTGATCTATGCGATCAACATTCCATGAAATGTATTGTTCTGTATGCATGTGTTTCCAATTTTGAATGATTGCTTCTTTGATGAGCCCTATATCTTCATCTATTTTTTGAAAATGTTTATATAGAAGTAACTCACTCCAAAGAAATGATTCAAAAGATTCACAGTCTTCTTTTGGAATGGAATGAAAACATGGAAAAACTTGTACAATTGCTTTTTTTTTTCTATTTTTCCAATTTGCATCCTTTGCAACTAGCAACATAAGTGAAGGATCTTGTTGATTCAATTAGTGAAACCAATTCAAGGTGCTCTAGCCACTTCATGTAGGATTGTATGTAGTTAGATTATATCTCATTACCATTGGTTGTTTTCTTTAGTTGATGGAGCACTTTTTCCTACATTCAATGATATAAAATTTTGATTACAAATCACAAGAGGTAGTTTTTCAAGCATATAACATGTTTCTTGTGCTCCTATATCTCATTTTGCAACAATCTCAACCACAAACTTTTGATATAATTTCAATGTGTTTTCTTCCAATCTTTCATTTGAACATATTCTTGCTAGCATATCAATGCAACTCTTTGATTTTCTTTCATCTTTAGATGCATATTTGGAAATGTATTTGAGAACAAGCAGTTGTGAGATGATGGGTTGGCAATCTATGTTAGCTCTCCAGATTGATAGCATCTGGGGGTTATGAATGTTTAATCTATCATCGTTTCTTATTGGTTCGTAGGGTTCACTTCCTGATTCATCGCAGAGTAAAGTGGATTTTGTGCATTCTTTCCAAGAAGCTTTGTATCTAAATTGTAGTTGTTGCCCTTTTTTGCATAGGTAAGTCCCCTCAGTACATTTAGTGTGTCTTTGAACACGATTGAGTAGTTCTTCATAATTAGTGTAGGGATTTGTAGATAATATTTCAGACTGTTTAGTAGACATGGATCATCCATTGGGTTTCTATGTATGATATTGTTTACTTCAAATTTAGTGCGAGGGTTGGTAGCAGTGACATAGTTGTCTAAGAACTCTTTTTCTCTATCGACTTCTATTTGATTATCCCAATTAAGGGTATCCATGTTTGGTTCATTTTCAAGCCATAGAAATCTATGTATGTGTGTAGAGCCTCGATGTTGCCATTCATATCTATACCAATAATTTGTGGCATGGAGGAGCTTTTCAATGACCTCTTCATGAAAGATTGTGAAACGTTGATGTAGATATAGGGATGTGGTATGTGGGTTTTGAATAATGTTATTTGTACATTTTTTGTTAGAAGTAATCGCATTCGATGTGCTCGATGAAAACAATGTGTGTAAATTCAGCCACTTTGTGTTGGCTACACTTAGTGTGAAGAACAATGTTGGGGACCCTATTTGGTTTATCATGTTTGTTAGATCATAACAACACTTTTTCTAGTACGACCTTGTGCCTCGTAAGGTGGATCCAAAATGCATGAGCTCTTCAGCTAATTGGTTGTCAGGTAGGTTATGTAAGTGGGCACGAAGGTCTTCGATAGTGGTTGGTATATGATTGTCTAATTTTATTTTGATGAATACTAATGCAAGTGCTTGGCTACAATGATGCATCATAAGATTGAGAATGAAGTATCTAAATCATGGATGTTGTCCAAATTTGTTATCATGGTATTGCATAAGATGCAAGGCATATTCATGAAGTTGCACCTCCCTAGCTTGAGGTTGCATGGGTAGTGCAATTCCATTTGGAAAAAGAGTGGGAAATTCCATATCAAATAGGCCCTCAGTAGTGTATTCAGTGATGGGGTTTGAGCTTATGTGAGGCCAATTAATGATGGGATCATTATCATTTTCTATATGTATAGATTCCTTTATGATTTGTAACTCACGACGATTATTTGGTAGGAAAAACATAAATGATGTTGAATATTCTATTTTGGTTTCTCCATCATTGGGATTATTTTCAAATTCAACATGTGTTGCTATTGGTTCTTCATTTTCACATTCTATGGTATGCATCATGTCTACAATATTTGTAGTTGAATCAAGGAGTACTGCTAATGCATCGACATTGATTTCAACATCCTTGTAGTAGGGATCATATCTTATCTTGTATGAAAGTGCATTTTGAACATGACTTCTACTAACATAGCAATCATAATGCTTTCCATGTGTACTAATTCTTCGGACTATTAACACATCCAAGTCTTTAAGTCTATGTAGCAAAAGTTTGCAATTGTTTTGATATCTTGGGGGAAGCTAATTGTGTGACCACTATATTTGTATTGTCCACCATGAGCATGAGTAACTTGCAATATTGGATTTACACGTGCAATGAGCATCTCTTCTACTTGGGTGAGAATTCTAAGCACATTTGGTTGTTCACATGGGTCCATATTGTTATCTATGGAGAATCAATGTATGCCTTTCTCAACAATGCATTTTCTACAAATAGGATTGTTGTTTGTTGAACAAACATGCATACTAGGGTATTGTTCCTTACAAACACTACATGTTTGTATGCTTGATAGTGCATCTATTATATTTCTTTTTCTTTTTTATGTCTCTTCAAATTTGGTAGACCAATCAATAGCCAAATTGGTTGTGGAACCTGTGTTTTGTGGCATCTATGTACATAGATGTCTTTCAGTTTGTTGATGAGGGGAACTTGTAGAAGCTTCTACGTGGTTAGTTATCAGTGGTTGTAATGGTTGTTGTAAGTTGTGTGTTTGTTGGATGGTATGGCGAACACTTATTTCTTCTCTGTGATGAGCATAGTACAAGTGACTTCTCTTATGAGCTTGCAATTCTTTGGAATTACTTTGGACTGGTTGTCCTTCAGAATCTTACAGATTTGAGTTGATCATCTGGAATGGAAAAAAATACAGTAAATATGATTTTGTTAACTATCTACATTGGAAAACCAAACAAGGTTTAAAAGAAATGTTTTTTTTTTTTTAGTTTTATATGTTAGGTGTGTAGGATAAAATTGATAATTTCTTTATACAAAAGTAGTTAAACACTTTTTTGGAATTTCCAATAATAGTAAATGGATTTACATATATTTTGTATTGATAGAAAGGTGAAAGACAAGTTTTGAAGGGGTCTTCAAACCCTGTACAATGCAAAAGATTATATAGAGTGGGGAGGCTGCTTGCAGAAAAAGGAAAACATTTTAAAGAGTGGGGAGGTTACTCACAGAAAAGGAAAACATTCTAACTAATTATTTTTGGTTCCTAGTGCACACCTTAGCTATTTGACTCAACAAAAAGTTGCTTTTGCTTGTGAAATCTATTATATCTGTAGACACTAAAAATTGTCCTAGGCCTGCGACTCTAATTTTTTTCATAATTCTTCCATCCTTTTCCCTTTCATCCTTCATAATTAAATAATGTTAATTATTTAATTATTTCCTATGACCATATATCTTCTATTAATTAAATAATTTCAATAATTTAATTAATTCATTTATATCTTTATTCCTCCTCGATTAATTAAATAAATGTTATTTAATTACGTCACTAATTAAACCTATCTTCTTTCTAAAAATTAAATAAATCCATATTTATTTAATTTCTATGACACTTTCCACTATAATTAAATAATTATTTTAATTATTTAATTATTCGTTAGCCTTTTATCTCTTTAATTAAATAAATTTTATTTATTTAATTTGATCCAATATCTTGAATTTTGAATTGAAAATTATTATTTAATTCAAAATAATGATTCCTCCTTATCACAATATTCTATAATTAAATAATATCTTTATTATTTAATTAGTCATTCGTCACTTAAATGGAAAAAGATTTGATTTTCTCTCTAACTCATCACTTTTTCTATGAAAATCTTATCTTCTACATCCAATCCTTATCCCTTTGTGTCTCGACTAACCTCCACCATTGATTAAATTATTTTAATTTAATCTTGATCATTCATCTTTTCTAATTTAGCCCTAATCTTATCCATGCCTTATCTTTTTAATCTTGATCGTCAATTAATTATCTCTCGATCTCTGTCATTTGAGATTGGCTTGCCTATAAAAAGGCTCTATCATTGTCATTTCTTCCATCTTAGAAATCTAGGACATCTTAGACTTCTTAGAAATCTTGAGAGCTTAGTGCATTCCAGTTATTTAAAATCTTCAATATTTTGCTTTACTATTATCTTTAGGCCATATTTGCATACTTAAGAAAAATTTGAGGGCAAGTAAATTTATACTACAACAAAATGGAGAAGTGTAATGAACATGATTCATGGAATGCATGAGGGTTTGGTAAAATCTTTCATTTGTTTATGCTTTATATTGCATTGTGCTTCATTATTAGTTAGGGTTTAGTGTGCTTATGCTTTGTATTGCTAACCTGGAAATTTCCCTCGTTACAATATCAACTTTTGAGATAGTTGATCTCAACTATGCTTCATTATTGTATGTTTCATTTCTACTTGATAGGGTGAAGAGAAATTGTTTGAACAATACATTTTGTATAACCTCTTCACTGGTTGTCTCTGCTTCCTGATTGAATTGAAGTAAATACAATTCTTTTGTAGGCATTCTGATGAGTTTAGTTTCGGCTTCTTCAAAGGAAGTTTCCCATAGAGTACCTGTGTGATCTTCAATCTTGATCTAAAGAACATATCTATAATAAAAATCTTCAAAGGTAGCTTCACACTTTGAACAATACCATTTTCCTTCATTATTTTGTACAACTCTTTTCTTACATTGTTTTCCCTCAAACTCAGTAGGGCAAGTTGGGTAACAAAACAAATTTGATTTGATGAAAACAACTATTGCTTTGAGAATGCATTGCAAGGGATTTGTTAGATCTAAAGAATGTCCTTGGATGTTGGCAATGTTCTTGCCTGTAAGAAGAGGTGCATCTAGAAGTGTTGTTGTTGGCATGGTAATTTCATTCCCATTCTTTGTAAACCAACAATGTAGCTCTTCTGTTTCTTTGATATTAGGATTAATAAACAATTGAGAGGTGACTAGAGTGCTGATGACCTTACCATTATACTCAGTTACACGAGCATTTTTTATTGCAAGCACAACTGAATTTTGTAGGTGGTACATTTCTTGAAGTTCAAAACCTTCCTTTTGAGTTGTTCGACCCCGCAAAGTGACATTTATAGTGGACGTAAACATGTCTATCAATTTGAGGCTCCTCCTTAAGACCTCTGTCCCATCTCTTCTTCATATTGATTAGGCAAAGTCCACGCATATAACAATTCCAATAACACCAGTAGAAGAACTATTAGCTTTATTAATGATCTTAGTAATAAAGGGATATTAGAACTAAATGACTAAAATTAAGTAAAGATAATGAGCCAAAATATATATCTTCTTGTTGATCTCTCATAGAGTATTAAAATAATGAATAATAGTCGATAAAGACTATTTTTAATAATGAGAAAATGAATGTAAAATATATATTATTATCTATTAATAATTTAAAAGAAGGATAATAATATTAATTACAAATTCATCTATTGATTATTTTAAATGTCTACATATTTATGTCTATGAAAAGTGAAAATATTTAGAAACCTAAATAGAAATTACTCTAGAGTTTAAAATCAAGAAAAATGAGAATTGATTATTCATATAGGACTCATAGAGATCAAGTTTACGGAACCAGATTCTATTTAATAATAATTCCAAGGCTCTTATAAATGTACAAAACAAAGTATCTAGTAGACTAACCAAGAATTCCTTTGAAAATATATCTAAGGTCTAAACACCCATGATGATATAGGAATAATCCTTGAAGGTTGCATGGAAAAGTTGAGGTACAAGAACAATCTCCCACCAATTTGATCTCCCCACTCAACACTTATAGCTACATTTGGTTGGAATATAGTTGAAGAGTTTATTATAATTGAACTATTTTTTGAAAATCGTCACATTCTCCTTTAATCCCTTTTGAATTCTATTTGTGACCTTGTCCATATTAAAAATTTATTACAAACTCCACTAGTTCTTATATGCTTATTAGATCTATTAGGGTGGTGGGATTGATCATTCTTACTACTCTTTATTGATCTCTAGATGATTTTTTATGTTTGAAGCTCAATGAGCTATTAGCTATTCTAGGATGGAAAGACTAATGTTTCTTTCTAACCTTTACTACTCCTTTGATTTGACAACTCTTGTAAACCTTGCAGATTAATCAATGAAGATAGATATGATGGTAGGTTAAAATGGGTAGTGGTATGAAATAGAATATATGGCTATAATAAAATAAAAGATAATTTATGGGCCTCATCATAAATAAATTGTACCAATGTCGGAACCATAGATGTGTGTTTTATTTGAAAGCATGAAAAATAGAATAAATAAAAAAGAATCAAATTTAAATAAATTGAACATTCAACTTTACTCATGCAAAATTAGATCTCCATGTGAAGATATGCTTGTGATGAATGTGGGTGCTCATTTCATCAACATAACAATTGTATTCTTTAGATGATAAACTAACAAAATATAGAAATAGAAAATAGTGATGATTAAATGATGAATGAGAGGTTTGATTTATAAATTTTTTGGAGACAGATAGATAGTTGAGATTTAATCTTGGATCTCAAGTTTGATCCAATATTGGTGTGAGATTTGGTAACTAGCCTACCCAAGAATCTAATGATTGAAGGAAAGCAAAACCAGAAATATGAGGAGGAATAAACTATATTCCTCTCAAGAATGAAAAGTTATATTCAACTTGAGAATTAAGATTACAAAGGAAATGCCTTGGTTATATAGGCCAAGGGGAGAGATAGATGCAACCAGATTATGACAAGTGTTGGCATCCTATGAGGTGTGACAACTCATGTCATTAAAGGCTCAACCACCTTATCCCTATGTAAATTTAAGCTAGTGTGAAGAGGACTTTAGTGGAGAACTAGCTAATAATGAACTAGTTAGATAAAGTACCCCTTTCACACTAACACCCCCCCTTAAGTGCAACTTAGGGAGAAGTATACAATACAAAGATGAAAATATGGGTCTCGTCTACGAGACCTTATGAGGTACCCATGTACATAATAACCTCTCAATGATAAGGAAGGAGAAAACCTAGTGGGAAAAAGCTCCTACCCATGAGAGGGTGAATGAAGAAGGTCTAAGTGACCCCCCCAGAAGAGATGTGCCTCACCCCCAAGAGAGACCAAAGATGAACATGATTTCTCTTAGTGAAGGGTTTGGTGAATATATCTACAACTCAATATGTTGTAGGATAGTATCGTAAATCAATGACCTTTTCCTAAATCAGCTCTTGGAGAAAATGCATATGGATCTCAATGTGTTTGGTTCGTTGATGATGGATCGGGTTCTTCGAGATCTGTATGGTGCTCTGGTTTCACAATATATGATTGATGGTTTATGAAAGGTGATGCTAAGTTTAGTGAGGATATTATGAAGCCAAATAGCCTCAGTGGCAGCATTCGCAGCTCCCCGATACTCAACCTTAGTTGAAGAAAGAGCAATGGAATGTTGCTTCTTGCTCTGCCAACAAATGGGGCCAGAACAGTGAAAACTGTAGCCGGATGTGGACTTGTGATCATCAATATCACCAGCCCAATAAGAATATGTGTATCCCAGTAAGTCTGAACCTGCCTACTACATGGTGAATCCCATACTGATGAGTGCCCTGGATGTAGTGCAAGATGCGTTTGGCAGCTTTCCAATGAAGCTCATGTGGTTCCATCATGAAGTGCGAAATAATTCCAACTGCAAAGGAAATGTCGGGGTGAGTATTATTCAAGTAGATGAGGCTACCAACAAGTTGATATAAAGTAGCATCAACTAGTGGTGTGGAAAATTTGGCCTCAAGCTTAACTCTAGATAGAAAGGGAGTCGGTGCAGGCTTACAATCAACCATATGAAAATGTGACAAAAGATCAAGAGCATACTTGGGTTGTGCAAGTGAGAGCCTAGAAGGGGTTTGAGTGATCTCGATCCCGAGAAAATAGAGCAAGAGACCCAAGTCAGTCATGGAAAATATGTCATACAAAGTAGTCTTGACAGTCGAGATGATGGATGAAGTGCTTCCAGTGAGAATCAAGTCATCAACATAGAGAGCCAAGAAGAGAAGAGCATCCTCCTGCCGCAAGATGTAGACATTCAGATCTGAGTGGCATCTGGAGAACCCAATGGAGAGAAGAAAGGAGTCCATTTTTGCATACCAAGCTCGGGGAGCCTGTTTGAGGCCATAGAGAGACTTCCTTAGTTTGCAAACCAATGAGGGATCTTGAATGAATCCTTGTGGATGCTCCATGTAAATTTCTTCATGTAGATCTCCATGAAGAAATGCACTCTTCACATCCATTTGATGTACAACCCAACCATGAGCTACAAAAATAGCAAGTAGCAAGCGAATGGAGTTCATTTTGGAAACAGTGGCAAAGGTCTCAGTGTAGTCAATACCTGGTACTTGAGAGAAACCTTTGGCCACAAGTCGTGCTTTATACTTTTCAACTGATCCATCTGCTACAAATTTGGTTTGATAGATCCACTTACACCAAACTAGTTTTCTTCCCTTAGGATGTGGAACAAGATCCCATGTTTTATTCCGCATTAAAGAGTTGTACTCTTCCTCCATTGCAGAATCCCACTCAACAATACCAGATGCTTCTCGAAATGAATGAGGATCTGAAGCTGTGGCGATGTAGGAATGTGGAATGTCTTGATGTTGTGATCGAGTCCTCCATGAACTTGAAGGATCCCCAACAAGATTTCCTGCAGACTCAAGTGTTTGTCAATCCCAACGAGGCATGGTAGGGGATGGAGGAGGAGATTCCAAACTCTCTGAAGAAGAATATGAAATCGTAGGATCAACTTGACAACTAGAGGAAGCTTGAGGAAAATCCTCAATGTCAGAATCCTCTAAATCCTCTAAATCCACTATGGAGGGAGGAAGAGTAGAGGATGAGCTAGAAGAACTTTCCTCAAAATGCACACTACACTCAATGAAGAGCTCATGTGTTGTGGGATCCATCAGTTGATATCCTTTGACACCATCAGGGTAACCAACAAAGATACAAGGCCGACTCTGAGGTTCCAAGGCCTTGCGCTTCTCTAAAGGAATATGTACCCATGCTGGGGATCCAAAAACTCTAAAGTGCCCCACAACAGGTTTCCGACCACACCAAGCTTCGAAGGGAGTGATGTCTTTTAATGCCTTATGTGGAACTCTGTTCTAGATGTGAGTAGCACAGTTGATAGCTTCTGCCCAATATGCATGTGCAAGGGAGTGAGTGTGGATCATGCAACCAACCATCTCTTTCAGGGACCTATTTTTCCTCTCAGCTACACCATTTTGTCATGGTGTGTAGGCAACAGTATGTTGAAGATCAATCCCTTCAAGAGTAATAATTTCTCAAATCAACGATTCACATATTCTTTTCCATTATTAGTTTGGAGAATTTTGACACACTTTCTAGATTGCTTTTCAACACGAGCCTTAAATTATTGAAATCTATCAAATACTTCTCCTTTGTGTCAAAGAAAGTAGACCCATGTGTATCTGGAATAGTCATCAATGAAGGTGAGCAAATAACAAGCCTTACTGAAGGACAATGATGGAAAATGATGTGCCAAGTCACTATGAACCAATTCAAGGACTTCTAAAGCCCTCGAAGCCTTCCCTTTGTCGAACTTGTCTTCAGGATGTTTTCCCAAGGAACAAACTTAACATACACCATTAGAGAAATTTATTTGAGGAAGACTAGTGACCATATTCTGTTTGTTGAGTTGCTAAAGATAGCGGTAGTTGAGATGGCCAAACCGCTCATGCCATAGTTCGCTCACAGAATTTGAATGGGTGAGCAATGTAGCGGAATGTGAATCAAGTACAACATGAGAGAAAGCATACAAGTGAGACTCATGATTGGCCTTACCAACTGCAAGGAGTGCATTATCCTCAAGATTTCTAATGCTGACAGAATCTGAAGTGAATTCAAATTTTCTACCATTCTGAATGATTTGGTAGATGGAGAGAAGGTTAGCTAACAAATCAGGGATGCAAAGGACATCCTCAAATGTACCATTGCCAGTATCAATTGAACCCTTCCCAATGAATTCCACTGGATAATCATCCCCAATGAGAATGTGGGGCACAAAACAAGGCTCCAACAAAAAAAACTGTTCTTTACTAGAACCCATGTGATGTGATGCACCCAAGTCAAGAATCCACTCTTTTGAAGAATCAGTAATAGCAAAAAGTGCATGTGATTTCCCTTTACCTAATTTGGAAGAAGGAATAGAGGATTGTTGAGCAACAAAATAAGGCAGATTAATGTTGTTCCCTTTAAGAAGATGCTTTAACTCATCAATCTGCTTCTTATGACAAGAATTTTCCTCATGACTAGGTTTCTTGCAGTAGCTACAAGTTGGCCACTACTTTTGAAAATTCCCCTTTGAAGAGGAGGACTTGGAGTAAAATTTTGTTGTTGAAGATGATTGTGCTTGATCTCTTTGTGACTTCTTTTTGAACTGATTTTGTTTGTTGTCAGGTTTCCTTGATTCTTTTTGACACTGTGGTTGACCAGCCATCAAAGCTTGTGAGTGTGAAGGCTTAAGAAGACCCATTGAAATTTTTTTACCTTGTTCTTGCATCAACATTTGAGAAAATGAAGCAAAAGAAGGTGTAGTGAATGTAGATCCCATTGTCAACCTATGAGTGTGAAAGCTAGAAACAAAAGCTGCAAATTCAGGTCCAAGTTTTTTTAGAGTGTTATAGACAAGTTGAATGTCTTTCTTCTCTAACCTGCATGATTTACATTGTGCTCTAAGGTCATTGACCTTTGTTACATAATCCTGGATGTTATCAAAAGACTTTGGATCAAGACTCATTAATTCATTGTCAATTTGATAACCACGAACTTCATTAGTTGTACCATAAAGAGTTTTTAATTTATCCCATGCATCATGTGAATCTTTACATTCTTCAATCTGAAACATGATATCAAGTGAAACTAAAATCCTTAGACAACCAAGAGCTTTTGTATTTTCAAACATCCAAAGTAGTTTTTCCTTATCATTGGTGGGTTCAGTTACCTTCTTCTCAACATAAGGTGTATATCCTAGTTGCATTAAGGTATTCCATGCATTTTGATGCCATGTGTTGTAGTTGTAGGGCGTGAGCAATGGAAACTTAAAAGTACCCATAGTGAAGGAAAAATAGAGCACAAAGTATGAGATATGTTCAAGCACAAAGACAAAAAGAGACCCCCCTTCTTTACTCAATCAAAGAACCCCCCTAAAAAAAATGATTTGGCATTTTATATTTAGTGCAGTTGTAATTTTTTAGATTTCAATGCTTTTACAAATCCTCAAGAAATTAGCATGTGCTGAAAGTATAAATTTGGTACAATTTCATATGAAATTAACAACATCAATACAAAGTACACGAAAAATCATGCACTTTCAAAAAAGGAATCAACTCGATTCGAGGTTGTATGCAAAAGTTATGCAACTTTGAAGTTTGCAAAACGAGAACAGTGAGGAGTCTGCCCTGAGAATCAACAATTTCTAAAAAACCCATGTGCCAAAATCTGAAACCGTCTTCATCAATACATAGAGCACGAAAATTAGCCCAAATAAAAAAAAAATTGCAATGAATTTGGAGGTCGGAAGCCCAAGTTATGAGCTATCAAAGTTGGCCTTGAAAAAACAATGCATCAACGGAGAGGGGCTGTGAAATTTTCTGCTAAATTTGGCAGAATTGCCACCAAAGTTAGCGGTCTGCCAAATATAGATGTCTGCCAACTAGTTTACACCTCTGCCAAATTTAGTAACCTGACAGATAAAAATAATGAACCACTAGATTTAGAAACTCGCTAAATACTCCTCCAAAGTTGACAACAATGAGATTTTTATATTTTTTAATTAAAAAAATATTAAAAACTGTCGGCAAAATTAAAAATTAAAAAGTTTTATATTTTTTAATATTAAAAAATATAAAAGTTGGTGAAAATAATGGATTGTAAGCCAATTTTAAAGATTATATATTTTTTTAACATTAAAAACATTAAAAAAATATCAAATGCAATTGACCGAATTAAATTCTATGGGCGGACTTGTTGTTTTTTTATATATTTTTAACAGTTTAAAAAATATTAAAAGAAAAAATAATAATATAAAGGTTCAAAGGCCGAAGGTGTATTTGTGCAGAACGAGTAGATTTTTGGGTGGAGTGATTTGCATAGAAAAATGCAAAAATGCATGAATAATTTTTTTTTTTTAAATAGCCCATAGACTGAGCGACACCCATATTTGTTGCAGCAGGTACTACAAATTTTTATTTTTATTTTTAAATAAAATAAAATGATTTTTTTGTTTTTTTTTTTAATTTGTTTTTGTTTTCAAAAAATTTGGTTGTAATTTTAATTTTTTTAACAAATAAAAATAATATATTTAGATAAATATATCAAAATGACATATCTAAATTTCTTTTGTAATTTTTAAATAACAAAAATTAGATATTTTATTTGCAAAAAAATTAAAATTAAAATAGTTTGCAATTTTTGTAAAAAAAAAAAATATATATTTTTTCCATTTTTTAAAAAAAAAAATTTTTTAAAAAATTAAAATTTCAAAAAAAAATATATAAATGTTGGAAAAACAATAGATATTTTTTATTTTAAAAAAATATTATTTTCTAAATTCATGGGAGTCAAATGGCTCCCTGGACAATTTTTTTTTGCCTCACTTGGCAACTTTGTCCAAAATTGACGTTTTGATAGTCAATTTTATGGTTTTCGGGCCTTCTGAGCACAATGGCAGGGTCAATTTTGACCCAAAAAGCTCTGAAATGATGGCTCCTTGTTGGATCTAGCAATGAACCTCTCACTCCAAATTGTTGGAAATTTGGCCTCCGGTATCCGTTTCAGACGGAAAAAGGGAAAATTTGCATGTCTCAGCTGCTCTAGACTCAATGGTGAGTTCAAAATCTCTCTAGAAAGCTTCAGAAGACCTATAACTGACAAGTCAATGCATGACCCCCCTAGAAACTAATATTTTTTTCACACCTTTCTGATTATCCAGATCATCTGATGATGTAGGAGAAGTGCATACTCAATTTTTGAAAAAAAGCTCAACACTCTCATATTTCCTAAATGAATGCTAACCCACAACTCAAATTTGGCTCTGATGCCATGTGAGATTTGGTAACTAGCCTACCTAAGAATCTAATGACTGAAGGAAAGCAAAACCAGAAATATGAGGAATAAATTGTATTCCTCTCAAGAATGCAAAGCTATATTCAACTTGAGAATTAAGATTACAAATGAAATGCCTTGGTTATATAGGCCAAGGGGAGAGATAGATGCAACCATATTATGACAAGTGTTGACATCCTATGAAGTGTGACAACTCATGTCATTAAAGGCTCAACCACCTTATCCCTATGTAAAGTTAAGCTAGTGTGAAGAGGACTTTAGTGGAGAACTAGCTAAGAATGAACTAGTTAGATAAAGTACCCCTTTCACACTAACAATTGGGGTAGTTGACGAGGAGAGGTGGCAAACATGAAATATTTGCATAATATTTTGATTTTTAATTAAAATAATTATTATTTCTCAAAACAAATTGATTGATGAGTTAACTTCTTGCATTGACTTAAGGGAGTTGACTATTTGTATGCAATAGTTAATTGAGTGCATGGGTGAGTCAAGTGGATTGATTGATGAGTTAGACTACTTGAGCATGATTGAGTGAACTAGATGAACTAGATAGTTCACTAAGTGAAGTGGATTTTGATGATTTAATTATTAAATAAATGAATTATAGGTGCATATTACGTGAAAAATAATATTTATTAATTATTAATGGATAATATATGGAAAATAAATAGATAAATGTTGAATAATTTTTAGATAATTATTGGATAATAATAGGATTTAATTTATTGGTATTAATGGATAGGTTAGTTTAATTAAATAATATTAATTATTTAATTAAATAATAATATGATAGGTGATAAATATGTTATGCCATTAATGATAGATGGTGAAATATTGATGGAAAGGATGATATTATTTTAGTGTCTATATTTTTCCCCTCTTTGAGACAATGTTCAAAGTAACATTGTTTCAAAGAAAAACAAAGTATCTAGGAAGAAATAAAAATAAATGGATAATTGCTGAATAATTTTTAGATAATTATTAAATAATAATTAGATTTAATTTACTAATATTAATGAATAGGTTAGTTTAATAAAAAAATGAATTATTTAATTAAATGATCATATGCTAATTAATAAATGGATTATTTAATTGATGATAGATAGTGAAATATTGATGACAAAGTTATTATTTTAGTGTCTACATTTTGCCCCATTTGAGGCAAAGTTCAAAGTAACATTGTTTCAAAGAAAAAGAAAGAACTTAGGAAGAAATAAATAGAAGGTATGAAGAAAGTGATGATGTAACTCATCCATATGGAGTAAATAATGAAAAATTAAATGGTGAGATGATAATACCCCCTCAAGAGGTGAGGTAATGAGTGATTTATCAATGGTGACCCCCTTGTCAATAATTTCATCAAAAGTGGATACATAATGGACCTATAAATGAAAGTTCATTTTAGGATTAAGATTTGTGATGGAAATATGAAAATTTTATTTTTCTAGTATTGGCCAAGGAAAGTGACTAAAAAGGCTCCTCCATCATTGAAGGAAGGAAGCACAAATTTCCCCATTTTGTTATTTTACGCTTAGAGATCAGACATAATTAACTCATGCTCAACATTATAGGAGAAATGGGCTACAAATTTTTCAAAAAAGTCAAAAAAAGTTTGAATGGATCCTTGAGGTAGGTGGAGAAACCACTCAAGTGCTTTTCGTTAGAAACTATGAGGAAAAAGCATAAGGTATGTTGCTATAGGAAAATTCTTGGAAGACCATGAAAAACTATTTGACATGATCTCAGGGGTCCCCCTTTGCCTTATATTTTTCAAACTTTGGTATCTCAATTTTTTTAGGGAAATGTATCATTGATATTTATCTATCAAAGGGGTAGGTACATAATTCATCACATTTATATGTTTGAATTTGGTGTAAGGTCCCTATTTGTATCCATTTAAGAGTGTCTTTCATTTCTTTTCACTCATGGGTGAATGAATTTGAAGGAGTTAGATTTTGAGGCTGAGATGGATTGTTATATGGTAGTTGTGGAGGGGTGGATTGATGTATTTATTTATGAAGTATATTGGTGTTGATATGATGGTGGTTGTTGATAAGCAGACTGAAGTGTGTTGAGAGGTGGAATATATTGCTAGTAGGATGGAGGCTTTTGATAAGTGAATTGTGAAAGTGTTGATAGGTGGTATGAGTTGTTGGTGGGATGGTGGATATCAATAATTGGGTTGAAGTGTGTTGATAGGTGGGGTGTATTATAGATGAGATGATTTTTTTTATAAGTGAATGAAAGTGTATTAATAGGTGGAATATATTGTTTGTGAGATGGTGGTTGTTGATAAGTGGATTGGAGTGTGCTGATAGGTGGAATATATTATTGGGATGGTATTGGAGATGTTGGGGGTTGTCTATAAGTGAAGTTATAGGATGTATGAGATGATATTATGATTAATTAAGAATTTTTTTATTGTGGTATGGATAGAGGGGGTAGTGATTGAATTAATTGTGATATGGATGGAAAGGTTGTTTGGGGGTGGTTTAGATGGACAGGGGGCATTTTGGGTGGTTAAATTGGAATAAATATTGAAGTGTATAGTATTTGGTGAATTTTGAATATAATATCAAAATTATGTGTGATGGGTTAGTTAGAAATTTATTATGACTTTCTTGATATAAATTTTATTGGATTTTACAGGTATCTATAGTGGGGGGTGAGATGATGTGTTGGAATTATGTCATCATTGATGTCAAAAGGATATCTTAGTGATATCAGATGGAGATATTGATGGTTGATGTTAGAGGATCTGTTACAGGAAGAATGGTGAAGGATGATGGAGAGAAGATCATGTTTTGCACTTGTTGCAAAGTTTCTTAAAATGTTGCAATGTTATCATGCAATATTGACATGTTATTGTAGAGGTTGTTTCCAGAAGTTTATGGAGAAAATTAATAGCAGATTGGATGTGGGTTTTTCATGCCCATTCCAGTGGTATGATCCACATGTTAAGAGGTTGAAGAAGGAGCTCAAAATTGAATTATATCTACTCTATGGTATGATTAGGGTTTAGCAAAGAAACACAAGGTGTTTTAGTCATGGTGCCTAATAGGTTTTATGTTTTGATGTTGATTAGATATCAATCATTATCGGTAGCTTAAGTTATGAATTAATCCTTTGATGTCATGGAGAAATTGACCCCTTGTCCTAAGTATTTACCAGCTCGGTGTGTAATTTGGACTATAGTATTTCCTAGGTCTAGTGGTAAATATTTTGTTTGTGCATGATCGACGGTGGAGATTAGCTATTGATGATCGGGCGGGCTCCCACGCACCCATGTTTCACACAAAAGGTGTCATCAATATTTGTCTGCAAAAGCACAAAAAATTAACACCTATCTAGGTGGGACCAAGTCTTTGGAATCATGTAAGGTGCACTAAGCTTAAGATGTAATGGTGGACGATGGAGTTCAAAGATCAAATGGTTCCTACTATTCTACAAAAGATTTAGCGAGTCTTTGTTGTGGCTTGGTGGAAATGTGGTATGGTGATGCATGTCCCAAATAACGTTAGCAAAGTCTTAAGCGTGTTCAAAGTAGAATATTTTCCTGGTATATGCGATGCTAATCAATGATGCAAGTTTAAAGAGAATCTGATCTTATGATACATTTTAAAGTTGAGGCAAGTAATGAGAAATGCTAATCGTGGTGTGAGGGTACCAAATCAGAATTAATTTGTTTATCAGATTTATCATCATAGTAGCCTACCAAATTATCAGGCTCTACATCAAAGTAACAAATCTCATTCCTTAGTTCATTAGGATTCTCCACAATGACCCTCATTTTCTTTCCCCTATGCAATTGGACATCTTTTCCACACAATGGGATGGTAGCATAGGATAAATCCATTTGAAGACTACCACCTGTTGAAGCTACCCACTTCCTTGATAGTAACATGCCCCATTTAGTTGTACAATCAACTATGATAATATCCATTGAAAAGGCTTTCCCAAGGTATGCAAAAAGTTGCATAGGAACATTATTTATTATCCTAATTACATTCACCTCATGGGAATCCATAGCATAACAATTATCATAGGATTTTGAAACTTGCAGTCCTAAATGATTCATAACTTCTAATGAAATCACATTACTAGATGCTCCAAAATATAACATAAAGTTATGAACTAGCCAACCATTTATTAACGTAAATGTATAAAATGGATCAATGATTTGATTTTTACTTGTGGAAACAACACCCAGATAAATTTTAGGGGTTTCTTGTATATTGACTTTGTCTACCCCATCATTGGGAATAGATGCAACTTTATTTAACTAATAAAAATGGTAGGGGCATTGAGGCATGACAATGTCCTCTCCTTGTGTTGAAGGATCCTCAACATCTCTTTGGTTGGCACTTGAAATTTTAATTGACTAAAGGATTGAGTCATGTCAATCGGTTGTATGCAAGAAAAGGAGTAAAAGAGGGGATTATTACAACATAAGTTTCAAGTATGAAAGACATTACCTAGTCATTAACAACAAGTTTCTTTGCATTTACCACCTTCCCAATCTCTTCTACCACCTTTTTTTGGCACCATTTCCCATAATCTGTTGATTTCCCATATGGTTGGTTGATATATCAACCTCTTTCATCTTTGGGACATATACTTTCTACAGGGATGCATTTGATAAATGCATCTTCTTTCTTGGTGGAGATCTTCCTATAGACCTATTTGTTTCTTTTTATGCATCATATTCCTCTGTCTTTCCTTTCTTCAAATGTGCAAATGATATATTTGTTGAACACACCCTAATACTAAGAGGGGGTGAATCAATATCTTCAAAAACATAAACCATTTAGCACAATGCAAATTCAAACTTTTAACAAGATCAACAACTCTTAATCAATTCAACGACAATGAAAGATAAAAAAAAAATGAACACACATGCACAAGATAACACTAGATATACGTGGAAAACCCAAGAAGGGAAACACCTCGATGCGAAATCTCACAATATATGAAGCTCACTACTTACAAAATTATAATTTGGTTTAAGGCTCACTGCCTAAGGAAGCACATTGCTCCCTAAAGGACATGCAAGCTAAGGAACACAACCTTAGGGAAAGATACAAAGGACTTGCAGACTGAGGTGCACAACCCCATGGAAAGATACAAGGACCTGCTAAAGAGACTCATTGTCTAACAACAAGATACATGAAGATATATATTTATAACATATGTCAACAATACACTCTACTGACTGAGGTGTTAAAGTGCATTTGACTTTTCTCTTCCATAACTTACTACATAATTCCATACTCGCACACTACCACACTCTTTCTCAACTTGCAAATTATTTTTTCTTCGATTTATATCCTTTGCAAGCAAATAAAACATCAAATTAGGTTGGCCAGAACAAGAGATAAGCAATAACCTTAACAAGTCAGCCACAAAACATAATTGTGATGAAGGTGGCCCTATGCAAAAGATAGAGAGGACCAAAAATAGCTTATTACATCTTCCAATGTGATCCCAAACAACACACATGTTAACACACAACATCCTAAGTCAGAAACAAGGAAATGTGTAGAGGAAACATGTAGCACATTACCAGTCAGCCCAAAAACATACTTTTAATTAAATTTACTTAATGCGGTTCTCAACAAGATAAGGTAGGACCCAAACTTAACATAACTTCAAATGTTGGCGTAGACCCCCAAGCACATAGTGCAAGCAAGAGAACAAGCCTTGTAGGCTAGACATCCACACATTACCCAGAAAACCAACTCAAAATAATATGCAACACCAAAGAGATCAACCATTGATGTGTGGACCACAAAGAGATGTTCCATGAACATCCAACAACACTTCCAGATACTTCTTTCACACTGTCATGCCACAAACAACCACCACAAACCAAACAAAAACATAACACATCATCCCATAAGTCCAAAAGACATAGCCATGAGATAGAACATTAACAAACCAACTTGTGGTAAACACCATCACATGAAAGATGAACTAATATATTGCATAGACACTAACAACACATCCACCAAGCCATAGGAGTAGAAACAACAATACATAGAAATGCAAAGCATTTTCTGGACTAGTCCTAAAAAGCAACAAAACTACCAACCCACTGTAATTACTAGAAACCTCCTCGACAACATTGATGACTTGAAAAGATAAGAGTGCAACATACACATAATAAAATCATTGAATCCCATACTGCAAGACCATATCTTCAAAGGTGGAGGAATGCAAAGCATTCTCCCTAATAGTCTTCAAAGCAACTTCTTGTAGCATAACCTTTCACCAACATTTGAAGACTATAACTTCCTTGTAACAACATATACTCCCTTAAGAACAATAGGAGATAGCATACAACATACTAGATACCATCAACAACATCTCACACTTCAACATTTCTTCTAATTCTCATCTTAATGCCTCTAATCCTCATCTTAATACTTATAATCATCATCTTAATATATCATCATGATATTATCTATGCTAACAACAACCATGCTCTCTACAACTTTACTTGCCATCAAACAATTTATGACATCCAACCATGAACATCAAGAACATCAATGTTAGCACATCATCATATATCAATGACTACCCAAACTAAGTGTACATCATCATACATCAACGAAAAACAATACCAAACATAGGTAACATATGTTCAACAATATTTGGAATAGTTGTACCATCAAATTTATCCTTGGCACCTACTTGTCTATTTCTTAGTTGGTAATCACTTTGTACTTGAATGATAGCAATGTCATGATCAAAACTTTATACCAAAACACAACTAAGGACATGACAAAAATTTCATATTTCAACCACATACACTTGACTAACTCATAAAATTTTGTTTCTCATACACTTTCTTTATGAAAGCAGGACAACATCTGACCAATAAATTATAATCTTTAGTTAAGTAAACAATTAATTTTGACAATCATAGTTGGAATTCAAAAGGAGACATGGAATCACAACATCGAGATAGAATAATCAATAATAATTTTAAATTATTATGGAAGGATAGGACCTAAGGACCAAACCTATGCCTCGGGAACTCATCCATGATGGCCTAGCCTACATAATGAAATAAAAGGCTTCGTAGTTCGCAATTTTAACTTTAACCAACACAAGATTTTTCAACATGAGGATACACTCCCTAGGATTAATTCACAATTGATATTTCTACACCTTGATGAGTACATATAATAGGCCATTCTAAATTTAGTAAAAAGATAATTATGTTTAAGAATCAAACCAATCATCACTAGACACAACTATAGGGTTTCTCAAGAATTTCTCAACAATAAATAGACACGCCAACTCTCCTAGTAATTTCCTTTGAGAATAATAATACAAGTGTACACAAATTATGTAGAAGAGATAAACAACACTCTAGCACATAGAACCTCCATAAATGCTATAAAAAATATACTACTTAGTTTGCATAATATTTTCTCACTAATCTTAATTGGTGTAGATGATCAAATCACCATTATCTATAAACAAATCAACTAAACTTTACATATAATATGATAAGGTTGAATTGACATCCTCTATGTGATAATATCTATCGATAGAACTGTAGGGTTAATAATGAAGAGACAAAAGTCTACAATCATTCCAATATACATGTAATAATTAATTATTTCCCTTTAGAAACTATAAGTTATCTATTTAGTACCAAGGGTTTAATTTATAAAATTACAAGTAGAGAATTACCATTGTTAACATGGTCTAGTAAACATCTACCATAAAGGTATTAATCATAATTTATTCTAGAGCTCTACCTTATAATAATCATACATTGCCTCAATTATCATTGAGTTTGACTCAATATATGAACACCTATAATCTTAACATAATTGATTAAGTTTTTTTTCCCAAAAGAATATATTCAAAAGTCATATATTAACTATAAGATCAAGAGATAGAATATCAACCAATTATTTTATCACAAATTTACATGAAAAATATTCACTACTCCTTTCTTTGGTTTCCTTAGGATCTATTCATTCACTACTCTATGAATTGTTGAGGTGTGTATGTTAAAACTATAATTACATGAATAAAATTTCAATAATATAAGTAAACATATCATCTAGCCTTGTATTTTGAAAAATTCAAATGACAAAGGAACTTAGTTCATCCCATAGACATGAGGTAATATAAAAATAGATAGTTAAAACCTAAGATATACTATATTGATCTATATAGATTTAGATATATATTTCTTAGTTCATCACTATAGTCTATAGGGTTACCATAACAAGACGAACATGATGTCACAACCCCTATTTTTGTGGTTCGCATTTTACAATGTGTGAATAAATTAATTGGTGGTGAAATAGAAGTGCAACAAAATAAAAAGGAATTAATTATAATTTAATTATATATTTTATCCCAAATAAATGATAATACTTGGTTAATTTAGAATAATTATTTTTATTTTTCCAATTGAAAAATATTTGGAGTAAATTATTTAGTTATAATTAAATATAATTCTTTATTAATATTGAAAAGGAATTTTTTATTTTTTTTGCATGAAAAAGAAATATGATTTTATTTTAACATTCTGTTACTTGGAAAAAAAAAGTGTGAGAAATCTTATTAAAAAACAAAAAAAAAGGGGGGGGGAATAACTGTCCAAGAAAGGATATATTTTTCAGTTACGCTTATGTATATTGGGGGTGGTGGGGAAAGGAATGGTCTCTACATCTGGCTCCATGCTCAAATCATTACATTTTGTATCGAATTTGCATTCCTCTCCTCTGCAATACAAAATCCGTGCGAAATGGAGGTTAAAGGCAAGAAAAATGATGAAAAGAAAATGAAGATACAGAGTGTAGTTGCAGTTATAGTGGTCAGAGCAACTGCCATTTCCCTTCTTTCTCTACTCAAGAGTCACTCTAAAGGTTATCCTAGAATCAAAACCCATGTGAATCTTACTGCATCAAAAATTCTTAATCTAGCAAATCATATCATGGCCAAATCAAAGCAAATCTATGATTATGTAGCTATCGTACCGCCTAACAAGGGTTCTTAATGTTATTGTTCCACCCGCTACATTAGAAGCCGAGAAATTTCATCTAGTACAATCATGTGTGTTACCAAGAATGGTAACTCAAAGGATGTTCGTGAAGCAAGTGTTGAAGCATAAGAAGAATTGATGGCCACAATGTGAATTGCAGGTGGTTAGCATGCGAGAAGATGTTTATTGTGTTGTGAAATTATTTGAGGCAAGAGGGGAATGACTTGATCCAAAATCTCAATGCTATGTCAACCACTTGGAGTGGGAGGATCTGAAGCTAAGCAGACCGAGCAACTTACAAAGGAGTAATTAAAGGTATGTTTGATACCATTTGCTGCAACAATGTTTCTATTTTGAACCTTGGTATTCTGGAACATCTATGCATGTTTTTACCTTAGTTAATAGAATCAAATGAATAAAGTCATCATGGGTTAAGGTACATGAATTAGCATATGAATGAGCAATCAAGTAGCAAATGTTATCGAATATAGAGGGTTTTGGGTTGAGAGGAAATCTTCATCTTAGGAGTACAAAATGAGTGAACGGTCCAGGTGTATTCTGTGTTTTGATGGTTGTAGTTGAGCACGTTTCATTTAGCATCACCAATACTTCCCTCAAGTTCATCGTACCTGGTTAAATGTTGGAAATGTTTCACATCTCTCAGAACGTTTTCTTTTGCAACAATCTTGGAAATGAATTTTGATGAGTGCCAACTAGATCCTACTCTAGGTTTGGGATTCATGAGCCCATTGGATTGTGTTGCATGCCTTTCCTTTATCCCTCCTATCACTGGCCTGGGGCAGCTTCTGTGTTTTCTTTTGGCACCTTGTTCCTTGGCTGTAATACATTCACTGAATAATACTTACAGGGTTCGTCTTGATTGTATTTCCTTTGGGCACTTGAATGCATGTGGTGCGCTGAGTCTATGGGTCCTATTTTTCTGAATGCTTAATCTCATCTCGTGGATGCATTTGTAAGTGGAGCTTGATACAATTGTTTTTCTCAATCTATTGATGCGATGTTAAGTTGCAATTCAGGCTTAGATGATTTGCTAGATATACTTGGAAACTCATAGATTGAGGTAATCATTGTTTATTTTAATACTGTAGAATGTGATTTCATGAACACATAACTGGGGCGATCTAATTACTGGAGTTTATATTTGTCTTGGTAAGGTTGATGGTTATTCTGAGACTTTTCTGATTACTTAGTATGGACTTAAAGTTACTCCTTAGACATACCTTATATTGGGGTGTGACTTCTTTCCTTTTAAAAAGGTTTAGATTTGTTAGAAGTCTGATTTGTATGAGTTAATATCTCAGATTTAGTATTGGTGACTTTCAATTTGCATAAATGATAGCTCAAATTTATTTTGTTTTGATTAGTTTGAAACGTACAACCAGTTCACTATTTGGCATTTATATTTATGGTGTTGTTTGTTTGATACTCTTAAAAGAAATGACTCAAAGATTATACAACATAAATGTTACTCACAGAATTAAACTATATACACTATGTTCGATGCTTGTAGTTTTATGAGTTTTGATATTGTATTTAGGGTGTCAATATATAAGTTAAGTGTAGCATTCAATAACATGTGTTGTATTCATTTTCAACTACATATTCATGTGTAATTAGTGTAATTATAGATAAGGAAAATTTATCTCAAAGAAAACTAATTAAATAGGATAGTTATATGAGATGGATTGTCTTTTATGTATATTGATCATTTTCTAATTTATTTTATATCTCATCTTTTGGAAAGTGATTGGGAATCCTGTTTAATGGTATTTCCTCCTATAAAGTATGTTTATGAGTGATAATTCTAACCTTCTTTGTTGTAATAGAAACCCAAAATGCCAAATCATCATGTATCATGTTTGTATTCAAACTAACATTAGTGAAGAAGATTTCATGATTCAAAAATCATTCAAGTCAAGACCTTTCAGAATCGAGCAAGAGCTTATTGTAGAATTCTTGGTGAGTTGCAACATCATAATGTGATCATTCTTCATCTATTTATTCTATTTTATTTCATGTCAAGGTTTGAATACCAAAACGGGGTTTGACTGAGGCAAACCCCTATTCACAAACATTTTCTTGTAGGTCGAGATTGTTGACACATGGATGAGCAAGCCTCTCTTGTGTTTGCATCATTATCTGGGTCAAATATGATATACCTGCAAGTTATTTACTTTGAGTAAAGATGATGCTTATTTATATTGACAAATCATTTATCTTATTTGATAGACCTTGATTCATTGATGTGCATGTTATTCCATTCTTATAAGTGATGTGAAATTATATAATTATTCCTATTAATTCTCATTACTATATTCCTAACTAGTTCTATTAAATTATTTTGGAAATGAGGATCATAATTAGTAAGTGAGATATTTTTGAATCCTTACACATGATATAATATTATTGTGTCTTATTAAAGATGTGTTATCATATAATTACTATCATAATAATATTAATTATAATGGGAATGACTCTATAGTTATGATTATCTAATATTTAAGTCTTATTTTTTAAGTCTCATAACTACCTCCAAATTTTATGTATAAGTCCACTCTGTCATACTTGACCTTTGTGGTCAATACACTTAGATCATATCCAGTCCTGTTTGAGCCCTTAACCTCCTAGCCATGCTCTGGGCCTCATGTTACAGTATATATCTGAAAATAGTCTTGAAGCTACAAACCATAAGTCCACTCTCTCATACTTGACCTTTGTGGTCAATACACTTAGATCATATCCAGTCCTATTTGAGCCCTTAACCTCCTAGCCATGCTCTGGGCCTCATGTTACAGTATATATCTGAAAATAGTCTTGAAGCTACAAACCATAAGTCCACTCTGTCATACTTGACCTTTGTGGTCAATACACTTAGATCATATCCAGTCTTGTTTGAGCCCTTAACCTCCTAGCCATGCTCTGGGCCTCATGTTACAGTATATATCTGAAAATAGTCTTGAAGCTACAAACATCAGCCCTCAAATGCATGGTACTTATAATCTCATGTGAGTGTATTTAGAAATAATAAGCTACTCACATCATTATATGAAGTTTATGTCCAAAACTTGGCATCTTTTGGAGCCCAAACAAAATAAAGTGTGCTTTGCTTATGGTTCTTGTGCTGAATACTAAAACCATTTATTCATATTTAATGCACCAAAGTAGTTAGGGGTCCAATATTTCTTCTCTGCTTAAGTTTTACAAAGTTCAAAGCATCATATTTTATTTGTTTTCTAAAGGGGACTAGCCTTGTTCTTTTTCCTTTTGCATGGGATACTTCTAATGCATTTAGTTTTTATTTATAGCAACAAATTTATTTGTGCAAAAATGATAGTAGTTTGATGCCAAGAGCTTAAGAAAAATAGCAAAAGAAAGATGAATCTCACATGTGAGATTAAAATTACTATTAGTTCCTCACCTTCTATTCATGTTTGAAGTTGTTTGAATCATGTTTCTTTGTTCTGTAATTTTAATTGGCCTATATAGGTGGTGGCCAGGGGTTTCTATTAACAAAAATTTCCAAAACCTAGGTGGTGTCAGACTTTTGAATGATCAAGTGCAGTTGCATTCAAAGATATATTATGAACATTTATAGTTGGTAGGTTACGATCAACCTATTATCTTTGAACAATTATAAAGATAGGTGTTCAAACATTTGTTTTCTCCAAGTTTTGTAGTGTCCCAACTCATCTAAAAAATATCTTCAAATTTTATTTAAGCATGGTCTCTCAATTTGATGATGCTATGAGGATGTGTAATGATCAATGTAAAACTTTAAATGATTAAACTGGAGAAAAAAATCCCAATATAGTTCCATTGAATGCATTTTGAGCAATATATAAGGTAAGTGAATGCAATTTCCTTTTAGGCCATTTCAAAAATATAAGCTATATTTATTAAACAGTTCTAAAAAATATAAAATTTACAAACACGTGTACTGCTCTTAGTTTGATTGTGGTCATGAATGAGAATACAAGTTAATAGTTTATATCAAATTCCAATTTTTTAGCTCTTGTTGACTTTGAAGTTGTTTGATTTCCTCCATGTTTAGTATTTGATCATTTGGATCTTAGTGTTTTCGGATCTTAACATTTGTACTACTACTGCATGTATAGGTTGTTTTCTTTTGTTAGTGTTCTGGGATCCAATTATAATATTACAGTTATGTTCGAACAAATTTATCTTGAAGTTTCCTCAATAGAAGTTACAGTTTACAGTTTACATTGTTGGTCTCTTTCACCACTTGTATTGTTACTCACGGTTGTGTTTATTCTTTATATATCTAGGTTATGTTGATCTAATGGGAACTTTACTGTTTATATGGGCACTTTTGGACAAATTTTTTATTACATAAATTGTAAATTTTCTGGTAACAACTATGTATAGCTTTTTTTCCTCGATGTTTTGGATCACACTATGATCCATCATCATGGAAGATTTTTTATTGTTTTACAGTGTACATTCCTTTATAAAGCTTCAATGTTTTTTGTTGCAGAGATTTACTTGGTCAGCTTGGGGTGCAATACCTCATTCCATTAATGTCACACCAGAAGAGAGAGAGGCTATTGAAAGAGTAAGTGTATATAAACATTGTAAGGTGGTTTAAGAGCTTGATGAGAGTTACATAATCATAAGATGCATTGTTGTTTGCACAGCTAGAAGCCATGGGTTTTGAGCATGCCCTTGTTATAGAAGCATTCTTGGCATGTGACAAGAATGAGCAATTGGCAGGAAACTCTCTACTGGAGCATGCTAGAGATTATGATGATTGATTTTAAACTAAATCTTATTCCTTGAATTGTGTACTGAAATCTCTTATAAGAATGTTATTTTAATCTGTGTTGTATGTCTAAAATAATCCTCGCTTATCACAACGAGCTTTTGGATGCAATTATTGAGGAGTTTTCTAGGGATTATATGGTTCTTGCATTTGAATACTAGAAAGTTCCTTGCCTTGTATTCATGTCTGAAGTTGTTTGAATCATGTTTCTTTGTTCTGTAATTTTTATTGGCCGATATAGGTGGTGGACGAGGGTTTCAGTTAACAAAAATTTGCAAAACCTAGGTGGTGTCATACTTTTGAATGATTAAGTGCAGTTGCATTCAAAGATATATTATGAACATTTACAATTGGCAGGTGTGTCGCCAAAAAATGTATAGTTGACATTTTTATGCTCACTTGAGTCTCTCTTTTGGACTTTGGCTTGATTTTTCCTAGATTTAATGTTGTAATGTGGCCAACACATTCACATTAGGTCTTGGACCCTTGTGAATCATTAAGACTTTTAGGATGTCTTGTAAAGGTGTTGTGAAGTGTTGTAACCCACTTTCACACTTTTCTAGGACCCTTTCATTATAATTCACTTAAATAACTCCTTTTTATCACTTACCAAGTCTTATTCTAAAGTGTTGTAAATAACTTTGTAACAAACTCTCATGATTTTCTAGACTTTTCATCACTAATTCAACCCTTTCTCATGTTTAAATGTCTCCTTAATGCACTTTCTGACCATTCTTAAGTGTGTTTTGAGGATATTCCCATTAGACATCATTTAATGCCCTTTAATTCCCGACACCCACTTAAATTACTTAAGTGGGACTAAGTCGCCAATAGGGCGGGGCGACTTAGTCCTATTTGGCACAAAAATCAAAATTATTACAATTTTCTGATGAGATTTTATTCTCTAACCCTTGAGGTCAGCCTGTGATGTGTTATTTTTCGGGAAATATTGTAAAATCAAGTATAAATAAGGGTTTTTCTCCTCATTTTTCATCTCCTAATCTCTTGCAATCTCATAACTCATTAAGCATTCAATCTTTCAAGCATTCAAGCACTCTAAGCATAATCAAGTCATCCATTGGAGCACTTCATTGCATATCTTCAGATTTCTACATCAAGGGTTTGGTAAGTTTATGACATTGCATGTTATCTATTTATCATTCTCTTCTTATTTCATTTCATTTCATAGGGTTTGATTACCAAAGTGGGGTTTGACCAATGCAAACCCCTACACTCTAACCCTTAACCCTTTTTCCCCTCTTTGCATGTGTGTTTGCAGAATTTGTATGTAGATTTTTCAAAGATATTGGTGTTAAAAGGTGGTCAACAATCCATCAAAGTAAACATAACCCTAGTTGAAGCTTGGAGACTCTTTTCAACTCATTTTCTGTAGAATCAGGATTAGACACTTATCAGAAAAGCAAGTGCAGACCTGAAGCTACAAGATCCTATCCTAAAATTCCATTGCCATTAGTCCCACTGCCAGGCCTGAAAAGTGGTTTCTACATTTTTGGATACCCATTTGGCAAATTCCTGTTTCAGCAGATTTTCCCCAAAACTAGACTAAGTCGCCCAACTTGGCGTAAGTGTCCCAGTCAATATTTCTAGTCAACTCTACAAGATTCCAGAGCCTCTCTATATCATATTCCAGATTTTAGGTGTACCTCTCCAGTTCTGTTTAGTTATTTCATCATTTACTTGCATTTTTAGGTTTTTTTTGCATATCACATTGTGTTTTCCAACACTTTACATTTCTTAGGTTTAGCATCATTAAATCATTACTTTTTCAGTTTTATACATTAGTACATCATAATTAGATACATTGAATCCCATTTACATTAATCTTGAGTGTAGACATTTGTATTTTGGCCCCAATTCCTCTCCTTTTAGGTGAAAAACCTAGAAGAGTTAGAGGCAACTTTGGGTAATCCAAAATCATTGTCCATAGTAGGTTACGATCAACCTATTATCTTTGAACAATTATAAAGATATGTGTTTATAGTCATTAAGAGGAACTTATCACACATATAAAACATTAATATGAAAAATGCATGCAGGATTAAAAGAGCATGCACAAATTATGTTGGTGTTGGTTACTATTTCATATATTTTCCAAGTCTATCTGGGTAAGAACTGTAATGGCCCTTTTTTAAATATAGATTCTTACATGTATAGTTACTGTTAATAGTTTTATCTACAAATTATGAGTAGTTTCTTGCAAGCACCTGAAAATTAGTACAAAGTTTTGTTGATGAACAATGGCTTACAAAAATGGAGAAATATTTTGAAATTAGAAATTTACTTTGAGGTTACTAAAAAGATTCTTCCCTCATTTTTCTCTAACCAATATCCATGATTCTTTGCAAGGGTTGTTGGCTGCCATTGATGCTAAACAAGCTGAAAATAATATCCTACAAATTTGTTTCTCCAAGGTGGTCTCTGAATTTTAGTTTCAAAAAGATAATTAGTTGATATTCAAAAGTTCCTTACTAGGTAGAATGAATGTCCTGATCAGAAAAGCCAAAATTACATAAACCTCCAAAGTAGAGTGGATGTCATGAAGGAAATTATTAGTATGAAAAGAAAAAGATGCTAATTAGTGGATGTAATGCAACACAATCATCAACAGATTACCACACACTTTTCTGCCAATGCCTTGGCATTCCTCACATGCCAAATATGGCTTGTAGATACATCTCTTACTCATCATATTTCATAGCAGGAAAGTGCAACCACTGAAGGGCCATAGATGTGGTGTGGACGCGATGGAAGGAACACAAGTTACTTTGGTTGTTCACATGGCAAGTGACAATATGTTCATTACCAAACCCTAGTTTAGGAGATGCTACTTTCTCCTTGTTTGAAACTAATGAAGAACTGTATGTCTGAAACAATAATTTTCTCACTACAATTATTATATTATATCTTGATATTTATGCTTCAATTTTTTTGTTGTAAACTACTTATAGTTGTTACTATAGTATCCATTATCTATGGTTAGTTTTTTTTGGTTTCTTCTTAGTTTTAATCATCTAGTTTCCACCTCATTGAACTTGGAAGTCCTTATAAATGTAATGATGTTTTCCAGCTCTTAATTCAATGAAAAAAATCTAAAATGTATCTAATTTTTTTGTGTTTGCAGCAATCAATGTTCTTATTTTATTGTTGACTGGAAGTGGTAGTTTAACAAGTAACAACAAGCTTTTTTTCAGAATTCTATTATTATTGTAAAAGGTATCTATCATTTATTTAAATTAGTTTACAAGTTTACAATTACAATTCAACAAGGAATTACACAGTGATATTGATTGTAAATTATAAATTTATAAGTTGTTTGTGAAACAAATTGTAAGATATGTACTAAGATGAATATATAAAAACAAAAATCTTTGCCAAAAAAAATCCCTCGTTCATTGCTTTAAGCTCTCTTTACTACCTAATAAAAAAATGAACTTTTTTTGGCTGGTCGGCTTTATGACCGGCGACTAGGGCTTAGCGGCCACTGGGTTTGAAGGTCGGATCCTGGTCCCCGATAGGACCACCGGCAGGGGGCTGGGAGCCCACGGGGGCTATAACTGGCGGTGGAAGAGTGGTGCAAGGGGCGGCCCTGAGGTGGCCGTGGGGAGGCGAGTCAGCAGAGCAACACTGCAGAGGAAACCACCGGTGGCGGTGGTTGCATGCGGTGGCTGCCGAGTGGCTAGTGGCCGCTCAGTGGCTGGAGGGTGGCACTTTTGTTTTATATGGGCCGCGTAAAGTTTTAATAAAAAAACTTTGTTTTTTATTTTTAATTTATTTTTTTGCAAAAATCTGCCTTGTGCAGCGTGCCCTGGGGCCGTACGGCCTTGGGGCATTTTTTTTTGCCTCAGAGAGCAACTGTGGCCAAATTGGACAAGTTTTATATGAAAATAGGGGTTTTTGGACGCTACGAACTCAATGGCGAGGTCTGTTTTGTCCAAAAGGCCCCATAAAATTAGGCGATCCCCAAATCCATAAGAAAATTTGCCTTTCTAAAACCCTTGCATAGAAGAAAACTCTATAAGCTGAAATCTTCAAAAGACGAACATGAAGCTACAGATCTCGAGCTCTGAAACCATGTTGAAGTTGTGAAATCCAACCCTACAAACCCCAAAGATCACCTACATACAAATAACCTGTCACAGAAAGAAGACATTCGAGACAAAAGGAAAAAGTGCTTTGAAAGCTGAAAATGTATTAATCAGAGAGAGAGATAAAATATACTAATCAATCCTTATAAAAGGAGATTGTGCAACCCTAAAGAAACCCTAATAGGTAGACATTTAATAATTAATATTAATTATTAAATGCCACAATATGCAAACTAAAGTGAAATCTTAAGAGAGGAATAAAGGTAACTTAATTAACATAATTAAGTTAAAACCTTTACTCTAACATTATCTACTTGTCACGAGTAAATATAATATATAATAATTTTAGTTTAGGGAATATCCCAAGTGATATCTCCCAATTGTATGTTTCTTATACAAAATGATGGAATATCCCAAGTGTATGTTTCTTATAGCCTTCTATCATAATTTCCTTAGATATACTTGTCTTTTATCCACCACCTCCTTATTCTGAACCACTCTATTCAAGAGAAAATCATCTAAGACAGGGTCAATAACCTTCAGGAAATTATATAATACTATCGGCGTATTCCTTGCAGCTCCCCCAACTGCAAGTGCTAGTTATATTTTTTTGTATACCAACACACTGTTAGAATTCTGGTAGATATTATGAGATGTGAGCTCAAATTGTTGATTATCTCTAGGTGTCCCTCAAATGCATTAAAGCATATACCATCGATGCTAAAGCAACCAAAGAACTAGGGTCAACACATAAAAAATACTATTTTTCTAGTAATTGGTCCATTAAAATAGGTGCATCCTATGCATATTTTGAATGGGTTGTTCCAAATGCTCCTTTGAATGCTTAGATTGTGAAGGAGGTTTTACAGTTAATCAAGGAGGAAAATAGAAGGGATAACACCAGTATATGTCTACCAACCCGTATATGTCATTCAAATGTTTTCAAATATTGAGTGGCTCTCTTGCAAAGTAAACAAATCTATTAGTTGTTGTCAATTGTGAAGTTGGTCATTTTATCATTGCATTTTGCATATTCTCATGCTTCCATAAGGAGAATTGGTGTCTTGTAGTAAAAGAAAAAGAGGAATAATTTGTGAGAAAATATAATAAACCCTACCATTCTCCCTTCAATTATCCGTTCGCTTCTGCTTCAAATGCCAAGGGAAGCGTCGCCAAAGCTTCCAAGAAGCGGATGAGAAACAGAGAGTTTTGCATATCATGGGTGACACTTTCCTCATTACCTTTTCTCTCATGGGAACCATTATCACCCAAATGCGCCTCATTTTGGCTATTCTCAATCCCGCCACTGGGGAGTTGAATTTCAGATACCCTGTCCCGCACCTGTTGTTTGTGTTCCCTCTCAAAGGAAACTCTTAATTCGGTCCATTTTTTATTGTTTCTATTGACACTGCACTTTATTGCCAGCAAAACTTCGCAGAACAACTCCTTCTCATCGAGCCATTGCTCTCCTTTCTCTGGCACTCGATTTAATAAGCCATCTTTTGTAAGAGCTCTAATCGTCGACATATCCATATCCATAATCTACGTATACATCCTCCTCTATTGTCATTACCCACTCTGTGTTTGGGGAAGTCTGCTGCAAGGAGGACATGGGCAAAGTAAATTCCTCACGCAAGGAGGAGTGAGGAGGGAGATGTGTGGAGTCTACCTCCTTGGCAGTGCATAAAACAAAAGCATCCTCATCTAGAGCCTCTTCCTTCACGGGACTCCAAGCGCCTTCAACACTCTTCCCTCGATCATCTATTGTCTCAAACAAAACAAAATTATGTGCCTCCTCGTCTCCATTCACCGATCCCACTTCTTGACAATCGATGCCCAAATCCGTAAAAATAGAACGAAGCTCAACCAATTCCTCTTTTACCTCTTCATTTTTTTCTTCCAGAAAACTCCAGTTCTTTTGTAAATTTTTATTTTTCCTTCTCCATACAGTGTATTCGCTCTCTTAGCATCAAAATTTCCTCCTTTAAAAATACAATTTCTTTGTTTAGATGTTCCTCCTAGTTCTCAACCTCTTCCTCGGGTTCATTTTCACTCATCTAGGACCAGGCTACATCTTCCTCTCCTAGGGAGGCATCCTCCTCATCTCAAAAGGAAAACTCTACAGTCTCTCCTTCAACCAATGATTGCTTCAAACCCTCTTCTTCAGCCGAATCCAATTGCCAAGAAATTCTTCAATGATAGAATCAGCCTCATCATCATCAAATACAAAATTAGTTATACCCATTAAAATATATGGGAAGTACCAAGAGGCTTCTTCAACTTCCATCTCTACTCCTTGGTTCTAACCAACAACCCAACACTTCTCCATAGCTCTGATACCAATTGTAAATTTTAAACAAGTAGAGAAAACATAAAACAAAAGAAAGAAATTTGAGACAAAACACAATATTTACGTGGTTCACCAAAACATCCATGGGAAAGTAGGGAAAACTTGTACTAACAACTATAAGATATCGAGTACATGATGTGCACACATATATTTATACATAGCTGGGAGAATATGAACGGTCATGTGACCGTTGGACTTCACATCCCAACATAAACAAAAGAAGATCTAAAAAAAATTGATATTTTGGAGCTATGAGATTGTTCAGCTTGAGAGAAGATTTTTGTAGACTTTTGCGAATAAATATATTCATAAGATGTGAATAATTAAAACTTTTACGTTGTGTGCATATTGGCATAAGGATTAAGCAGAGATTTGATATGAAAATCTTTCAAGGCCATGCTTGCAGAGATTGAAGCTGAAAATAGAATTGGAAATAAACACCTTAAAGGCTTAATATGATCAGTGTCATTATTCTAATGGATCGCAGAATCTCTCATCATGGAAAATTGATATGGTGATGGAAAATGAAGCAAGGTGTATGAATGAATGCCATTAACTCTTCATATGAAGCAAGGTGTTCGCGCCCTCCATAATCACCAAATAATAAGCTATCCTTATGTTGATGAAGTGGTATATACAGTCTCTCCACTGAATACGTTCCATACAATGCTTTGAAGTCGTTGTTGAATACGCCACCCATAGTGGAATGTAACTAAAGGTGCCAGAAAAGGGTGCAGGACTATACATATTGGTAATTGTGGTATGTAGGTGGAGGCATTATTTTCTTTTATTATGCCCATGTTCTGCATGGCACCCATGACTAGGAGTGCACTTAGGAATTGGGTTATTAGTTAAATTGGCGTGTATTAAACTCTTTTCCATTTTATTTATTCATTTATAATAATAATTCTTATTATTATTGTATAACACTTTTTAATATATGTAACAATTCTATTGTTAATTTAAAATTAGCTCGATTTTAGCTTTATTGTAAAGTTATTAATATTATTATCAATTTTGACCTTGACTCTAATATTCTTAATTTAACAATATGAATGCTATGCCCTTTGATCCAATATTAGTATTATTATTTAATTTTTAATTGATATTAGTAATTTTGTAGTTATTTAATTCAAATGGAAATTTTATTATTAACAATGATAGTATCATTATTGTTTAATCCACCCAAATTATTAATGTTATTCTCTAATAACCGAGAAATCTCTAATGGTGATGTTAATACTCGATTGACAATTATACTTTGATAATATTATCATTATTAAATCCTAGAAGTAATAATGATATTAAGGTCAGTTGCTCAATAACTAGATCTCTAATTTTCAATATTATTATGAAACCCATAATTAAATGTGAACACTAATAATGTTAGCCATTACTCACACCTAAACATCAATACTAATATTATTGTTATTATTACTTCGGTCTCCAATTTAAATTTTAAACATAATAACATTATTGTCGAACAATGATTATTGTCCAATTAATGATAACGACTCTATTGTTTTTACTCTACAATTAGAACTCAATAAGAGTATGGAGAAACAAAACATGAAAGTAAATGTAATCAAAGCATGTAGGCATATAATCATGAATTCTACTAATAGTCAGAAGAGAGGAAAATAGTACATGTTAAGTAAATGTAACTTAAGCATGTAATAATATAATGATTTTGTGATGTAATGATATAAGAATTGAATCATATAACAATGTAAGTATATAACAAGTAAATATACCATAAACTATATGAAATATGTCATGGGGTACATTATTACCACATAGTAGAAAATCCCTACTTGGATTATGGGGAGTTGAACAGGTGGTCTTACAAGTAGATTTGGTGAGAGTTTTGATATCCTCCTTAGAGGGCTTTGCTTTGTTATACCTCTACCTCATTTGTTCCTTGAGTTGTTCAAAATATCTATTTAGAATCTTGAAGGGACACAAAAACTATCATAATAGTTTTGAAAAAAATCCTCACCCTCATAGGCATCCAACTAATCTACATTGGCATCATCATAACATTTGAGTGTACCCTCATGCTCTTGGAATTCTCCCTTCATCAATTGTAGCTACAACATCTCACTTGGATTGATCATGAGGAAAGTAACAAATATCACACCAAAATGAATCTTGTTGAAGATTCATGTGATCCTTCCTCAAGGGATTAGGGGTGTGTGTCTCATGGTATTTTTTGGTTTGAGCTCCTAGGTGATGTTTTTTTTATCATTACCTCTAGGTATCTTGGACCAATCATGATTGTAGGGCATGTTATGTAGCCTCTGACCCTCATGAAAATTTTCAAGAGCAATATTAGAGGACATACCTTTTCATTCTTTGTCACCTTGTATGAAAGATCCTTCATAGCTCCCATCAGTTTGTTTATTTTTTCTTTGGCAATGAGAGTCTTATTAGAAGTTGTTATATTTGGTTTCAAGATTTTTATATCAAATCTCTTGCTATATTTCCCAAATTCCTTCATATTACTATTTATATTGACAGCCATTGTATATGCCTCCCTCAAGGTCTGAGGGCTCTTATCTCTCAAAAGATAACCTAACTTTGAATCAATAGCTCCACAATATAGAACAAAGCACATAGGCTCATTTTTCCTTACTTGGGGAGGAACTTTCTTTATTTCCATAATGAATATGTTATTGAAATCATAAACAACTTCATTTACCCCTTTTTTGATGGTGGTTAACTCATGGATTACAAACTTTGGATCCACTCTTTCTCTATATTGCAATCGAAAAGCCCTCATAAACTTGTCCCATGAGTCTATGTTATTGTCTAGAAGACTCTTGTACCATTATTTTGCACTTTCCTCTAATGATTACACAAAAATCTTCATCATGATATCCTCATCTTCAATCTCATACTCATCAATGGCATCTATGAAATCCCTTAAGTGGTCCTCATCAGTGATAGCATTGTTACCTTGGAATTTTGGCACCTCGCCTCTAATCTTAGTTGGAATTATATTAGGGTAATTATAAATGTCATCAATATCCAACTGTTTATATCTTTCTAGAACCAATGGTGGTCTCACCGCAACAAATTTCAAGCTTGCCTTCTAGGGTCAACCCCAAAATTTTACTTTACTTTTTTTTGTAGGGGATTAGGATAATTTTATTGAATAATAGGAAACTACTAAATTGGAACAACTTATGCCACATTTTGAGGTTGAGCAATATTTTGTTTTTCATTCATTAGTGGGGTTTGTTGAGCTAACTGGGCTTGGTGTAATGCAATTTGTGCCTCTATTTCATGTTTCATTTCTCTAAGATGGTCAATAAGATCAATATGTTGACTTCTTTTTCTCTACAGTCATTTTCTAATTGAATGATTGGGTCGACATCATGGAATAGGGTTTCAACATCTTGTTTAGAAGATTGAGGGGTATCATGTTTTCCTTCTCTCTAATTTCTAAGAGGTTGAAGCCTAGTGTTTCTTTGAGGTGTGACTTCAGGTAAACCCACATTTATATTTTCTGCAGGGTATGTCTAAAATTTATTCTAGTAGTCTTAACTATATTATCAATTGAATCATCTAATGTGTATTGATCAAAATCTTTAGAAGAATCTATTCTACCTAAAGTACTCAATTTTTTATTAATTCTTAAAATATGAAAAGGAGACTTACTTGGATTTTTAGATTTGCATTGTTCTTATCAGGTTGTCTTGCACTAGTAGAGCTAGCTTTAGGAACTTCTTGACCTTTGGAACGTTGATCCTTATCCATTATTTATCTTTTGACACAAACTTCTAGATCTTTCTTGCTGAAGTTTCCACTCCCTAAAAGGATAAAATACTTGAAACTTACACACCTCTGATTTCAAACCAAGGCCAACCAATTTCCTATCGTATCACCAAAAAAAATTGAAAATATTATTTTATCTCCTATATCCCCAACAACAATTCCAATTGGTGATCAAATTTGTTGCCCCAAATCCCTAAGGCTTGATAATCTTCTAGGTGATAGGGGTGTCAAACTTGGAAAATTATCACAAGCCTATTTTTTAGGTTGGGCAACTAAGGACCAATGATTGAGGTGGGTAAGACCTCCTTCACTTCTGACTTTGCAATACCAAGGGGGGTTTTCCCTAAGATGCCAAATTGATTATTTGAAACACTAAGCAATACCTTACAACAAACTATACCCATTGCACAGTGTATCCCAATACCAGTGTCACAATATACCTATGTGCTAGTTTGGACAAGTAAGGTTGAGAATATATCTAATAAATAATCTACCATATAAGTGTTTGAGAATGAGTTTATGATACACCCTTGTATTGTTGTATTCATTCAAACATGGCAGTAAAACACGTAGAAGGTAAAAATTTAAAGTTTTTTTATTTGATCTATTTGGATTGTGTTGAGGATGATAGGAGAGAAATCTAATCATAGACCAGTGCCTTTATCAATTCGGGAACAAAGTCTCTAGATTTAACCAAAGATGCAATAACTAAAAACAAGGCAATGACTTAATCAAGTCACCACAAAAGACTATGCCTTTCAAAATTAACAAGTAATATGGGCTATACACATTCATTTAGAAAGACAATATATATTTGTATAATATTAAGATTCTCTAATTAATAATCCTCAAGCACACCCATACATGTCCTTTATTATATTGAAAAGATACCATGCAAAAGCTTTGCATAGATTTTACAAAATTTTAGCTAAAAAACTAATCAATCATACATCTAGAAATGCATACCATACATAAGGAGACATGTTGCTAAGGTTGATTTTTCCCTTAATTACAAGCTTGGGATCAAACCCAAATTATTACAATAAAAATGACTATACCCAAAACTGGAAATTGAAACCTAAGGTTTCTTGCACTTATTTTTCTTTTGTTGGCTCTACAATTGCTTCTCTTCTATTCTTTCTCTTATTTATCTTATTCTCTCTCCCTTGAAAATAGGAAATTCTCTTCTTTTACCTCATCAAGGCACATTGGGACTAGGATCTAAGAATGTCAAAAATTGTACAATCCCCCATTCTTGTGTGTATCACACACAACTGATTCCCATGATGAATCCATGCCCTTGCATTAATCAGCACACAAACAAGGAAAAAAAACCCCACAAAATTTGCAGCAAGTCGCGGCAAGGAAAAAATATTTGATAGAAAGGAGGCTTGAGAACCATAAAGAAGCATGGGTGTCACCTCATCCCACTTATAGTTGTTGAGAAATTCTTTTAAGATCATCCTTATAGCCCCAAGAATCAAATCTGGCAATATTTGAGAGAGTTGTTACAACATTAATGGCGAAAACATGAAAAGTTTTTAGTCCAAAAGTCCAACTAGGTTCCAAAATCCCAACAAAATCCTAAGGAAAAAAGAATTGGGGGGAAAGAGAAAAAAATAATATTGGATTCAGACTATCGAGCCAAAAATCCAAAAGTCCAAAAAAAATTCGAAGTTTTGATGTAATGAAGGAAATTGGGTCCAGGAAATTGGAACGGATCTGGATTTTTTGACCTTTGGTCCAAAAATCTAATCAAATCCCAAAACCCTGATCAAACTTGGACTTAGGTCCAAAAGTTTCGTCGAGACCCAAAGTCTCGACAAGGATGGAAGAATGAAGCTAAAAAGACAAACTTTTTTGACTGAAATCAAGCTTTCCATGTGGCATCATTTTGTGCTTTCGTGGGTCAAAGGGGGACCCACCAAAATAACTTGGTGGATACATGGAAAATATTCCACGTGGTATCATTTTCATGCTTTTGCATTAATAAACTATGTTTTCTCAAGAAGGCATGCAAGCCCATGGAAATGGATTCTGATGGTCTCATCGAGACCCGAAGTCCTAATGGGATGAGAGGAGAAGGGTGGCGACGGGACTTCAAAAATGTCACAGACCTTTCAAACTTAGGTCTAAAAGTTCAATCGGGACCTGAAGTCTTGATAGGATGGAAGAAGTACATGGCGATTAGGATCGAGAATCCTGATCAGACTTGGACATTTTGGACCTTAGGTCCAAAAGTTCAATTGGGACTTGAAGTCTCGATCGGATAGAAAATGACAAGGTGAAGAACGAGATCGAAAGGAAGAAGTAGACTTGGACCTTCGTCCAAGTGTCCATTCAAGACTTGAATCCCCCAAAGGACCTAAAGAAGGAAAGAAAATAGGGGGAGAAAAACTAACTATTGGACATTCTACAAAATGGTTTTTTGACCATAGCCCGATAAAGGGGTAATGCAACCACCAAAGGGACATGAACATGATAAAACATTGAGATTTCTCATATTGGAAAAAAAATGATTAGGAATGCAAGTGGACACAATAGAGCACTATAAATTCACTTAAATTTATAGGTGCTAACAGATTCAAACCTTGGAACTATACTAATAAGATAGTGGGATCAATCCATTAGGGATCAAATTACTAAATCCAATATGCACAAGAGATAATAGTATGTTATACTAATTAATTTTCATTGAATAATTAATCAAATCTACTAAATTTCATTACTCAAATTGATCCTATTGATGGAATTATTTAATGGATTCAATCCATTTTTTTTGTAAAAATTAAATAAGATACTCTATGAGATCAAATCTTGAGTTATTATAAAATGAAGGGAAAATAAATCATGGAAGTGAATACCCTCACATTTATTGTTGTTACATTGTTCAATTTGTTTCCTACTGCTTTTCTACTCATCATTTACATAAAAATGGTGAGTCAAAGCAAAATACATTGATTATTGATGATCTAAATGAATTATAGATCATCAATAAAAAAAGTAATAAGGGTCATCATATATAGTCCATATATATTTTTTTGAAAAGAAGTGGTACAAAAGAAAAAGGAAAGGATTTTATTTTTCTTACTATCCAAATATTGTTGCTCATTACAGGGTCATGGGAAATTCTTAGGATAAGATAATTTAGAGCTATTCATTTTTATTTTTTTAGCTCTCAGTAAAAACTACATTGCAAGATGAATTCATTCTATAGTACAGATAGCCGCATGTAATGACATATCAAGGTTATATTATTAAGAGCTTGTGGTAAAAATGGGTTTTGTTCTAATGTCTGGAAATAATATTCCAAAGCTTTAGTATGTTCCACATATACATATATTTATATATACATATATGTATACCTATATATGTATATATAATGTAAGGTATATATTATATAATATATATATAAAGTATACCATATATACCATATATAAGTATGGATGTATATATACATATATAGGTATATATATACATATATATGTATATATATATATATATACATATATATACATATATATACATACATACATACGCATACATATACATATAAATACACACACACACATGTAATCCAACATGAAGGAATTATAATTATATGCATGCAAATGACATAAATGAAATATGCATAGTGTTAAATGAACAAGACAACTAGGAGGGGGGTGAATCAGTTGTACCAAATTAAAACATCAAAACCCTTAATAGTAATTAGATCCGCATGCATTTAATAAACCCTTAATCTATTATAATGTTTAAACATGAAAAGCAGATAACAAAAATTGAAACAACCAACACCATACACAAGAGAACACCAGAATCATGTGGAAAACCTAATGAGGGAAAAACCACAGTGAGGATTACCTCACAATATAAGTAAGTGCAAAATTGGTACAAAGGCTCACTGCTAGAATAGGGCACAATACCCACAAAGGCTCACAGCCAGGGCTCACTACCACAAAAAGAAAAGAAGATAGAAGAGAAATGTTACACAGAGAAAAACTTCTCAATGCAACATAGAATCCACCACAATAGCTCCAACACCTTCACAGTCTAGTTTGAATGATTGCGGACACCTTTATCTCACTACATTCAAAAGTCCAACACTTTGAAGTTTGCATTACTCTGCTCAAACTCGCACTCTACCCTTCGGAAATTTGCATCACTTTCATCACACACCTCTATCCTTTGTGTCTTGTCAACCTCCAACATCTTAGCTCATACTTATACTATCCTCAACCTTGAAAACCTTCTCCAAGGTTGTCTATACATGCTTCACACTTTGTAATTTCAAATTAGGCCGGCACTAAACCTTCCCACGATGGATAGGAATAAAAAGCGGACCAAAAAAAACTTAACTAGGACCCAAATCAACTCTCACACACTATGTTACACCTTCATTAACAATTGAACATTTTTTAATGTAGTGTAAACACCAGGTTGGTTGTTACCCATGCAAACACATTAAAATTTGAATTACACACTTCCTTTGAACAATCCAAAACTTTTGGACAACAAACTTCACCTGAACATGATCCAAGAACATCCTAGAAACCAACAAACTCCTTCACAAAAAATCACTCCTTCAGAATGTACACGCTAGTACACTCAGACTATACTGCCAAACATTGCAACTCTACAATCCAACTTCCGGATTACCAAACCATAAATTTTCTTGAAAAAGGAAAGAAACTAACATCATCAACTTTCTTTCAGAACCGCAAGTCCTAAAAAACAATTGCGAAGAAATGCAGAGCAAATACATTTCTCCCATATACCTCTTTAAGAAACACTACAAAACTAGTTCACACACTAGTGAACATAACTTCCTCTGACCATTGATCTAGAAGCAAAAATTTTGGATATAGAAACTATGAACATCTCTAACCAACATATCCAAACCACAATAGTATATCTTCAACCTAGAAGAAATGTGAAGAAAAACTAGAACACCTTTGCAAGCCAAAACACCCTGTTTCCTTATTTTATCAATTTTCTCAGTATCCTCGACATCTAAACCATAAATAGAAGCTTATCAAAGCAACACCAAAGTTTAACATCAACAACTTAATTGATGACAACATAATGCAACTAATAAAAGTAATAATCTCTTCTCAACCACTGCACTACTATCATCAATGACAACACAGGCTTGTTGACATCAATGACAACACCTTCATACTTGCAACAATATCCCCCTTTTTCATTGATGGCAACACAAGATGTGAAAAAACATCAAAGACACAATAGTCCTAAACATACTTATTTCCTTTTCTCTTTTCCTCCCCCTTGCACAACTATCTCATTACACTCTCTCTTCACATGACTTCTCTCTCTCATATGACTTCATTTTCCTTTTTCACATGACTTATTTCTCTCCCCCTTTGACATCAATGGAAAAGGATAAGGTATCTTGCATTGTTCTCCCCCTTTGAGATCAATGGAAAAGGATAAGGTATTTTGCATTTTTATACCCCTTTGACATAGAATCAAGATACTTGCAACTACTCTAAGTACTCCCCCTTAGGAGTACACACCAATCAACTCAGTAACCTCTGTAACATGACAACATAAATTTCATATTGCAACAATGTTACTACCTACTCCCCCTAAGAGGTAGCCACCAACATCAATCCAAAAAGAGAATGAATCCATAGATCCACTTGACTAATGCATCTCCATATGCATCTAGTTCAAATAAGGAGGGGAAATAACCCCCAAATTCTCTTGAAGATACTCAAAAGTATCCTTAGAAAAAGCCTTAGTGAATATGTCAACAATTTGATCCTTTGTAGGTACATATTCAAGCTTCACTTCATTCTCCACAACTTTCTCTCTCAAAAAGTGATACCTAATTAATATATTCTTTGTCCTTGAATGCATCATTGGGTTATTTGAAATGTTAATTGCACTTGTATTACCACAAAATATAGAAATAGGTTCATCATACACTACTATGATATCCTTCAATGTCTATCTCATCCATAATACCTGTGTACATCAGGATGCTACTGCAATATACTCAACCTATGCATTAGGTAAGGAAACTGAATCTTGCTTCTTACTTAGCCATACCACCAATACACATCCAAGAAAGAATGCACCACCACTTGTACTTTCTTGTCATCAACACATCCAACCCAATGTGCATCTATGTATGCACTTAATGTGAAATTAGTATCCTTAGGATACCATAGGCCATAATCCAAAGTTCCTTTTAAATATCTTAATATCCTTTTTACTATGGCAACATGTGACTCTTTAGGATATTCTTGAAATCTAGCCACAAAAAAAAAATGCATGATATTCGGCCTAGTAGCAATTAGATATAGCAGTCCACCAACCATAGATCTATACTTTCTCTGATCATCCTTAGGTGATTCATCATCCTTGCTCAATTTGCAACCAGTAACCATAGAAGAACATACCGGTTTAGAGTCATCCATTGCAAACTTCTTCAACATCTCTTTGACATATTTTGATTGTGAAATGAAAATGTCTTTATCTGGCTGATTTATTTGTAGTCCAAAGAAGAAATTCATCTCCCCAAACAAAGACATCTCAAACTCTTTATGCATCTCTTCTACAAATTTCTTACACATATCTTCATTTCCTCCAAAGATAATGTCATCCACATACACAACCACTATCAATATTTTATCTTCCTCAACTTTGAAGGAAAGATTATTGTTTGTGGTACCCTTATTTAATTCTTGTTGTATTAAATATCTATCCAACCTTGCATACCAAGCTCTAGGAGCTTGCTTTAATCCATACAATTCCTTTTTCAATATGCAAATCATATCCAGTTGATCTGATAACTGAAATCCTTCTAGTTGTTCCATGTAAACTTCTTCCAATTCTCCATTCAAGAAAGCAGACTTCACATCCATCTGATAAAATTTAAAGTCTTTATGTACCACAAATGCCAAAAACATTCTGATTGCTTCCATTCTAGCCACTAGGGAAAATGTTTCCTCAAAGTCTATTCCTTCTAATTGTGAGTAACCCTTACACACAATCCTTGCTTTATTTGTTACCACTTCTCCATTCTCATTCGGCTTGTTTCTGAATACCCACTTAGTTCCAATTATATTCTTATTTAAAGTCTAGGGACTAGTTCCCAAGTCTGATTTTTCTCAATTTTTTGCAGCTCTTCTTCCATTTCCTTCATCCACTATTCATCTTTGCATGCCTCACTCACTATTTTTTGTTTAGTTTTGGAAATTAAACATATATTTACCTTGATTTCAAAAACTTTTCTTCTTGTCAATACACCTTTGGTTTTGTCTTCAATAATTTGTTCTTCAGAATGATTTCTTTGCACATACTTAGGGGTGTTAGGGATCTTCTCTAGAGCTTCTTCCTCTTCATTCTACATTTCTTTTTCCTTAGATTTTTATTCTTCTTCTTCTCTGCAAGCAGGTTCATCTAACACATCTTCATCAACCTTGACATTTGCACTCTCAATAATCTTTCTTAGCCTTTTGTTGTAACATCTATAAGCTTTTCTTTTAGTAGAATATCCAAGGAATATAACTTCATCAGACCTTGCATCAAATTTTCCCAAGTTTTCATCATCTCTTCTGATGTAGCATTTGCTTCCAAATACTCTAAAGTACTTGACAGTATGAATCCTTCCATACCACAATTTATAGGGAGTCTTTGTGTTGTTAGCTTTGGCTTGAACTCTGTTAAGTATGTAAATAGTAGTATGAATTGCTTCTCTCTAGTATACTTTCGATAGTTTAGCTTCTTTCATCATAGTCCTTGTAGCTTCTTGAATAGTCATGTTTTTCCTTTCAACAACTTCATTCTGCCGAGGAGTTCTAGGGGCAGACAAGTGCCTCTTTATGCCATGATCTTCACAAAACATGTTAAACTCATTGGAGGTGAATTATCCACCTCTATGAAACCTCAAAATTTTTATCTTCAAATCCATTTCATTCTCAACCATAGCTTTAAATATTTTAAATCTATCTAGGGCTTCAAAATTTTCTCTAAGAAAAGTAACCCATGTCATTCTAGAGTAATCATCAATCAAAAGCATGAAATACCTATCACCTTGAGGAATCCTCACCCTTGTAGGACCACAAATATATGTAAGTATTAATTCTAGTAGTTTGGTAGCAGATTACTCTTTTCCTTTGAAACTAGTTTTTTTTTGAATTAAAAATCCTGCAAACATCATTGATAGACTTTATGATTATTGGTAGGTATCTTACTACATGAACTAAATTTATTCTAACCATATTATAAAAATTAATGTGACACATCTTCCGTTGCTATAACCAATTGTCATTAATCTGAGTCATAAAGCAGTGACCATCAAGACCCTTGAGTTGATAGATATTTCCATATGTCCTCTTACCAACAACAATCATAGTTCCAGATCCTTTTCTAACCTCACATCCATCATCCTGAAACACAAGATTATACCCTTTTCTACACATTTTTCCAACACTCAAAATATTATTCCTTAATCCTTTAACATAGTAAACATCTTCAATATTATGCTTGTCATCAAAATTGATTGAACCTATTTTGCAAATCTTAGCTCCTGAATCATCTCCAAATTTAACTAATCCTCCATCATACTTTTCAAGTTTAACAAACTTACTCTTGTCTTCGGTCATGTGATTAGAGCAACCACTATCAACAACCCAATAGTTCTTATCTTGTCTAGCATGAAAAGTAGATACCAAAGTACCTTCAATCTTATCCTTCTTTTATGTAACACTTTTCTTCACACAACTTTCAGAGTTAGAAGTAGATTCATCTTTTAAAGCCAAGAACAAGCATTCATCATCATCTCCATAATCAAATTCATCATCATAAATACCATCATCTTCTCTAACATAGTAACTTATCTTAATCATCTTTCCTTTTTTCTCCTTACTTTTATTGTTCACAGCTCTGTTTGGACATCTTGAAGCATAGTGACCTATATTTCCACAACTAAAACATTTGAAAGGTAGTTTACCTTTGTACTTACCACTGCCCTTTTTCATCCTTCTTACAAAGTTAGTTTTCACATCATCAAGATCATCTCCATCTGAATCTTCAACCTTTTCTCATTTTCCATCCTTGAAAGTAGTCTCCACTTTTGTACCATTTTTCAAACCAACTTTTCTCATTTCAAATGAAGTTAGTGTTCCAAACAACTGATCTCTAGTGCAAGTATTAAAATTTGCAACTTCCTCAATAGTATATACCTTTTCACTGTAAGAATTAGGAAGATATATGATAACTTTCTTTACCACTCTAGGTTCTTTGACTTGTGCACTAAGACCTCTCATTGCACTTACCAGCTCATCAACCCTCTACATATAACTTGTAATTATTTCATCTTTAGACATTCACAAGGTCTCAAATTGTGCCTTTAGATTCTGCAACTTCACTTCTTTGACCTTATCATCTCCTTCATAAATGCTTTCTAGCTTATCCCAAACCTCTTTAGCAGTCTTAAAATTCATAACTTTTACTATTCAAAATTTGAAAGACTATTCACAACAATAAACCTTTCCTTAACATTTATTTCATGGGCCTTGATCTCATCACTTGTGCTTGGATCATTTGGAGGTGCAATGTATTGAGTTTTTACTATCTTTTCAATCTCATATCCAAAGGATGCTAGATATCCTTCCATATTTGTCCTCCAAAATGCATAGTTTGTGCCATCAAACTTAGGGCTCTCTATCTTGTTCACCATCCTAGATCTACCTCAAGCAATTAAGATTTTCTCCAAGGAACCTTGCTCTGATATCAATTGTTAAATGAACAAGAAAACTGAGAGGGGGGTTGAATCAGTTGTACCATATTAAAACATCAAAACCCTCAACAGTAATTAGATCCACATGCACTCAATAAACCCTTGATCTGTTATAACGGTCAAACATGAAAAGCAGATAAAAAAACTGAAACAACCAATACCATACATAAGAGAACACCCAATTTATGTGGAAAACCCAATGAGGGAAAAACCATAGTGAGGATTAGCTCACAATATAAGTAATTACAAAATTGGTACAAAGGCTCACTGCTAGAATAGGACGCATTGTCCACAAAGGCTCACAGCCAGGGCTTACTACCACAGAAAGAAAAGAAGATAGAAGAGAAATGTTACACAGAGAACAACTTTTCAATGTAACAGAAAATCCTCCACAATAGCTCCAACACCTTCACAGTTCAGTTTGAATGATGGTGGAAACCTTTAGCTCACTACATTCAGAAGTCCAACACTTTGAAGTTTGCATTACTCTACTCAAACTCGCACTCTACCCTTCATAAATTTGCATCACTTTCATCACACACCTCTATCATTTCTATCTTGTCAACCTTCAACATCTTAGCTCATACTTATACTATCCTCAACCTTGAAAACCTTCTCCAAGGTCGTCTATACATGCTTCACACTTTGTAATTTCAAATTAGGTCGGCACTAAACTTTCCCACGATGGATAGGAATAAAAAGTGGACCAAAAAAAAACTTAACTGGGACCCAAATCAACTCTCACACACCATGTTACTCCTTCATTAACAATTGAACATCTTTGAATGTAGTGTAAACACTAGGTCGATCGTTACCCGTGCAAATACATTAAACTTTGAAGTACACGCTTCCTTTGAACAATCCAAAACTTTTGGACAACAAACTTCACCTCAACATGATCCAAGAACATCCTGGAAACCAACAAAATCCTTCACAAAAAATCACTCCTTCAGAATGTACACAACTAGTACACCCAGACTATACTACCAAACACTGCAACTCTACAATCCAACTTCTAGAGTACCAAACCACAAATCTTATTGACAAAGGAAAGAAACCAACATCATCAACTTTATTTCAGAACCACAAGTCCTAAAAAAAAACTACAAAGAAATGCGAAGCAAATACATTTCTCCCAAACACATATGTAAGAGACATTGCAAAACCAATTCACACACTAGAAAACATAACTTCCTTTGACCATCAATCAAGAAGACAAAATTTTGGATATAGAAACTTTGAACATCTCCAACCAACATATCCAAACCACAAAAGTAGATCTTCATCCTAGAAGAAATGTGAAGCAAAACCATAACACCTCTGCAAGCCAAAACACCTTGTTTCTTTATTTTATCAATTTTCTGAGTATCCTCAACATCTGAACCATAAATATAAGCTTAAAAGCAACACTAGAGGTTAACATCAACAACTTAACTGATGACAACATAATGCAACTAATCAAAGTAACAATCTCTTCTCATCCACTGCACTACTATCATCAATGACAACACAGGCTTGTTGACATCAATGATAACACCTGCATACTTGCAACACATAGAATCTAGCCTATTCAAACCAAATACATGCAAACCTCAAAAGATCAAGTGTAATATTTTGATAGATTGATAGCTTGGATGTGGTTGCTCATGATTCCATAGCATGATAATATGATCAAGATGTTTCAATAGAAATATCAACAACATAACAATAGCATAAGATTATATATGATGCCAATAGGATGAAAGGTCTCTCATTTATAGAATTTACATGAGAGAGATCAAGGGCCAAGATGGATTGGATGACAGATGGCTAGGATTGAATGAGGATTAGGCTTGGGACCAAAGTTGTAGTCATATGACAAGTGTCACATGAGGGATAAAGGTTAGGTCTAGGATTAGGATTAGGGCAACATCCTTATGTGGATGAATAGGATTAAGAGGTATTATATTAAATGAAGGAATGAGATGGAAATTTAGTTTGAACTTTGGCTAGGTGTCTAGGTTCAATGAATCTAGACAAGGAGTTAGTTAGACATGTGAAGGGGACACTTTTCACATGAGGATAAATTTAGATTATGATCCATATGAACAAGTTTAATGGATAGGATTAAATGGATAAGGACAAAGGATAAAGGTGAATTAAATAATAGAGGAAAAGGTAATGAGAATTAATTAACCTAAATTAATTAATTAATTTAGTTAGAGGATTTGGGATAAAGCTATAATTAATTAATTAAATATAATTAGTTAAAAGTGATGGATAAGGGAAAATGTTAAATTAAATAAATAAATAATAAATATTTATTTAATTAAATATTAGGATAGGTGAAGTCAAGTGTGATTAGGTTGGGGTCATATTTTAGGTGTCTACAATAATTATATATATGCATTATTCAACATGAAAGAATGAGAACTTATGTGTGTGTATACATACATACAAATATATGTATGTATATATGTACATGTATGTATGTATATGTATATGTATATGTATATTATACATATACATGTACATATACATACATACATGTACATATATACATACATATATTTGTATGTATACACACATATGTAATCTAACATGAAATAATGAGAACATATGTGTGTGTATACATACATATACATACATAGCATACATATAGTATAGATAGTTTCATGTATATGAATGTTGAAGATGATATATTTGTGGTAAATGAAATTTCTCCTCTTAGGAAGAAATAACTCTAATGATGAATGTTTAAGTAATTTCCACTCAAAGAAGCAAAGTGAGGTGGGAAGTCTCACAATGTATATTGTCTTAGAACTCTACTCAAGTGTCTCCATGTGAATATCAAAAGGTTTTGTAACAAAAACAAGATTCCCAAGCCTAACTAAAATAAGTGACCTATAAAAACCATGTGGAAAAATGAAGAGTAGGTACCAAAGGAGATGAAAAGGTAGCATCAAAAGCATTAACATATGTAAATAGGTAAAGTGTGATTCTGAAATGATAGGAAAACAATAGTAACAATCAATAAATCCAATTCAAATGACCAAAATTACCTAATCTCAATGAAGCATGTGCACATCAAAATGAAAGAAATAATAACATAAATGAAGATAATCTAATCTACTTTTATCTCCACCAAAAATGCCTAGCCTTACTCCATTATAAAGTGTAAGATTATGCTATTATGATGATGTGTGGTTTTCTCATAAAACCTTAGCATAACCTTGTTAAGAAAAAGTGAGATGAATGATGTGTACTATGGATGCAAGATTTGAGGAGTGCCTTGTCTAAGACTTGTTTATATGGTGGAGATATCCTAAGGAGTTCTAATATAGATATTTGAGTTGGATTTTTCTTGAGATGATCTATAAGATTATACTCAATTGGTAAAAATGTAGTTATTATCTTGGGTTATGGTGGAGCTCCTTGAAAAGAGACTTATGTCGTCATGTAGTGACTCCATACTAAGGATTTCTACTAGGTGTAGTGATAATGACAATAGGGTTATTAGGTTCTTGGATATTTCCTACTATGTTATCATATGAGTGGTTGACTTTGTTATAATCCTTTCCTTTACTCGATTCATTTCCTTTACCATGGTTTGGGATTGGATCCTTGTAAATTCCTAGATCATTGTTTCCAGAAGTTCCAAGATATTGTTCAATGTTGACTTCTCCTTGATCAATGAGGTCTTATATGAGGTTCTTGAGTTTCATACAATTTGGTGTTTTATGACCCTTTATCCTATGGTACTTGTAGTAATCATTATCATTGTACCAAGAAGGTTTAAATTGGGGTTCATCATATTTTCTAAGCTCTGGAAGCTTGATAAGGTTGGTTTGAATTAACTTGTTCAAGAGTGTCTCAATTGGATCCCTTAACGGAGTGTACTTATGTCTAGTGTTGTTATTTAGTCTTAGTGATCCTTTTGGAGGATTCACATTTTGATTGTTTTGTTGATTGTTTGGTGGGGGTTATATGTTTTTCACAGACTTTATGTCCACAAAACCATCATTGGTAACATTATTGTTCTTAGCCCATAGGTGAGGTTTGTCATTAAATTTTGGCATATGACCTTTGTTGTCCTTATAGATTTTGACAAGTCCCTCAGCAATAAGAGCCTCCTCAATGGTGATCCCTTTTTCTATTATTTTGTCAAAGGTGTTGGCACATTGTATGGTTAAGTGAGAGCTAATTTCATTGTTAATATTTTGAACAAAGGTATTCATGAGTTTTTTTTTAGGAATAGGATATGGAAACTTTCTAGCCATGTTTCTCCAATATTGAAGGAATGAAGTGAATGTCTCTCCCATTCTTTGTTGTGTATTACATAAGTCAATAATGGATATCTCATGTTCTATGTTGTAGGATAAATAAACAATAAAATTTTCAACGCGTTCATGGAATGTCTTTACACCATGTTGTAGGTGGGAGAACCATTCTATAGCTTGTCCTCCTAGACTTCAAGGAAAGAGGTGCATTAGGTATGTGTCATTGTAGGAAACCTCTAGGAATGTTATATAAAATTCTCATATTTTTTCTTGTAGATCTCCTCTTCCCTTATATTTTTCGAGTTTAGGCATTTCAAAGTTGAGAGGAAAAGGAACCATAGGTAATTTTCTATCAAATGGATAAGGACATATATATTCAAGAGTGTAGCTTTTATTTGTTTGTCCTAATTACATTTCAATTATGTTTTGATGCAAGCTTTGGATTTGTGATGCCAAGCCATCAGTGGTTGTGTAAATGGAAATGTCAGTTTGAGGTTAAATGGCGAGATGTGAAGGGATCGATGATTGATGTTGTGGAATATTGGATGTATTAAATGAATGATTGCATGATATTGTAGGATGGATGATTATTGTTGTGGAATATTGGATGTATTGAATGAATTATTGTGACATTAGGGGATAGATAATTTTTCTTGAGAGATGTTGGATGTATTGAATGATTTATAGTGATATTATGGGATAAATTATTATTGTTGTGGGATATATGATTGATGTGAAATATTGGATGAGGGGATAGATGGTTGATTTTGTGGGATGTATGATTGATTTTGTGGAATGTTAGATGATGGGATAGATGATTGATTAAATGGGATATATGACTAATGTTGTAGAATGTTAGATGATTGATTTTTTAGGATGTATGATTAATGTTGTAGAATGTTAAATGAGAGATATTGTGAATGATTTGGGATGTATGTGTTTGTAGGAATGTTGAATGTGGAAGATTGTGGATGAATTGAGATGTGTGTGTTCTCCAAGTAGGCATAACCCCTAATGAGGATAGTAATGGGTTTTGGTAATCATTTGAGGTGACCAAAGAAGGCATGTCAAACTCATGTTGAGTATCACCCATGGTTGTGGTAATGTTTGACTCACTTTGATTGGATTCCATGATTTTTTATGTAGAGAACATGTACGAAGACCTTGGTGAATGATGCCAGGGATGAAAATTTGGATTTTTAAAGGCCTGGTAGCAATTCAAAAGCACTTCGATGGCACTAGCACAAGAAAAAGTGAAAAATATCAAAAATTAAATTTTCAATATTTTCTACATTTTAGTAAATCCCATTTTTGGAGGCCTTCAGAGTGGAATCTGGGGTCAAGACTATCATCATTCCTTTGAAATGTTTGTTGAAGGCATACATTTCAAGGAATTTAAATTAGAGGTGTTGGAGATCTTTCCAACGATGTAAAGAAGTTGTAATATCAACCGTCGAGCTAGGAGTTATGACCCTACCAAGTTGGGGTAGTAATAAATGATATAATTTATGGATTTTGACCCTGTATTTTGATGACAGACTTAGTTTGGGTGCCTTAGGTCTATTCTAAGTCTGTTTGGGCGACATCCTAAAATTTTGATCAATGGTTTAGAATATGAAAAGGAAAATAAGACTAATATTGATCAAATGCGACACTTTACAGGTCAAATGTGCCAATGTATTTATCAAATGCACCAACGTACTTATCAGATGCACCAAATTACTTATCAAATACACCAAAGTACTTATCAAATGCACTAAATTAGGTTTAAATGTGGAAAAGTAGGTTTCTAATGCATTAAACTAATGTAAAATGCATCATTGAATATTTTAAATGCATCACTATGTGTTTCAAATGTGTCACTATGTGAAAAGTAGGTTTCAAACTAATATAATGATTTTAGAAGGTCACAAATTAGATATGACAAAGTACTATCGAATGCATCAATCTATATATTATATGCACCACTATACATATAATATGTGATTCAATATATTCATATGTGATAAAGGATAATTATATGCACTAAATGATAATAAGATATGGCATTGTAACAACATATGCATCACAATAACTATTAGATGCACAATTCTATGACTATAACTAAAATTTTGTAGGTGTTGACTAATTTTGATTGATTTTCACAAGTTTTTGGACTTATTTTGATTGAAAAGAGATTTAAAAAACAAACATATAATAGTAGCAAACTGACTCTAAGGTAACATTTGGCATGATTGGTATTCAGAGGTCTTCACTATAAAAACACACTAAGAGTTACAATCTAACTAGTATTAAAGGTGTGTCACACTAGTGTAGACCCAAGTAATAAAAAATTATGGGATTATGGATGCACACTCCACTCTAAGAGGGAATAGCTAGGTCTTTTGATACAAGGGCTCACCGTCCTTCCCTTGTAGTTTTTTACACCTCCAAATAAATTATTTCTCCTCGAGACAATACATGTTGAGTAACTTCAAGCATGATATTGTACTTTGCACCACAACTAGATTAATAATCACCGCTCTTAGGTCTCTAAAAACAAGGTTCATAATGGTTCTAAGAACAATGATCCCATCTAAAATTTCTAATATGAGGGAGGTCTCCCCTCTTCTCCTCGCCAAATAAATCTCCTTGTGACTTGGCTTGAATGACGTTGGCCATACCTAGAGGTACAACTTTCATTCTCCCCCTTTATATACCCTATCAGAAAACTTGGTTGAGGCTTCCCTTAGGGTGATGAAATCCCCAAGCAAGCCTTTTACTAAAATTAAAAAAGAAGATACCAACATTTATGATTGTTAGGCTCACATGAAGTGCAAAAGAAGAGCATACTTTATTAGTACTCCATAAGTGTACTTGACATGTGTAAACTAAGAGTGCTTTTGATCCCCAAGAAAAAATGAAGCACAAGGAAAGAGCATACACACTAGAAGCTTACCCAACATGTGGTATAGAATTTATTAATTAGGGCCCAAACAAAGTGTGAACTATGCTAGAAATTAAATCAATTGAAATTTTTGCCCTACATCAGATTCATTAGTAGTTTTTTTTTACCAGTCTTCTCCCAATGTTTTCCAAACTACAAAGATATGTTAGTTCCAAAATATTAAGAAAATTTTAGGGTTATAAAATAAAAATAACTAAATCAAATGTGTAATTGTAAGTTTCAAAAGCGTCACTGTGAATTTCAAATGCGTTGATATACCCTCAATTATGTTGATTTACCTGTCAGATGTGTCATTGTGAATTTCAAATTTGTCACTATAAATATCATATGTGTCACTCCATAGTCAAATATGAGCCTTTTTTAAATGTGTTGATCCACCAAATCAAATGTGAGCCTTTATTCAAAGGCATCACTTTACCAATTTCAAAGGTGTCACTCCACAGACAATTGTGTCGCTATAGTATCAGATGTGCCACTTTAGGAAAATTAAACCTACAAAAAGAAAACACAAAGAATTAATTGTGATCTTGTGTCATCAAATGCGTCATTGTAACATAAATTGCACCATTTTGTGTATCAAATGTGTCAATTTGGGTTCAACTATATCATTGTAACTTGTAACGTGAAAACTTCAAGAAACTTAATTGAAACATTAAATCAAAGATGTGGGCCTCATCGAGTGTGCCATAATGTGAATAGGAATATAAATTAAATGATCAATGAATTCAATGAAATATGATATAATTGCAATAATCAAGAATCCAAACTCAATGATCAAATAGACCCAACCTCAATAAAGTGTGTGCACATCAAAATGAAAGCAAATAATAACATAAACCAATCTAATCTACTTTTATCTCCACCGAAAACACCTAACATTACTCCATTGTAAAGTTTAATATTATGCTATTATGATGATATGTGGATTGCTCATAAAACCTTAGTACAACCTTGTTAAACAAAATCATGATGAAAAATGAGTATAGTTTGGTTGTTGATTTAAGGAGGGATTGAATGATCAAATGATGGATGATTTATAGATTTCTAGGATATCAAATCAATGGTGTGAGATGTGAAATGAGATCAATAAATGAGGATTGATGAGAGATTAGGAGGAACATGCATGAGTCTACATGGAGAGATGAAGTGGAGTGAGTGAGAGTGAACTAGGGTGGAATTTCAGTCAACTCCCTAAATTTAGCAATGATCAGTAAATTTAGTTTTGGTCTCTAAATTTAGGATTAGAAGAATAAAGATATGATTGGATATAATTAGCAAATAAATAAAATAATGAATTTATTTATTTTTAGAGGAATGTGCAAACTAAATAAATTAAAATTATTTATTTAATTTTGGAGGAATAATTAGCTAATTAAATAATTAAAAATTATTTTATGGGAGATGAGAGGAATGCATGATTTAATTAAATAATTAAAAATTATTTAATTATGTGGATAAGAGGATAATGCAAGATTTAATTAAATAATAAAATTTATTTAATTAAAGTGGATGAGGGAAAATGATTTAATTAAAGGTGATGAGAGAAGATGATGAAATTATTTAATGAATATGGGAAATGGGTTAGTTTAATCAAATATTTAAAAATTATTTAATTAATGGTGATGAAGGGGTGATGAGTGATGATGTCGGGAAACGATGATTTTAGAAGAATGTGTTAGACATTTTTTAGGTGTATACAACATCAAAGAGGAAAGCAAGTTCCTCAAGAGTGTCATATAGATTTAAAATGTGGCTCTAAAAATAAGATATGTCTAATAGAAATTTCCCCAATGAGGTAAATCTAGAAGATAAATATGATCCTACTACAAATACTCATTGGAAGCTTTAAAATAAGTGACTTTGAACTTTTTGGTAGCAATAGGAGACTGATGATTTGGAATTTCATCCATTATAGATGGGGCATCAATGTATGCCAACCAAATATATTGATCATCTGGTAAGGATTTGTCCACACAAGACGCGGCAACAAAATTTTTAATGTCATCCAAATGTGCTTGATCATCTAAGAAAGCATAATTATTAGATGAAGATCCAAAGTCTCCATACGACTATTGATGATGATCCAAGCAATGAAGGGGCACTTAGAGTGCTCTACATGATGTAGAATATCCTCATAAATAGTAAGACATATTATTCTATTGACCATATTATTGTTTTTAAACCATACATTTTTCTATTCATAGTCATTTCGCTCAAGAATGAATCTAAGGAGATAGGGCAATAGATCTTGCTCAAGGCAATGATTTTCCATCCCTTATTTTTAGGATAAACAATTCTTTAAATTTAACCTAACAACAAAAGGATAGTATTTAATGCTAAAATACATGATGAAAACACCCCAAAATAAAACTTTTACCTTAGTTCATGATTACAAAATGCCTATGTATAAGCCCCCCAAGACTAGTACATTAATTTGGCACTTAAAAATTAGAGTGATTGTGCATAAGCAACCCCCAGTATTATTTAATTTTAACACTTTTAATTGCTAAAATGATTCCCATAACAAGTATAATGTTTAACACTCTATCTTAGTGTGATTACAATGTAAGATTCAAAAATTAATCAGATTTTATAGGGCCCAAAAATGGCCAAAGTGCAGAAATTATTAAGTTTTTATAGAATAAAAGAAAAAAAATTATACCATTATGTAAACCCACAAAATACCATTTTTTTAAAAATGACACAAAAAAGGGCTTGTTCATGAAAGTTACAAATGATTGAAGCTCCAAAAATTAATGATTGAGTAGAAAAATCTTTCATAAAACTAAAATTTTAGAAAAATAGAGTGCTAAATAAAAAACTACTAACATCGCTGAGAAATGCATGAAATTATACCCCAAATAAAAAATTGTACTTAATTTTAGAGTCAAAATGGCCAAGTTATGGTCTTCCAAAGTTGGATTTAAAAATTAAAAGAACTAATGGAGAGGGGTCCCTTTTTTAAGTGATAATGTTTGCAATCCATTCAATGATGTTAGCAATGCACAACAAGAAAAAAATATATGCACAAGTTCAAAGAGTACGATGGTATGACCATATTGATGAATAGTGCTAGATTTTTAAAAAAAATCCTCTAGACCACAAACTCAAAAAATAATAAATTTTATATGGAAATGGAGGTTCTTGGGCCTTTTGGATGCAATAGTAGGGTCCATTTAACCTAAAATGTTTTGTTTGTAAGCAATGCATCAATTCTAAGTTTTAAACCCTCATTTGTTACTTTGTTATATAATCTCCAAAAAGGTCTTTTTTTTACTTTCTCAAGCCTCCCAAATGGGTTTGAACAACTAAAAATAATACCAATATAAATGAAAGAGGTGAAATCACCATATTGGATTCAAATACACATATGAAATATGAGGTTATTTTTTTCTATTTTTCAATATCATCTTAAAATTCAAGAGAAGGGCATATTGAGCTTTCAAGAACCATGAATACAAGGATTATTAACTCCTTGAATGTCTTAAATACTATAAAAATCTATTCTAACACTAATTAATTTGAAACCATGTTAAAATATGTGATCAAATTTATAACCAAAATCTTGTACTATGAAATAGAATTATATTAACTCAAATAAAGCTTATGTTACAAAAAAAAGTTGTTTGAAAAAAATTGAAAGAGTTTGCAATGCTTATTTTGTTATTCAATAGGAAGGAAATAGAGTTACAAATATATATAACCTTATAGTATTCAAAACTAGTGAGAATGAGGATAAGAAACAAAACCAAGAAATAAGAGATTGCTTATTCAACTTTTCAAATATGTGAGGATAAGGAAAAAAAGAATCCCATGAATGTGCAACTCATTATCTTATCCTACTTAGTAATAAATTACCTAAGTAAACTTAAATAACATATAAACATATTCGAAGTAATTAAAATAATACAATAACAACTTCCATGTAAAATATATTATCTTACGTAATAGTTAATATATTATCTTACATAATAGTTAATGCAAAAAATATCATCTATTCAGTATGGTATTAAGAAATAAGGCAAAAGGGCATGAATGAATGATTCATATTTTAATGATGTCCATGAGATATGGTAGTCTATGAGACCTAAGATTGGAAATATCACCATAACCAACAAAAAACCAACCAACGAACCCCAATCCCTACTTCTTATTGTCCCCTATTTCTTTGCTCGTCATGGTTCTTTTGTTATGAATTTTGATAAGGTAATCTACCATCTTTGCAAGTCGTTCCTGCTCAAACAAAGTTGTTTGATTCAAATTTTAGAATATTAGCATAATTGTTTAAATTTCCTCATATATTGAACACTCCATGATGTAAAGCCATTATGTTTCCACCAACCTTGAAATGCAAAGATAATAAGCCCTGTCAGTCCACTCCTCTTTAGGTGTTTTCCACCTTATTTCACAAATAATATGGTGAGAGCTAGTTCTTAATTGGGCTATTAGCACTTTAACTTTTCATTTGATGTTTACCTCTATATAGTATTTTTGCTCATGGTCACATGTGGGATTGAATTGTTGGACATAATATTTGATGCAGGAGCATCCAGGTGCATAGGCAATCCTACACAACCAAAAAACAATCTTTGTTTTATTTTGCCTTTTTTTCAAATTTTGGCTTGTTCTTGTGTTGCAGGCATGATATTTAGTCACCTTTCACCTTTCTTCAGCAACCTTTGAAGATAATTTTATTCATATATTTTATTGGCCCAAAATTCAATTAATTTTGCATGACATTTGATCCCACACCCCAACTGGGAAATGTACTTTTTTATTATTTTTGTAACTCCCAAGAATAATTAAATGATATGAAATAAAATATTTGTCATGATGTTGGGCTAGAGGAGTGGAGTTGTTGGATGAGAAATTGGATGGTAATTTTTGGCTAAAGTCTAAATTGGCCTGGCAATAGCATTAAAGAGGCCAATTGCATGAATTTCCACGCCCAGAATGGAAGAGGTAGAGTTTTGACTGCAATTTTTTTTTGAAGAATATTGTCTAGGTCATGACTATGAGACCCAATTTTAGTAAAAATGGCATAACTTTCGCATATAGTAACGAAATTGAAAAATTTTAAATGATCTGGAAAGCTGGGAAGGAGACACACAAAACCCATTTTTTTTGTTTTAAAAGATTCATGACAATCAGGGAGAAATGATGGACAAAAGTGATAGTTTTTTGGAGTTGTAGCTGATTTTTGAAACTTGCCTGTAGGTTTTTTCATTCTAGATTTGAATCTTTCCTGTAATTGATTGCAGTTATAGATGGGGCTTTCAATATGGATTGTAATATTGATTTTTTTGAGTTTGTAGACTTCTAGTATTTCTATGAAATAAAATATTCTATGGTGGAGTTTTTGTTTAAAATGGTCTCAAGTGTTGATTTTGTGAAGGAAGGCTGCAACAATTGACAAACCTCTTTGGTTTCTAAATTGTTGACTGCATCAATATTCTATTTTTTACCTGAGTTGTTTTGTCCACATCATTGCCTTGACTTTCTCTCTCACATAGCTTTTTACTTCTGAATCACATTTGAATATTATTGCATATTAATTCCCCATTTATTCATCCGCTTGATTTTTTCATCATTAGAGAGGTGAGAATCCCAAACCACTTCCATGGAATCTCATCCTTTAAAATAAAAATTTTAGAATATGGAAGTCCACCCAAATACAACATGATTATGAAGCCTAAGTTTTCATGTCACATAGTAGATTAGTATAAAGTAACAAAGTAGTCCCATGTGATTGCTTGACTAAGTTTGTTGATTATTTTTTAGCAACACAAGTAGTCCATGTGATTACTTAACTGAATTTGTTCCTAGCACATGTAATCCCATATGATTTATTTTTTTTAGTAAATTTTTGTCATGGGAACAACTCCCTTTCTATTATATCAAAGAGGAATTACAATTCCTTTCTATTATATCAAAGAGTAATTATAATTTATCTCTACTATCAAGCAAGGCAAAAAAAAGAGGGTGCACAAACCCTCAATGACTTCCTACAATCACTCATACTGAGTTGGAGTGAATAGAGTATTATAGTGTTCCATGTAGTGTGCATATGTCTCCATGTTATTCCTTTGAATTCCTTCCCTCATCAATGTGATGGCCTATTTGATTTCTTATTTCTTACATGAATTTTCATAGTAGATCACATCTCCCACCAAATTGATTTTTGAGTCTCTACTCAGCGTCGATAGAGTGTTAATAGCCTTCACTTGATTATGAGTTTTTACAAAAATTTCCATTGCCTTCCCTATCCAAACAAAGCTATCAAATGTTCTCATAACGTTGTACAATAATCTCTAACAGTTTGACATTGTGAATGTGGGCTTGTTGTAGGTGCTTTTCTTCTATGACCACCATTATGGCTTCTTCTTCCACTTTGGTTTTTAGCTTAAATACCTCTTTCATATTGTCCTTTAGGCTTGCTTGGGTGTAATCACAATGAATTTTCAAGATTATTAAATGTTTTTCCATTTGGTGTGTGTTCCATTTGTATCTCACACCAAATTTATAGTGTAAATGGTTAAGGCAGGGGTACTATGGACTTTCCACCTTACCTTGGTTGGTGTGACAAGTGTCCTCCCAAAATTTCTTGGATATCTTCTCTACTTTGTTTTTTAGTGAATTTGCATGGAATGGGTAGGTTCCTCAACCTCGACACTTGTGATTTTACTTAGATCACCCAATCCTTGATATTGTTCGTTACCTTGATGTCTTCGACTTGGTTGATCGCCATATTTAAGAGGTAATGTGCTACCTTGTTTGCCTCTCTATACACATGTTTTATTGTGTAGTTCCCAATTTTGTCCAATAAGGGGAGAATCAGATCCAACATAATTGTAGGTCTCCAGTTCACAATCCTCCCCATGGTTATTGCTCAAATAACTACCATAAAATCTCCTCCTATGTCTATTGGGTTCATTTTTTGTTCAACACATATTTCAAGGCATTTGTAAAGGCCAGCAAACATTACATCATTGTTAGCTCCCCTTGACAATTTGACTACTCCAGTCCAGCATGTGTTTCCATTCTCATCCCTTGCGATGAAACCTGCACCTAACACCCTGGGGTTGCCTCATGCAACCCCATGAAAATTTAGTTTTAGGCACCCTCAGGGTGGAAACACCCATTTGGCCATTTGATGCTTTTCTTGGTTGCTCATTGTATGTCCACTTAAATTTCCTAAAATATTGAGTAGTGCCCATATGGATAAAATATGATTGTACCAAAGAGAAAAACACCATTTATTTTTCTTTCCCACTCTTGTATTTTGGAATTCACTTATCGATGCCTCTATTTTTTATTACTATAGTCATTCTAGATGTTTTATCCTTGAAGATCCTCACATTATGTTCTTTCTACAGAAACCAAATGATCATGGTTGGCATTGTTAACCATAAACCACCCCAAAAGGATCCTTTATAAAGATTTGGCCAATAATGAAAGGTATCTATGATTTTTGTGGTAGTAGGCCCAACCAACCAATTTTCTTGACGAAATACAACCAATATTCAACAACAAGATTGTATTGGAGAAATAGATGGTCTACATCTTCATCACTCTTCTTGCAGTTTGGGCAGTGGTATGGCTCAACAAAATTTAGCTTCATGAGTTGATCACCTGTTAGAATTTGATTGTGGAGGGCTACCCATGTAAATGCTCCTGCTTTCAACAATATGTTTGGTTCCCAACATATTTCTATTGGCCATTGAGTTATTTGTGACTCTCTTTCTTGTATTAGGTATCCCATTTTTGTTGAATACTTCCTAAATTTTGTGCCACACCAGAGTATCTCATCTTGTTTGGTTGATATCACTAATTTACTTGTCAATTCCCTTTGGATTTTATCATTGATTTATGTTTGAATGAAGTTGAATGATTTCCATTTGTAAGGCCTCTCACTATTAGTGTTTGTAATGATTAATTAGTCTAACCTTTTCCCCTATTGCTTTTGTTATTATTTCAATGTGTTCTCCAATTTTGGGGATATTTTCCATTGCTATATACCCATTCCATGAGTCATTCCAGAATGATGCATTTTCCCCACTATTAATTTGCCATGTTAGATGCTTGGTTATCAAAGGTCTACACTTCATCATGAAGTTCCACAATTATGAACCATTAGGAGGGTTTGTAATTGTAAGTATTTATTTTGGATCTTCGTTGTCTAAGTATTTTCATTTTAGAATCTTACACCATAAAGCGTTGGAATTTTAAAACATTTTCCAAGTAATTTTTACTCCTAAGGCTAGATTTTGCATCTGTAAATCTTTAATTGCAGCACCACCAACTGGCTTTTTCTACTTCATTGTCTCCCATGCAATGAGAGAATTTTTTTTATCTCATTTGAACCTTCCCGCATAAATTTCCTTTGTATACTTGCAAATTATTTACCTACCTTAGTTTTAAGGTCTATGCATGATATCATATAGATTGTAATCGCAACCAATACAACTTTAATCATGGTGATTCTATCGGCCAATGTCAACCATCTCCCTTTCCATTTTTTTTCTTCTTTTTAATTTTTTCAATTGTCGAAGTCCATAGAGAGGTATTCACAACCCCTTTGTAGATTGGTCAACCCAAATATTGATTTGGGAGAGAATTAATAGAAAATCCCATCGCTACAATCCTTCTTTGAACAACCTTTTTTATTTGTAGCATTGAAAATTGTCACCCTTGACAATTTCACACTATGTTTTTGCTCCCCCTAAATTATGGAGCCTAGTTGACCCCCTAATTTCCTAAATTATGCATTCTTAGGCCTATTTTTACCATTTTTCAATAAATTGCAAGCATAAAAAAAATGCATTCATCTAATGTTTTTCCCCTAACACCTTCAATTCTGGAAAATAGGGCTAGGATTGGGACACCCATGGGTATCTTTGTACCTCTATTTTGTAGAGATTAAAATTTGAATATGTTGGTATCGGCATTTGCACGTTTGAAATTCAAGTAGCAAATATTGGCTATTGGGACCTAATTTGTAAAAAAATGAATAAATTCCTATAAATACCTAGTTATTGCATCATTTGAAAATTGATGAAAATTTGAGAGCAAAGATTATTGTCAAGAGCATTATCAAGCAAGTCAAGAGCATCATTGCAAATCTTTATTATAGAAATTCAAGATCCAAGCATCATGTCAAATCATATATGATTTTATGCATGTTTATGCTAACATTGTTTATGAAGGCTAACCCTTGTTGTGGGTCTCCAAGCAATTCAAGCAATCAAGAAATCAAGATCCAAGACCTTGAAGTGATGTGCATGAGTTGCAACACTATGTTGATTCATCATTCCTTCCTATCATTTATCATTCCTATCATGGACATTTCCATTGTGGAAGTGGAAACACTAACATGGGGTTTGACTATGACAAGCCCCTAAATGGCACAACATTTCTTCTCTCTTTGAATGTGGAGATTTCAAATTGGGGAGGATTGAAAGAAGTGTGAATATCATTTATTAATTATTGTAATCAAATCCCTACACCTTGTCAACTCATGGAAATTCACCTACAAAATTATCTAACATTGATCCAACAAGTATGTAAGTGGAAACGAGAATCTCAAATCTAACATCAAAGGACTACAAAAATAGAACAAAAGTATCCCTACAAGGACATAGATTCCCTTTGGTAGCTCTATCCTATTCAGACTGACACAAAACTTTCAGTATAGGTACACAACACTCTACCCTTCCCAAATTTACCTGCAAATCTCTGTTACAGTTTGATCATTATCGAAATCTTATATTTTCATATTAGGTTACATAGTCTAATTATGTTAATCAAGGAAAATAAATTCCAATCCATTCCAAGACTCAAAAATATGTAGATCCAAGTTTGATTAGCTCACCTTCATGGTTGAAATTCAATCTCCTCACCTTGTTGATCTCCATCTTAATGAAACCTTAGAAAAATACCACACACACCCAAAATTAATCCCAGGTTTTATACATTAAACCTAGGGTTTTCTTTTTCTTTGTTTCATTTTGTTGAACCTGACCTATTAACATCATATACCTTCTAAAAATTTAAATCAGATATTTTGCATTGCATTGTTTTGCAATGTTCACTTAGGGTTTCATCTCTTACATTATAAAAAGCATATAATTCAAAAAATTACATATCATATTGCATCATAGGTTGTGATAGGATTACTTTCAATCATTTAGGTCAAATCTACATTTAAAATTATATTCACAATTATCATTTGATTCCAAACATTGTTACACATTTGCATCTGAATCACATTGTCTTAAATTGTGAAAATTTTGGAAACATACTCAGTTGTAGACCTATTTTCACATAGAAACAAAACCCTTAGACAAACTAACAAACATTTAAATTTTTAGTTTTCAAAAACCCTATCTAGGACATAGACACCCTTGGGCACCTCTGTCCTACTACACTTGGATCAACAAAATTTTACCCAAGTCTTTGTCTCTGTCTCTGTGTCTTTAGTTTGTGTCTACTTGCAAATATCTGATTTGGGATTCTTAATTGCATTCATTTAGGTATCTTTCATATAGTTCAAAAAAGTGGTTTTTTTTGCATTGTTTTGATTCAAAATTACATCAAAAAATCATCATTTTTCAAATTTAGGCATCTTAGAATCAGTCAATTTTTTCATTTTAAATAAGAAGATTGCATTTGAAATTGTCATTTATTTTTCACATATTGTTATACATTTTTATTGGCATAAATTGAATAAATTCTAGAAAATTATTCACTTTCAGATATATTTGTAGATAGACCCAAAAACCTTGAACAATATCATACACAGTCAAACTTTGAAATTCTTAACACCCTGTCCAAGACATAGGTGTCCTTAGGCGGCTTTGTCTTGCTACTCTTGGCTGAATTTTTTTTTGCTCATGTTTATATTTCTGTGTTTTTTGTTTGCTTCTACTATTTGATTTTGGCTTCTTCTTGTTCTGTTGTATTATTTGATTGTTTAATGTTCATCTTGGGTGCACTTAGTGTTTTGAAACTTGCATGAGCTTCACAACCTGGTGTCCTATTGCCAATACTTCAATGAGACATAGTTGTTGACTTATGGCATCCCACGTTGTTGTTACATTTATTATGGTTCCAACTCTTTCATGTAAGGTATTATCAATACTCAACCCATTTTGAACCCTATCCTTAATGCTACAATACCAATCACAACTTTATAATCAACCATTTTTACAGATGTTGAGACTATTTTTGCCTATGTTCCCAAAGATAAATTGAAACAATTGGAAAAATATTTAGAAGGACTTCAAGACTATGTGAGTATTGAATCTGTAGTTGGCATAGTAGTACCTATAATAGATAACATGAGGAAATTGATTATTGATGCTCAAGGATTAGATATTTTGTGTACCCTAGCCCATATAGTTGATGCTAATGTACCTACAATGGCTAGTTGCACTCAATATTTGGGATTCACCCAAAGTCAAGGAGGAAATCAAGTCTCCTTCCCTACAACCGTAGCCTCTATCCCCACATACACAAATCCAACTATCACTTCAACAATACAACCAAGCATTGACATAACTCCAACCTTAGGCCTTTTGAATGAAAATCCTTATGGTTTTGGATCCTCACATGTTACATCTCAAATTTCATCATGTCTCATAAATTTGTAATATAGTAGTCCACCAAGCACATACACAATCCCACCATATTCACCACATTCCCAAAACATGTCAACCAATGATTCAATTATTAACCAAATTTTACAAAAAATAATCTCACTACAATAAAAAATCTCCACATTGAACCAAAACCAAAACATAAAACCATTATAATATGTCAAAAGAAGCCCATTGTCACTTGAAATCTTGAAATCACCGATGCCACAAAACATGGAGATACCCCAATTTGACAAGTACAACGGTAAAGGAGACCCTAACAATCATATATCAACATATACTGCCTTTTTTAGTGACTTCATTTTTGAAGATAAACTCTTGGCTAAACTCTTTCCTAGGTCATTGAAAGACATGGCTTTAGAATGGTTTTGTTCATTTCCGAATAACTCAATCCACTCTTTAAATTAACATGTTGAAGTCTTCCTCCAACATTTCCAAGTAAACATTGGACCTAAAATTACACTAACTAATTTAGTGTGATGCAAACAAATGAAAAATTAAAAGATAATAGACTTTATAGGGCGCTATCAATTGCTTTATTCACAAATCAATCTTACTCTCCCTGATGCAGATGTTCAAATCTAGTTTTTATTGAAAATTTGCAACTTGGCATAAGAGATAAGATCTTGTTGATAAAATATCCATCCTTTATACACTTGTGTATGACCCTTCATGATTATCAAATTTTGGTTAGTCAGTATAAAGAGACATCTTCATCGAATCCTATTGAGAAATTTGAATCCATGCCTCAAAACAACTATCAACCATTCAAGAAACAAAATAAGAACTTTATCAAAATAAATACACCTCAAACAACCAACCACATTGAACCACAAGTTGCAGCCATAAGTTCAACCCCATATTATTTAGATTGAGAGATAAAAAAATTACCCAACTACCTGATTCCCTCCATTCAATCATGTTGCAACTTTTGAACAAGAACTTAAACCAATTTCCTTCGATTAGACCTATGGGCACAACCATACCTCTACCTCAAAGATTTAATCAAAAATCCTTTTGCCAATATCATCGCACAAATGGACATGATACAAAACTATGAATGCATCTTAAACATCAAATTCAAGACCTCGTTGATTCTAATTACATCTAGTTGGGCGATGTTAATGATCAAGGAAATAAATCTAATGCCCCACCTAACCAAAACTTGCAATTTTTTACCAATCCAATGCCAAACCATTCGTCCAATTTTGTGCAAGCTTGCGATGTTAAGAATGATGAGATGAATTTTGATAAACTAATGACATGAATAATGATAAGGATGATGATAAGAGTGATGAGGAGGATGGTTTACAAGATATGGTCACTCTTATAGATGTTAAACCTTGTAAGGGCCAAACCACTTTGTTACCTAACATTTCTTTCACCCATATTGATGCATCCATACATGCACTTGATGGTCCTCTTTATATCGTTTGATGTATCAATTACAAGTCTACACAAGGAATACTCATTGATCTTGTGTATGTAGAGAATGTGATCACTAAGGGATTTTTGTTTTTGCATAAAATTTATCAAGACTCTTATGAACAGTCAAAAGCATGGTTGAAAACTCATGATGGTTTTTCTCACCCTATGATATGTTTGATCACTCTTCCCCTTAAAGCTGGACCAAAATAATTAGATGTATCATTCTACATCATCCCGACGTCGGACCAATTTTGTGTGAAGCTAGCACTAGTAGAATTTGGAAAATAAATGACTACGTGACTAAAACTTTTAGTCACATGACTAAAAAATTTAGTCACATGACTAACACTAGTAGTATTTGGAAAATAAATGACTAATTTGGTCATTGGGTAAAATCACAACTAAATGACTAAATAAATGACTAATATCAGACAAATAAAAATGACTAAATATATGACTAAATTAATGACTAAATTAATGACTATTACTCCTCTATTCTTTTTTCTTTCGAATTTGATCATAATCCATAGAGCTTAAGCCCCCCTCATGGGACCCCTACCTAAGCAGGCCATTTGGCCGCCTAGGTTGCTTGGTGCACCAAAAATACCTATTGCATAGAAGGCATTGCCTCTCAGTGTAGTCTTAAGGCCTTCACGTATTTTATAAAAAAAATTAATATTTACATTCTTTAACTTTTATTACTCATTATGTTAATGAATCATTAATGTTTTTAACTATGATTTGAAGCCAATTTGATTTTCCTATTGTGTTAGCATGTCAAATGTATCAAAGAGAAATTGTGGTCAATTTCACTAATAAAATATGATTTAAACAATCCAATTGCATTTTGAGGGCTATCTTGCAGATACTTTCATTTCAAAAGGTCAAGTAGTTATTTCTAGAAGCAATTAGATTCAATTTACATGGATTGTAGAAACGTAATGTCTGTAAAAGTAATTATTTCTAGAAGCACTGCCTTAAAAACCTAAGGTCGAGTAGTTATTTCTAGAAGCAATTAGATTCAATTTACATGGATTGTAGAAACGTAATGGTCAAGTCTACTGAAAACGAAGATTTTTCCCTAAAAATGAAGATTGGTTCACTTCTATCTTCGCTTGCTGATATACTCAACCATCTTAATAATGCGAAATAGAAATAACAATGATCACTTTTGGCACTACTACATACAAGGGGGATTTAAGACATTAATTTAAGACAAAATATTAATTTTGTCTTAAATATATATTTTATGTTTAAATTATATTTTTAATTTCCTAATTGTCTTAAATTAAGACAATAAAAAAAATACCTTTTAATGATATGAGATTTCTACAATCCATATTGAATGATTAATTTTGCTTCTGGATTCGATTGTGTGCAAGTTTTCTCATCAATGTTTTGAATCACACTCAGTGATCCATCATCAGGATAGAGAGCTGAAAGGAGATGCAAAATGATGAGTTGTAGACCTAGAATGGTTTAAGAAGAGAGGTAGGACAGGCACACAACATGAGGAGACACAAAAAAAGGAAGTTCAAGAAACAATAATAGAAAAGGAAGAAAAGAAGCAATTAAGCTATTAGATAAAGTGAATGAATAGCAAGAAGAAAATGGAGATAAAAAACAAAGCAGATAATTAGGACAAGAGAAAAAACAAAAATATAAAATTAATAATAAGAAAAAGTAAATATACAAACAATAAATTTAATAAAGAATCAAATTAAGCCAAATTTAAAATTTTTGAGACAAGAGAACAAAATAAACTTCCAAAAGCAAATTTTAAGAAAACCCCAACAAAAAGAGAAAATAATCAAGAATTAAAAAATATATACCACTACAAACAATAAAAACCAAGAGAGACCACCAATAAACAATTGATTCTTTAAATATATATAATGTTAAATTTATTTTCTTTAAATATATATATATATATATAATGTTAAATTTAAGACAAAAGAAAGACAAATTGTTAAATCTATAACAGAACAAGAGAAGAAAGACAAGAAAAAGAAAAACAAATTATATAAATATATGTATATATATAAATGAAAGACAAGAGATAAAAAAGAAGAGAAAAAAATTGTTAAATATAACATTTAATTTAATATAACAAAATAAGTAAGAGAATTTTAAATTGTGAAACGAAGAAATACATTAATGTGCATTAGAGTGTAAGTGTATATGCATAAGAGTGCAATATGAAAATGCAAATGAGAAAGAACCAAAAATTAGGTGCAAAGGATTGAAAAAATAAGGGTAATAGAAAATAAGGAAATGAAAAAACAACAAGGAAAAACTCAAACCAAAGAGCAATCTAAGGAAATGAAAATTCAACTAAATTCAAAGAAAAAAAATTGTTTCCCTCTCCTCAATTCATTTTCCCTCCCTTTTGACATGCGTTTTCTTTTCCCTTACCCGTGTATACTCGTTCATGGCTGAGGATTCATTGGTCAATCATCATTGACAACCATGCAAGAAAGGAACAAATGACTCCTCAGTTTGCATGGTGATCCTTCTAACCGACCAATGCAACTCCTATTGGGTATAAATCCACATTGGTTTGGTTGTGAAGACAACCATCATTCTGTTGTTTTGGAATCAAATACATGGAGATTGAAGGGGCGACTTGGGCAACTGATTCACTTCATTCCTATCATAGGTCAATGTATTTTTATTTTTTTAATTTGAATGTATTTTAATACTGAAAAGAGTATTGGCGCACATCCAATGATAAATGATCACTTTTTTTTTCATTGCATTTCCAAAAATGTTAGAGCACAACCCATTAGCAATAGTTTCAAATTTCATAGCCCCAAGAATCTTTTGGGGAAAAAATTAGGAACAAGCTTTACAAAAGTAAAGTTTTGTTGTTGATGAACATTAATTTTGATTAGAATCTTTAGATAAAATATGCCTAGGCATTGCGGGCTTGGAAAGAATTACCAAAATTTCAAACAACCAAAATATGAAAAACAAATCTTCAAAGTTTTAGTGACTTTTTTGTTTCCACAAAGACATTGAAAGTTGCATGTCTCTGATTTCTGCTCAATATCTGATGGTTCTCCATTAAAAACTCTATGTTTGTGATATCTTCCCACAAGACTACCCCTATTTCATTAGGATGTTGAGACTCTATAAAGAAGCTCAACACTCAAAAGGAATGCCTTTGTGTTGTCATGCTCTCTAAAGTTGCATGACAAGGTGGAATAAAGCCTAAAATAGCCATCACCATCCCAAAAAGTTACAACTTTCAGAACAGGCATGTTGGGTACAAGTGTGGAGGTATGTTTTTTTATTCTCAAATTGTTTATTAATGTTTTGTTTATATGTTTATTCTTCTGTGGAAGCAGGTGATGACAGGGTGCTCTTATTTTTCTTTGCAACTGGCACTCTACCTTGAACATGGATGTTTTATATACAATAAGTGGAGACATAGAGGATTATCTGGAATATCTTGAAGAGAATAGGCTCAAGGATTTGATCAAGGAGCAATAGCAAAAGATGGATGATGTCGGTACATGAAAGAAAATTGCAAAATTGTTTATAGTAGTTAATCTAATTTTTGTCTAGAATATGTTTTGTTGTGCTTTTGCATGTGATTATCTTGAGAAATGCTCTTCTCCATGTATTAGCTGCAAACTGAAGGCAACCATATTTGAGTTAGAATTTTCCGTGGAAACATCTTCAGTCAGGGTTTCCCTTGAAGTGGAAAGGTGAGAAAAGCTTTTGAGTTGTGTCGTGAGATTAAGCTCTTGCAATTTTAAATAATTCTCCAAGTATTGTCAATGTAAGTTCTGCTGTGAGTGTTTGTCCTATATTGTTTTGCATGTAGGTATGTTGAACAAGTTTTGTTTGTGTTACAAAGGCCTTCAAATCCCAAGAAGCAGAGGGTGGTTGTGCATGCTTCAAATCCCTACTCCAGGTTAGTAATAGAGGAAGGGTATTTTAATATTTTATCGGCTTGCCTATTTTAACAAAAATTTAATGGGTGAAAGGTATCTTCAGGATCGTTTACACTAGACATGCTTTCCTTTTAAAAATTACTTAGTTCCCAATAAGAGGAATGCACCTATGCATTGTATTTTCGTATTTTAAATTTTTTGCTCCCTTATTCTCATTCCAACATCCACCTATACAAGCAATTTGTCATTTCAAATTTGAAAGCAACACTCTGTATTGAGGTGCATGCCTATAAATGGGTAACGTGTTTGATGATTTGAAACACCTATCTCGCTTGATTAGGCATGCACCTTATAATAGCAATTTGGAACTTTGTCTTATAACAACTTTCTCTTCATATTAGCATGTTCCTATCAATGGAATATGTTGCTTGTTTGAAGTGAAAAAATGCCTTTGTTGATTGTGCACTTCGCAAGGAATTTTATGCTTTGAATTTTGTCATATAAAGAGATATGCCCCTATAAATGGAAAGACACCCTTTTGATGAACTAAACTCTTTTTTCTTTGTTTCACATGCACACCTCTATACATTAAAAATGTGATATGCACTTTGCCTTAAGATAGGTGTGCACTCAAATATACAAATTTGTCTTCAAATTTAAAGTATAAACCTCCATGCTTAGGTGCATGCCTCACAATGTAGTTTTGATGTTTGAAATTTTGAATTGGTTTTCTCAATAAGGGGGCATACCATTTTATGCAAACCTTACTTCAATCTATTAACTCCTTTTTTTCTTTGCACAAATGTCCACTTCAGCATGGGAAAACATCTTTTCTAATTCACTAACCTCAATTTCCTAACACAAGTGCATGTCATTGTAATAAATTACTATTGTGACACTTGAAAACAAAAAGTATTAATGAGGTGCACACCAATAAACTAAAATTGTCCTTTGAAATAGTGAAGCTCCCTTCCTTTAAATGATTTCATGCCTATCTAGCATTCTTGACTTCAAATTTGATGACAAAAAATCTGATGCAATGATAGGGGTTCAAAAACTCACTAAATTTCACAACTTGACAAGTCTCAATCTATTATTTCTTGTCCTTGCAACTAGGACTCAATTTCCCTTCACAAAACTCTTGTTTCAATTTACCCAAACTGAGAATAAGGCAACAATCCTCTTGTAGATTCCACAAATGACCTTAAACAACACAATTGGTTGACTCAACACCAATTTCCAACCTTGACAACTCAAATAAGAGAACTTTCAAAACTAGATTGTCCAAAATCATCCTACAATGACAAAAGTAGACTATAGCATCTCCTCATTTTTCATTTCTTGATAGAGAGCTTTTGAAAGATGTGCAAGATGTTCGTCAATCTCAACAATCAATGTTGAGATAAAATGGAAGCATTGCTCTTGCAAATAAGGTGCTAAATCATTTATCCTTGAAGGAGATTTATGTGCATGAAGAAAACTTCGGAGGTCTTCCCGAATATTCTTGAACCCCTCATCTATGGTATCTTTTATTTGACTAAACTCAGTTCCAAAATAAGCGGTAAGGTGACCAAACTAGTCTTCATCATTTGTCATCATAAATCTAAAACCCAACCCAGGTAAATTGACACTTTTTAGGTCCCCTCTCTTGACAAGCCAACCCTCACTAGTAGTTAATTTGTGCAAATGGGTTTCAACATCTTTGTAAATTGCCAGAGATGTAACTATAGCTTCAAGGAATTTACCAACCTTAACTCTCTCACGTAGATCTGCAAATCCATCAGCTATTATTTGTTTCATCCTACTAACAAATAGGCTTTCAAAAAGTTCATCCCATAGACTCTTTGAGTGCTTCAAAACAATCTCACACACGCATTTCCAAGGAAACTCAACACTTGAACCAAAAACCATTTTTATCCACTCCAAGCTCTCTTCAAATGCATCCATACTGTCCAATGTTTCTCTAATCAATGTCTCATTCTCTACAAGTTCCTTGCCACTTTTCACAAGATCAAGCAAATACTTTCCCCCAAGCCTATATGTAGAGAGAATATCATTTGCACATGTCTTAAGCCATGCTAAGCAAGACTCTGATATAAATTCGCTCAGGAAAACCATCATGGTAGCTTGTAGCTTCTCTTTATGAGATTTCCACAACTGCACCTCATTGTCTGAGTTTGGAATCCCACCAAACAATTGTGATCTAGGTGGCACTGCCAACACAGTCTTATAAAAAAGAGGCAAATTGTTTAGAACCTCCAAGAAGAGTTCCCCATCCTGACATAGCGTTACATGTATGACTCTTACCATATTACAGAAAATGGAATTGACTACCCCCACCTTATTAGTCTATCAGTGGAGCTATGAGGGGAGTTCTCCCGATGTAGTAATGTTAGGCCAATAGTGTTCTACCCTTGAATATAATATTATTCCAGTTCGTCCAAATTTGTCCCTGTTTAAAATGATGGAAATGGCTCACATCTCTTAGAACAATTTCTCTTGCAAAAATCTTGGAGATGAATTTAGATGCAATGTGGCAATCAGAACATACTTGAAGGTTCTAAACAACTCTAATAGTTGTACCAAGGGCCATGTTTAACAAACCAAATGCAATTGCTAACTTTTCACTATGGTGGCAAATAAATGATTCTTTATACCCTGTTGCCTTCATTTTCCAAGCCAATTTCTCCTACTTTGCAAGATAAATGATAGTTATTTGGAAGACACAAATGAATTCCAATGATTTATTTAGGTTTTAAAAAAAATCGCGAACCCTGTAATAAAATATGAATAAAAAATGTGAAAATTCTTTGCAAGTTCTCATGAGGTTGTCTTGGATGAATCCACAAGCCAAATGTTGAACCCTGGTTGAACCTTTCCCACACTAGACCGATATCCAAGATTGGTAACTTAGGGAAAAATAGTAGAGGTAAGCATCGCATATGACACAATGACTAGGATGCATGCAAGCTGCAAGCAAGGCAAGATTCTTGATTTACATACCCAAGTGAAAAAATTACCAAATGAATGAGCATGGATTCAAAACTAAAACAAATTTGGAACTAATCCAAGTCAAGAATTGGCTGCTTAAAACACTTAGACATTTCCCTTAAATAAGTGTGATGCTTGGTCTTAATAAATCAAGAGGTTGTTGAACCCATACCGTCAAGATTATTGTCATGGTGACTATGATGTGTGCAAGCAGTCACAAGGCAATGATCTTGTCTTATGTGCCAAAGTGGTGTATTAAGCAAGTGAATGAGTGTGAATTTGAAACCCTAAGACATTTGGGACTGTTTTGCTTCCAGAATCAACCACTTTTGACTATTGTGAAGATACTAAGTTTACACTTAATAAGTGTGTTATTTGGTCTTAAATGATCAAGAGGTTGATGAAGCTCGTAACATCAAGACTATTTTACTTTGGCTTATAGAAACTATTAAATACGTTGGGGTTGTCAATTACCTGGGATGTAAAAGTGCAATTTTAACGACATAAAAACTTCCTACGTGCACTTTTGAGTTCATATCCTACTCTCCTTAGAAAACATGACTTGGATGGGTGGAAAAAGTTGCAAGAGAGGAGTGTATTAGATCAAGTTCATGAGATTGTATTTTGAGTGAATAGCTTCATTTGATAATTGGTCCACTAACTTATTGGCCTTTCTAGAAATATGTTAAATTTTGATAACATTGGTTGCATCCACCAATTTGTATAGGGAGGGTGGCGCAAGGGAACCATTGAAGAATTTTAGGCAATTCAGGTTGTTAAAGAGAAGGCTCTAGGAGGAAGAAATTTTTTTAGTAAATAAGGTCTTGAATACCATTAAAGCATGCAATAAATCATAATTTGGGGGTAATTAGGTGTCTAGGAGTCAATAATTTTGATATTGCAAAAAAATTGCACTTTGTTGCAAAATTGTTGTAAAACCCAAAAGTTGCAAATGCGAGATTTTAGGAGTTCAAGGTCAAATGGTAGTAAATGGTTGGAAAAGGTCATTTAGTGTTGGTTGAGTGCATGTAGGTACAATTAGATCATTTATAGACCATTTAAGGTTATTGGCAGATTCATTTTGTCAGATTTTGCAGTATTGCTAAAAATAGTTGCAACAAGACAATTTTTGCTTGTAATGGGAGAATCCATGCTCCTCCTTTCAAATTAAACTTTGTAACTGATGGAGAAATGTTTTAAAAAATCCTAAAAAATGCTTGAACAATGGATATTGAAGATTGTATTAAAAATAAAAGTCTGTAAACAACATTTTATTAGAAAATTCACTGTATTTTTGTGTTTTTAGAACTTCACCAGCACTGTACAGCCCGTATAGTCATTGTGAGGCTTTGAAATCTTCAATATTTTGTGTAGGAATGTTATAGCTCTCCATTGTATCAATTTTGAGAATCTTACTTTAAGATTTGAGTGAGAACTTGGTAGTTTTCTAAAATTTGCCTATAACAGGCCAGTGAGGGCCAGTTTTGAAGTTTTTATAATGTATTAGGAAATCCACCTTCTGTAGGAGGTTGTGACTCAGTGGATTTCCTACACCAATGATATATAAGATGTCTTTAAGGCTTATAAAGTTAGGGGAATCAAGTTTAAAGGAGATGTGTGTTGCCCTAATGTTGTACAAGGCATTTTCCTTGTGAAAAAGAGGTGTTAAGGTTGGGTTTTTGCAAAATGATGTTGGAAACTTCAAAGTTATGATAGATTGAGTTTGAGAAGGGTTATTAAGATGTGTTAGATCCATTTGTTGAGTTGTACAAGCCCGGGATTTAGCAGTTTGAATAAACCCTAGTATTTTGCATGAAAAGTGAGGGTTTGTTGGGGCAATTCCCTAGAGGACTTAAATCCTTGAACTGATCATGAAGTTTGGAGTTTTGAATCACATTTAGTGACTATCTAAGAGATTGAGTGGAAACTAGAAGTTTAGGTGGGACTTCCTTTGGAAAATAGGGCTAATTTAGTAGCCCAAACAAGGGTAGGTTATTGAAAATCCAATTTGAGCCTAAAAAGCCTTGTGAGTTCTTTTGGTATGCTATATCTATGGTTGAAGAGTTCCTCAAATTATTTTTGTTAGGTCTTTGTATGGCCTACACTTGTAGTTATTGGGAAAAGTTGAGTTTTGAGGCTACAAGCCTAATAGGTGCATGTTTGGGAAAAGTTGAGAGAATAAAGTTGAAGAATTGATTCCTTGTTTTTGTTTGATCATTTGTTAACATTTGTGAGATTGGAAGAATCATCTAAACCCTACTTACATCAAAGGGCTATGTTGTTGTAGTTTTAGAAAATACTCAATTACTAACATAGAATCACTTTCAATGAGGAATTTATCTATATTCATTTTGATTGCCATGTGATTCTATATGTTGACATCTTACTAAAGGCTTTTATTAATAGTTAAATTGAAGTCTTCCTAATTTTTTTCAATTAGGTGGTGAGGTCTACTGACTCAAACTCAAAAGGGGTTGAGTTGGCATGCTCAATGCCCACCCTTATTGCTATTGAGATAACTCATTTGATGGTAAAAGTTTTTAGTAAGTCTCATTTTTTTATGTTAATAAAGGCATATTTAATGTCTTCCCATTCTTGTAGTTTCTAAGGAGTCTATCTCTTCCAACAACTCATTCAACTAAGCAACTCTTCATGAATTCTTCAGCCCTCTAAATCAGGACTTCTCTCCCTATATTAACCCTTGTACTATTTTTGAAGTCAGTTCCTCTTTCTCCTAGGTGGTTTCATCAATTCTCATCTTCTGCACTTCATTGGTAAATTCATGTTGGATTTTCAAAGTGATATTTTCTTTTCAATGCTGAAAACATGCCAGTGATCAATAATAACCTATATTCTATATTTGCAATTCTTTTTCTACAATGTTTTGTTGCATGAATTTTCCACTGAAGCATGGTATCCTTCTTTAATAGATTAGTCAAGAGTGGTTTCTAGAACTCCCTGATTTCTAATGGAACTTTCCAATGATTGTGAGGAATACACATCACCACTCCATTTTTTAGAGGTGGCATGGTATCTTTTAATAAACCTGCAAGCACCCACACCCTTCCATCTTCAAGATCTTTAAAATTTAATAATAATAAAAAATGGCATCTTGTTGCTTGAGAGATCTGGATAAAGCACTCCACCATACAATATGGAACTTTCTAAGACATCCTCAACTTATTCAAGCTTAGCTTCAATACAGACAAGGCCAACAAGCATAAACACCATTGGAGAAGAACATAAGTCGCAACATTTTTAGGATCCAAATTGAAGAGCAGCGTGGCTGTAAATACTCCTAAGCCTATATTCATATGTAACCTACAGGCAGCAAGAAAACACATCCACACAACCACCACAGGTTTAACTGGCATCTTAATAATATAGTTTGGAGTGTCCTCGAGATAGATAGCATGGGAAAGAAGGTCAACCATGCACACATAATGATCAATTGTAGGTGTAATGCAATACTGCTTACTCATGTGATTAAAGTATGTACAACCCTCATCCACTAAACCTCCATGGCTGCATGCACAAAGAATACAAACAAAGCTTACAATGTTAGGATATGTTTCAAAGTGCTTCATTAATTCAAATATTTTGAGAGCATCCTTGCAAAATCCATTTTGTGCATATCCTGCAATTATTGCATTCCATGAGATGACATCTCTTTGAGGTATTCCATCAAAGAGTTCATGTGCCTTGTGTACATTTCCACATTTTGCATACATGTCTAACAGAGCATTTCCAACCATAATATCTGACAAAAATCCCCCATCTATTATGCTCTGATGGATGTTCATACCTTGCTCCAAAGCTCCCATTTTGGCATAGGCGGGGAGGATGCTGGCATAGGTTGTGGAATTTGGCTTCACACCTGCTAATTGCATTTGCTTGAAAGTTTCTAAAGCCTTTTCAGAAAATCCATTTTATGCATATCCCACAATCATCATATTTCGTGGGATGGCATCTCTTTCAGGCATTCTGTCAAACAATTCACATGCCTTGTCTATGCTTCCACATTTTGCATACATGTCTACTAGGACAGTTGCAACTACAACATTTGACAAAATTCCTCTATTATTTATGCTTTGACGGATGTTCATACCCTGTTCCAAAGCCCCCATTTTGGCTCAGGCAGGAAAGATGTTGGCAAAGGTTGTGGAATTTTTCTTTATACCTCCCAATTGCATTTGCTTGAAAGTTTCTAAAGCATTTTCAACAAATCCATTTTGTGCATATCCAACAATAATTGCAATCCAAGAGATGACATCTCTTCGAGGCATTCTGTCAAAAACTTCACATGCTTTCTCTATGCTTCCACATTTTGCATACATGTCAACCAAATCATTTCCAACTATAATATTAGATGAAAATCCCCTTCTATTATGCTTTGATGGATGTCCATACCCTATTCCAAAGCTTCCATTTTGGAATAGGCAGAGAGGATACTGGAAAAGGCTGTGGAGTCTGGCTTTAAACCTGCAAATTGCATTTGCTTGAAAGTTTCTAAAGCCTTTTCAATATATCTAATTTGTGTATATCTTGCAATTATTGCAGTCCATGAGACCACATTTCTTTGAGGCATTTTTTTGAACACTTCAAGTCCCTTGTCTATGATCCCACATTTAGCATACATGTCTACAAGAGCAGTTGAAACTACAATATCTGACAAAATTCCTCTATCCATTATGCTTTGATGGATGTTCATACCCTGTTCCAAGGCTCCTAATTTGGCACAGGCGGGTATGATACTAGCAAAGATTGTGGAGTCTGGCTTCACACCTACCAATTTCATTTGATTGAAAGTTTCTAAAGCCTTTTCAAAAAGTTCAATTTGTTTGTATCCTAAAATCATTGCATTCCATGAGACCACATTTCTTTGAGGCATTTTTTTACACAGTTCGCATGCCTTTTCTATGTTTCCACATTTTGCATACATGTCTACAAGGGTTGTTGCCACTACAACATCTGACAAAATTTATCTATCCTTTATGCTTTGATGGATGTCCATACCCTATTCCAAAGCTCCCATTTTGGCACAGACAAGGAGGATGCTGGCAAAGGTTGTGGAATTTGGATTTACACCTGCCAACTGCATTTGCTTGAAAGATTTTAAATCCTTTTCAAAAAATATATTTTGTGCATATCCTGCAATCATTGTATTCCATGAGATGACATCTCTTTTAGGCATTCTATCAAACACATCACATGCCTTGTGTATGCTTTCACATTTTGCATACATGTCCACTAGAGCATTTCCTACTACAATATCGTGCAAAAAACCCCCTTTCATTATGCTTTGATGTATATCCATACTGTGTTCCAAAGTTCCCATTTTGGCACAGGCAGGGAGGATGCTGACAAAGGTTGTAGAGTCTGGTTTGACACCTGCCGTTTTCATTTTCGTGAAAAAATTTAAAACCTTTTCAACAAATCCATTGTATGCATATCCTGCAACCATTGTATTCCATGAGACAATAGTTCTTTGAGGAATTTTGTCAAACAGTTCACGTGCCTTCTCTATGCTTCCACATTTCGCATACATGTCTACTAGGGTTGTTGCAACTACAACATCTAAAAAATTTCCTCTCTCCTTTATGCTTTGTTGGATTTGCATACCCTCTTCCAATGATCCCATTTTGGCACAATTTGAAAGTACACTGGAAAATGTGAATTGAACGGATTTGTGGATGCTCAACTGTTGTGCAAGCTCTTTGATAATATGACAATGATTTCATTCAAATATTCATAAGTGGATCAGACACTTTCTCATAATGCTCCTCGAATTTTTGGAAGGAATGATGGATTTATAGATTTAGAGGTGAAAATATGAATGGTTGATCAACCATGCACACCTAATGATCAACTATATATGTAAATTGTAATGCAATAAGGGTTACTGACGTGTGAAGTATGTACAACCCTCATTCACTAAACCTGCATGATTGCATGCACCTAGAACCCAAGCAAAACTTACAATGTTAGGATGTGTTCCAGAGTGCTTCATTAATTCAAATATTTTGAGAGGTTCCTTGCAAAATCCATTTTGTGCACATTCCGCAATCAATCATTTTGTTCCATGAGATGACATCTCTTTAAGGAATTATGTCAAACAATTTAGGTGTTTTGTCTACGATTCCACATCTTGCATATATGTCTACCAGAGCATATCCAACTATAACATCTAGGTATCTTTTTAATTCATCTATCTTTCATCAATCTCTTTACTATTTGAACCTCGTACAGATCTTTTAGAGAAGAACATAAGTTGCAGCATTTTTAGGATCCAACTAAAAAAGCAGTGTTGCTGGAAATACTCAGCCTATATTCATATATGATCCACATGTACCATATATTTAACTAGCATCTTGGCTATTGCTCTGTCCCCAAGTCATTTTTCCAAAGATTGAATTGGGTAAAGAAACCAAGTCAACACCTGGTTGTCAATGAAGAAGTCACTTATTTTTGGCATTATTTATTCCAAAAGACAAATGATTTGGGATTATTAACTAATTTTGTGGGATGCTGACAATTTGTTTTTATCTATAGCAATTCTTGAAACTATCTTCTTATTGTGAGATAATGGCTTTGTAGAATCCCTAGAGAATTCTATCAAGTTTTTTTTATTGTAATTCATTAGAGGCCTCTCTCTTTCATTTTATGTGGGGATTGTAGAAGCCAATTTATGTTACTTGAGTATCTCTTCTTTCAGCATTTCCTACCAATTGAGATGGTGGCACATCTTTCCTTCAAGAAATTCTACAATGTTCAAATCCTCCTTGCATAGTAGCATTGGGATTACTTTGGTCAGCATTCCTTTATTTTTGATAGACAATAGCTTTCTTAGTAAGAAGATAAAAAATACACATTTAGGACACTTGGCAATTTCCATGAATATTGAATAAAACCAACACTACTTTTTAGGATAGATCCTTTCACCCACCCATGCCTATTGTTTTTTCAATTAATGATAAATTCACCCTTCAATGGATAACATTAATGCCTTTTTTAGATGATATGGATGTTGGTATCATCATAAGCTTATTCTATTGAATAATCCAAAAAATGTATAGAATGCAATGAATTATCCTTTTATCTCTTGGTTGATTATGTCGGAAGTTTTCATTAATGTGATGTTCTAGATGGGCACAAAGCATGTGTTTGATGACTTTGGATTAAGAAAAACCTAAGGATAGTGCATTCTTTGTTGGCTAACTTTTCATTATTCACTTTTTCAAAGGATCAACAAATATATTTGTTTGATACAATGATAACTTGGTTGCACTACAACTTTGGATGAAGACCTAAAGTAGGAGGGAGACATTGCATGTGGATCCATAGATGATGGATATGCTAGATGGAAATAGAATCTTCTCTGTAGATGGATATGCAGTGTGGAAATTAGAACATACTTGAAGGTTCTTAAAAACTCTAATAGTTGTACCAGGGGTCATGTTTAAAAAAACTCACCACCAAGGCACACATTGGCTTTGAATTGGTGGGCATCAAAACTCACCACCTTGCACTGATATCAGAGCTTCTCATTAAATCCTTCTTTGTATTTTGTATGCCCACTCATATGAGATCTGTTTGTATGTTCATTCTTTGAATTTCTACACTCTTTCACACAGAAGAATAGTCAATCAAGACTATTTTATGGATATTGTCTATGTCTTTTGAAAATTGTTATTGTACTGTGCAGGTAAGCATCATGATAAGACATCTATCATTTCCCTTTGTAGCAAGCCTCATAAATCACCTTCGTTTCCATGGTTTTTTTTTTCTTTCCTTATTTCTTCATTGGAATAAATATTTATGTACATGACAAATTACTTTAAGTATTAAGTTAATTTTTTACAAATGATGCAGTTATCTGAAACCAATATAAGATGAGAAGCATGAATTTTTCTTGTGTCCAGCTTTGATCTATATGGAGCTTTCTAGGATTTCAATTCTATGTGCATAAACTCATCTTTCACAAGACATACACACAAATAAACCCAACAATGAATATAAAATTTAACCAAAACTTTTCAAACCAAAAACCTGACTAAACATAGCACACATAGTCCTAGATGTCCCACACTTCTGATGTCAATTTATTGTGTCTGAGCCAATAGAAGCATCATGGAAAACAACTTATTTTTCTTTTCTTCCATGGCTATTATTTGCAGGACCAGACCAATATTGTGGGCTCCATATGTATGTCTGAAATGAAAGTTCCTTTTAATTGAAAAAGTGGGCAAGTTCTTTCACTTATGTCGATAGCTTAGTATTCTAATGTTTGTGAGACTGAACCTCTAATCTTTCTCCTACCATATGCAGCTCGGAAGATGGTTATGTTCAATGCAACTTGGCCACCCATTGTTCATCAACTAGCCAAAGAGTTTATGGACCCAAACCCTATAAAAGTATTTATGTTGGTTCCTAAGGAAATTAGATTATTTACCAATATCAAGCATGTTAGTTTAACCTCAAATAATAGAAGAAAGATGGTTTTCAACTTTTATAGGCCACATAGTTTCTTAAACTGGTTCAATGCAGGTATTGCTTGAGTTTAATGATGTTTTGTTGTGTGATCATAATTAACACATATATTTGAAATTTATAATTATTTCACCTCTCTAGTAGAATTGATTTGTCTTATTTTACCACAAAATTGATAATCCAGCAAAGTACACTTACATGAAGAACCTTTTGTTCTAGGTGGTGGTTGGGTCCCAGGATTTTTCTATGAATCATGATGTGATGCAAAGAGTGGAGGTATGAGATTCAACTCTAGAGAATTGAATCACGTTATTGGCATATTATGGCAGTCCATAAGCTTCTATTTATCATCAAATATAAATTTTGGAATTCTTGTGGTTTGAAATTCCATATACATTTTGAAACATTAATTTTGAAGCTTGAATCAGGCCAAGATATTTTTACAATGTTCTTTAAATAGCTTCACTTTCTCTTTCATTTTCAGTGCATCAGATGGGAATGAGTGTATCATGGTTGAACCCTTAAAAAGTATCAATTTAGATATAATTTAGAAGAATCCATGTTCTATTGTTCGAATTAACACAAACCCCCAATCTCTATTTTCATGTTTTGGATGACCAAGTAAAGGACACATGATTGGTTTCGTTGCTTGAGAAATACCACAAATCTTGCAGGTACTTTCTTGGTTATGTAGTGTTGGACATTTGTGTGGTTGGCAAGGATTCAAAGAAATTTAGTTTCGGTTGATGTTATCAAAATATGTTGATGCTATTTGTATAACTTCCAAAGCATTGAAATTGAACATTAGCTACATTACTCTTATGTCCTATTCTAGAATTTATTTTTTATCCTATGTGTTTATTAAGAAAGACTGGACAAATTGAACATTAGCTACATTAATCTTATGTCCTATTCTAGAGGCTAAGAAGTGTTTGCAGGATGTGAAAATGGCTTGCTCGCATCCTGCAAGAAGATAAAACATAAACCCTAACAACCAGTGCGGCAAAAGATAAAGACATCGAAGGACAAATCAACCAGATCTCGGAGGGAGAAACATATCGGCATGGACATCAAATGTGTGGTCTCTCCGATATGGTGAAATACAAAAGAGCACATGATTGAAGATTCTATCGGAGGGAGAAACAAATATCGGCAGGACAAAAAGCTCAATCCCTCTAATACTCCGATAATACTTATGCACATAATTCATCGGCGAGATAAGTAAATTTCGATGGGACAAAAAGCTCAATCCCTCCGATACTTTGATAAAACTTAGGCACATAATTCATTGGCGAGAGAAGTAAATTATGGTGGGACAAAAAGCTCAATCCCTAGATGATACTCCAATAATACAAACAAAGCTTACAATGTTAGGATATGTTTCAAAGTGCTTCATTAATTCAAATATTTTGAGAGCATCCTTGCAAAATCCATTTTGTGCATATCCTGCAATTATTGCATTCCATGAGATGACATCTCTTTGAGGCATTCCATCAAAGATTTCACAGTGCCTTGTGTAAGTTTCCACATTTTTCATACATGTCTAACAGAGAATTTCCAACCATAATATCTGACAAAAATCCCCCATCTATTATGCTCTGATGGATGTTTATACCCTACTCCAAAGCTCCCATTTTGGCATAGGCAGGGAGGATGCTGGCATAGGTTGTGGAATTTGGCTTCACACTTGCTAATTGCATTTTCTTGAAAGTTTCTAAATCCTTTTTAGCAAATCCATTTTGTGCATATCCCGCAATCATCATATTCCATGAGATGGCATCTCTTTCAGGCATTTTGTCAAACAATTCACATGCCTTGTCTATGCTTCCACATTTTGCATACATGTCTACTAGGGCAGTTGCAACAACAACATCTGACAAAATTCCTCTATTATTTATGTAAATTGTAATGCAATAAGGGTTACTAACGTGTGAAGTATGTGCAGCCCTCATCCACTAAACCTGCATGACTACATGCACCTAGTACCCAAGCAAAGCTTACAATGTTAGGATGTGTTCCAGAGTGCTTCATTAATTCAAATATTTTGAGAGGTTCCTTGCAAAATCCATTTTGTGCACATTCTGCAATCAATCATTTCATTCCATGGCTACAAAAGCATTGATGACCTATCCAAGACATGAGTGTAAGATTCACCATAGAGATAGCAATGTTAGGATGAGTGATACTCCATGCCATAGTTCATGACTTGATGTTGTGTTTTTTTTTGTGATATTGTAACCAATGAGTTTTGCACACCAAAACCACTTGAGGATATTTATATATTTAAAAATCTTGTTTCCTTCAACTCAAATCTGGTTTGTACTCATTTTTTTGATGCATACTTGTGTATATGATCAAAGTAGCTTGCAATTGATTAGGTTTTTATAATTTTTAAAATTGATTTAGGGAGGAACAAATAGGAAAATATGTACCTTAAAAAATCTCTATATATCATGATTTTTTCAAATTTTTGAGTTAGTGTTGAGTTTCCATGTTGAGTTTGAGGTTGATCCCAATGTCTATGTTAAGTTTGAGTTTGGTAACTATGATATAATAATTGGTGCCTCCCAAGGATTTCATGGTAGACATGACACTAAAAGAATGCTCATTGGTCTCCTCTCCTAGAGAGAACAAAGGTGGTGGTCCATTTGATATTGTAAAATATGGTGGTTAGTCTCAATTCAAATGGGATCATACTCTCAATTGGCCAAGAGGAATCCACAACTCCTTACAGTCTCCAACAAAATGGTGTGGCCTTGAGAAAAAAATGGTCCATTACTAAAACACAAAATCCATGATTTATGGTAAGGATTCGCCATGTATCTTTTGTAGTGATTTGCAGGAAATGCTTTGAGATTCTTTCATGAATGGATGAGTTCGAAGATTTTATGAGTAAAACCCCTTATCACATGTTGCTCTATTGTGAAGCGGCGCAACAATTCCAATTTCCAAGTGAAATTTTAATCGTAACAATTCTTCGTGTCTCATTCACTTTGTGCTATTTAATTGTTTTCTTTGCTTCAGGTCAATCATCTATTTTCAATTTTATGATGCTAAGAATAAACCATTTGATGAGTTTTATTACAGGCAGGGAGTATGTTGGCAAAGGTTGTGGAATCTAGCTTTACACCTGCCAATTGCATTTGCTTGAAAGTTTCTAAAGCCTTTTCAACAAATCCATTTTGTGCATATCCTGCAATATTGCAATCCATAGACCATAGTTTAACATGATATCAAAACACAACAACTGTGATCTTCCACATCGATGATTGGAATGTACCATTACCTATGAGGGAGTTACCAAAAGATTTTAGTACACTTACATCAATTATTTTAAGTATCTTGGACCTATCAATGGTTGTAGGTACCCTAATTACACTAGTTATTAGGGTGTTGTTGATCCACACCACACCTGTGTTAGGTTGTTGGTCTATTATTTTTTCAATTGATTTATTTAATTTCGATGTGTTCCAACAGCTGCAAAAATGACTAGTATTAGTCTCAAAGAGAGTGATCAACTTGAAGGTACTTCCAATTTTACACCTTGAAAGTGCAGATTGCAGATGGTATTAGAAGTTCATTTTTGGGTCTATGTTAACACCAAGGTTGCACATTCTATAGATATTCTCTAGTTGCTTGAGTATATCAAGAAGATAGCCAAAGCATAGTGAATCATCTTAGATTATCTGACCCCTCATATCGCAGATAAGAAGATAGCAAAGGAGATTGGTGATTCCTTGACAACTCTATATCAATGTGTGAACATCTTCCATAAATGCTACTGATGAACAAGCTCGGTGCCACACATATGAGTGGAACAGACATATTAACCATCTACTTAAAGAAGATCACAAAACTTCATGATCAGCTGCTACAATTGGCATAAAAGAGGAGGATGAAGAGTTTGAGTCTGTAGCTTTAAAATTCCTATGTTCTCAACTTTTTTAAATGTTCCCTTTTTTTAGTTATTGTGCCCTCCTATCCCTTTCCTAGAAACTTTGTGGAACATAGGTAAATATAAGACCTAATATTTGTTTTATAGTAAATTTAGTAACTTTTTAAAATTTTCCTAAATTTAATAACTTTTTAAATGTTCCCTATTTTTTAGTTGTTGTTCCCTCCTATCCCTGTCACAAAAACAGTGGAACATAGGTAAATATAAGACCTAATATTTAGTAAATTTATGGTTTGAGCCAAGGCACATTCACTCAACTACTGCAAAACATGTGCTCTGATATTTGAAGAGCACACTTCATTATGGGTTGCAATATGTTGGAGACAAAGAGTTAATGTTCCATGGCTCTATTGATTTAGATTGGTCGCGTGATGCTATTTCCAAGAAGAGCACTTTAGGTCAGATATTACATCCTAGTTCACCAAGAAACATGCACTAGTAGGATTATGTTGTGAGGCCATCTGGCTTCGCAGGTTGATAGCATAACTTACTAATCAAATATTCAAGCCAACAATAGTATAGTGTGATAATCAAAGTTGCATCAAGATCTCTAAAAATTATTAAAGACAAAGTTCAGAGGGCAATGATAATTCTTCAGTATGTTCCCTTAGATGAAAAAGATGCAAACAGTTTGACAAAATCTTTATCAAAAGCGAAGTTTGAAATACTAATACTCTAACAGAGAAACCAGGTTTGATGGAAAATGACAAATGCCTTCCTGGAAAAGAGGGAGTCAGTTTTTTTGTTTGTCAATCAGTTGTTGTTCTCCTACAACTACATGCGAAAATTAGCAAAAATCAGACTTATTTTTGGGGTTGAATCTCATTCAGCTGGCACTGATTTCAACCCTTTATTTAGTATAATTAAAGTTGCTAGGACAGGAATATCTATTTACTGTGTTGTTTCTTGAAACTTGGCACATATATTTAGTGATAGTTAGTGTTGTCTTTTAGTGCTTTATTTATGTTTTTTTATTTTTTTTGTCTGGGCAGCAGTGGAGTTGTGTTTTGTCAAAATTTTGGCAAAATTTAATGTGATAGAAAAACATGATTTGTCTCCTAATTTAAAGTGGTTTTATTCTTCTTTGGTGTGCTCAAGTTTTAGGATCTTTCTATTGACCTTAGGCATCAACTTTTGACAGAAAAAATTAGAACTAAGAAAATTCAGAGAGCAAGTCATCTATTTTCTAATTTCAGTATTATTTATGTTTCTTGCAATCCATTTTGTCTTTAGCCGCATGCTCATGCTTGAAGGTTCTTAACAACTCTAATAGTTGTACCAGGGGCCATGTTTAACAAACCAAATGCAATTGCTAACTTTTCACTATGGTGGCAGATAAATGATTCTTTATACCCTGTTGCCTTCATTTGCCAAGCCAATTTCTCCTACTTTGCATAGCTCTGCCATTTTTGTGGATGTGATCTATCTCCTACAAAAAAAACATGTACCAGTTTATTGCCTTCAATCCAACTACATCCAGGTATCTTTTTAATTCCTCTATCTTCATCAATCTCTTTACTAAACTTCCGTAGAAGTTATTCTACTGTGGAATTGCACTATAAAAAATATACAAGAATTTTTTTATCATACTTGTATAGTAGCATCATAGGATAAGTTTTATTTAGATTAATTCCTCTTGGTATCAAAGGAACTACAAACCCATTATAAGATTTGAATGGAAAGTGTGCACATCAATCATGGAGGGCCATATAACCACCACCAACTCATTTCATTCTCCCATGTTAAAGTTTCTCTATCGATCGTTGTTGAACTTATGTAACCTCTTAGTTTGGAAAACCTGGTCTAGTTGTGTCAACTTACTGTGGCATCCTCTTTATTCTACATCTTCCAAATGACCTTCATGAAACCTCTTTGTTTGGAAAATCTTGTCTAGTTGTATCAAATTAATTGGCATCCTCTTTTTTGTACATCTTCCAAATGGTCTCATGAAACCCATCATCATCTCCTTGTCATCTATGGGGAGAAATCTACCAAGCCTCTCCATGTACCAGTTTGGGTTCAGTGTATGGGCAGCCATGTGCAAAGGAGTGTTTAGTGCCTCTCACCACCATTGTATTATTAAAATAAATGTTCTCATTGTAGAATTATAAGGTGGGGGTTCTTTTTGTTGAACAACCTTCTTTTGGCTAAGCATGCTATCAATGAACAAATATATTTCCACAAGGCTAGGGCTGTCCAAGTCTACATATCTGATTGCCATGAAGATTGCAGATGTGACAAAGGTTATTTTTTTTCCATGTAACCAAAAAAGTAACTCTTCTCACTTCCTTCACCCTAAAACCTTATTGTCTTGGACTCACCCTATTGATTTCACTCTTGTGTCATCCTCTCCAATGGAACGAAGCAAGATATCTCTCCTCTCAATTAGTTTGTTGTTGAGGGGTGCATGGTATGCTAAGAACCACCCTCTGGTGCCTTATATCTTATCATACCATGATGCCTTTTGTACAGATCTCCAAGAGAAAATCTGAACTGGCATCACAAATAGATGCTGACAATAAGATTAATTAATTGACCATATATGTGTCTTATGAGATGACTCAGAAACAATATGGTTGAATCCTGATAAAACATCACATAATTTAACACACTGAAAAACACCACCTACTTGATGACCCTATATTTGTCTTATGCCAAAAATCAATAGTGAATGATCTGGTAAATTGTGAGATTTGTGCATTGAAATCATTGAGAAGCAACGATAAATTAGAAACATCTCAAATTATAGGATAATTGACATCTAGTAGAGTGAAATTGAAAAAAGTCAAAACAATGAAACTGGAGATGAGAAATAGAGGACATGAAGGCTAGAGAACATTATCATGAATTTCAATCTTGTATTTGTAGCTTATGTATGAGAAGATACCTGATTGATGCTAACAGCTTACCTTGACAACTTCTCAGCTTATTTTGGCAGATGTGCATGAGAGATTGACATTTCGTGCCCAAACTCATGTGCGCGATGAGGTATTTTAATATTGTACATAATTCTTACCACATTTACGTTTTTGTAGAGGCTAATACCATCTCTTACAATTTGTTTTGATTATGCCATTTCTTTCAAGATTTTAATATTAGGGTGTATTTCTTAAATTTTTGCTTTAGTGCTTGTTCCAATTCTATTGGTTAGCAAGAGAATAACATATTATTTATTATGTATGAAATCCTATTTTGAGGACTTGAGTAATAGTTGTAAAACAATATGATGGCATGAATACCAGCTCCATGGAGATGCATGAGAATGCTTATTTTTTATTAGATCTGAGTTGAATTCTATTAGCAATGAATAACCTTTAATTTCTAATTTGTGGAAACTTTTCTAGATTGACCTAGCCACTTTAAATGGAGAAATTATTTGTTAGGTAACTTTTATTTATGTTCTGACAACAAGTTGATCTTAAGTTGGATGTTTTGTGGATTCAGTTTAGGTTGTTATGGTTATTTTTTGAAACTGAATTTGTGTAATGATCACTATAGCCAGATGCATTCATTTGCTCACTTAATGATGTTACGGTAACAACTATGGTCAGTAGGAGAGATCGTCCTGGGATATTTGGTGGTGAGGTAATATAGTGTTGATTATTCACACTCATGCATTATATGTCATGACTGATTTTCTTATATTGATTTCTTCTTAGAGATATGAACTTTCAACCTGTTGTTTTTGTATGTTACTTAACAATGCTTCTATAATGCTAGGGCATTTTGAGGCAGAAGTTAGTTGGGTGTGGCCTTGCATTTATAGTTGTTGGAGGATCTGGTAGGTTATGATCTCTCATTGTAATAAGAGTTAGAGAATGCTTCATTATCTTTATGCTCAATGGCTATGATACATGCAATTGTGTTGTACAAAGTTGATTTTAATATTTTTTTTGTGAATATATTGAAAAACCCTCTAAATTTCTACTGTATTAAAGGATTATATTTTTATGGTGCATAATCTATTGTCTGATGTTGTTTGTTGTTGTATATGATGCTTAGTTTAAGGAAGCAAAAAGAATCTAAAATATAGGAAGAAGTCACCAGCTGATCTTTTTTTTCAATTCTCAGGCCACTTGAATGTTTGTTGTATTTTCTTTTAAAGGGTTGTTTGTACTTTGTAGTATCTAGAGGTTTAGGTAAAAACTAAAAAAAAATAGAGAAACTGTAACATGGTGGGCATGAAAGAGAAGATGCAGAGTTACGATTTATTTTATTTTTTGTTCTTATATGGCCATGCCAAAGTCTTATATGAGTTTTGTCTTTTGGTACAGGAATATCAATTAAGGTTACAAACAGATTGAGTGATTAAGAAGGGTGTTAACTTTTATCAGATACTTGCAGTAGTTGTACCATCCATTGTAATTTATATCTACTATTTTTTTACAGAAATATTAATGAGTTACACCATGCTATTCTAGGTAACATTCATTCTCTTTGCATTTTGTCTTTGTATAAATGGTTTTCTATTTCAGTTGATTTAGGACAGCTACTGATAAATTGAAATTCTTGATCTAAGTCTATGACAGGGCTTTTGTTCTTAGTACTTGTAACTATTGTTGTAACTGATGTTGTGAAAGATGCAATTGACTGACCTCGCCCTGACTTTTTTTGGCGGTGTTTTCCAGATGGCATATCAGTTGAGAACAACTTATCAACTTCTAGTACTAAACTTTAGTCTTAGCTTTTTTTCTCTTCCTGATTAATGGTCATTTTGGTGGCAAGCTCTTTATTTATTGTTATTATTATTTTATCATTGATGATTCAAATTAGCCTTCTAACTGGTATGAGGTTGTTCCGGAAATTTGATAACATTACAGGAAGGGTTGAGTGTCATGACAATGAACATTTCATAAGGGAAGGTCACAAAAGCTTTTGACCCAGTGGACATACTTCATGTAAGTGCAACATCCTATACTTTTTGTTAAAATCATCAGGGGAGGTTTCCCTTTATTTATAACCTGTGGAAAATTTACAAGGTGTGGAATATACAAGAATACTTGCATTCATACAGAAATCAACTATTAGATCAATTATTCAATAACATGTTATCTTAATAAAACAACACCATGCAGAGAAATAATGACATATTTTCTCTTGTATTTGACTTTTCTGAGTTTTTGATGTGCAAATTTTGAAACCTTATTTTCAGGCTGCAACTCCAAATTGGAGAAGTGAAAGGTGAATACCAGCGAGGAAGACTTTGGAGGAGCCAAAACCAATAGCAGCGGGAAAGCTGTGGATTTGCAAGGGGATTAAATGGGTCAAGCCCCTATAGGAGGTTGTTGCCCTTCCAAAAGGACTACAATTAAGGAAGGGGAAAACAGTATAAGTATATGAAAATAGGAGTATTATGTTTATACAGTGTTTGTAAGTTGTACAGTGTCACTGAGACATTGAATGTAACCAATGAGATTTTGATTTTCCAATGAGGCTTAATGAAGTAAATTTTCATAGTGGTTTTTTCTCCACTCATAAATATAGTGTTTTGGCTCCTCTTAATTTTTAATTTGTTTGTGTTTGTGTCTGATCAATCGTATTTTTTCAAGCATTTTAGTCTTCATTTCATGGTGTTTTTAACATTTGAATATCTATGATACTTGAAGATTATATGTATAAATTTGTGAGGATTAATTAAGTTAGATTTGATTTGTAATGACTAAAGTAATTACTAAATTAATGACTAAATACATGACTAAATTAATGAATAAATTAATGATTAAATATATGACTAAATAAATGACTACCATGACTAAATAAATGACCAGTTAACATCAACCAATGACTAAATATATGACTAAATTAATGACTAAAATATATGACTAAACAAATCACTACCATGACTAAATAAATGACTAAATTAATGACTAAATCAATGCCAAATCAATGAGTAAATAAATGACTAAAATAGTTTAGTCATAAATTTGGTGGTGTTATAAATGACTACAAATAAACCACTAAAATAGTCACATGACTAAAATTAATGACTAAATATATGACTAAATAAATGACTAAATTAACGACTAAATCAATTACTAAATCAATGACCAAATCAATGACTAAATAAGTGACTAAAACAGTTTAGTCATAAATTTGGTGGTGTTATAAATGACTACAAATAAACCACTAATAGTCACGTGACTAAAATTAGTCATTTATATGCAATTTTTAGTAGTTTATTTAGTCATATATTGTTGTTTGTGTACTAGTGTAGGCTACCCATGGCTACACTCCATGAATGTTGTCCCATTGATTATTCACAAATGCATAAAGTTCCCATTTGAAAATGAGATATTTATAGTGTGTCATAGTGGGTTTAATCCTTTTTCCTCCTATGGAAACTTTTCATTAGATTTCTTTTGGCCTCAACCTATGGAACCTATTAAGCCTTGTGAGGATCATTTCTTTTTTAGGTCATATCAAAATTTTAAGGCAAAGCCTATAGCAGAACTATCCCTTAGCAATACCCCACTTGAGGATGATATATTTATGGTTGTTCCTCCCACCCCACAAGTTGTGGATGAACTTATGTCTAAATCAAAGACCCTTCCAAGTAACCAAGGTAAATATGTTGCAGCTCGTCCACACATATCATATAAAAGACCCAAAGACAATTGCATAATTCCTTTTGTACCTCTAAAGGTAAAATAAGTGTATAAACCTAAAGAGACATTGGTTTCCCAACCCCGGGTGGTTCCTTTAGTTCCTCCCTTAAGGGAAGAAAAGAGACCAATGGTCAAGAAATTTGCTCCTACCTCATTACAATTTGAAAACCATACAAGAAGAAACAAAAATTATAAAGAACATAGGTGTAGATGTCGTGCTATTGCTCGTCAATTGGAAGAAAATATTAAAAAAATACCTAACAATCAAACACTTACGCAAACAAATCAAGAAGAGTGACAACTTTCACTAAAACAATACATGGAACCAAAATAAGAAGTAAAACAAGAACATACAACTGACATTGTCATAAAACCTCCCATTGTGATTAATTTGGTTGATGAAGATGAAATTGTTAAAATTGATGAATAAGTGCATAATGAGCTTAATGTTTTGTTCTCAAAGAAAGTGAATTTAGATGGGGGCACCCATGATGATCCTCCTGATGAGAGTGACCCACCACATGTTGAACCTAGTGATGCTCCAAGTACGACACTTGTTGTAGTCCCTTTAGCTAGTTGTTTTCCTTCCTTATATGATGAGCAAGATTGAGATACAGGCAACCTGCTTTAGGTTAGCTCGCATGTGCGACACACCTTTATGTTTGCTTTATGTGCTCTTTGTGTTTTCTTGCACATGATGTGAGCTCCCATGTTATTCTTCTCGGTGTGTCTTCATTTTTGTGAATATTCTTTGGATGACCCTTGTTGCTCCGTTGGCACAAGGATACAAAGAAAACGAATTGGTCATGACATTATTCTATTTGTATCTCCATTCTTCTATATGTCATGAAATTCAAGTTGTTTTTTTCTTGTGTTTTCCTTTTGGGGAAGATGCAAGGCGTTGAGACATTTAGGTCTCTTCCATGTTTACCCAAAAGTTTTTTTTATCTTCTCTTTATGTATCATTCTTCCATTGTTTTCATTGTTCCACAAGTATTTGGGTAATGTTGTTAGTTTCGAGCTCTATTATCTAATTGTAGCAAAGACATATATTGAGTCTGGATCCATGGATCCCTTATGTGTTCATCTTTTATTTTATTTGTGACATTGTATTTGGGGGAAACCCCTTATCATGAGGTAGCTTTATTTGGAAACATATCATTGGCATAGGGCTTTCCAAATAATCTCTCATGACTTGTATCACATTGAATTTATCATTTTCTACCTTAAAGTAATTGCTTGCAACATGGTTTTTAGTAATTTCTTTAAGGCGGGGGAATACATTCCATTATATGCTTCACTTTGTTCACACGCGTTGAACTTAGTGGTGTGTTGAAATTGGAATTTTTGCTTCAGTTTGTTCACATGTGTTGAACTTAGTGGTGCATTGACATTGGATTTTTTGCTTCACTTTATTCATATGCATTGAAATTAGTGTTATGTTGGCATAACATTTTTATAGCACCTTATCAGAGTTATCAGGGAGTATAACTCTTGGTATGATTGTTAATGGGTACACAACTAGTGAATATCAGACTTTAGTAGACCTAGTGTGTCTCTCATTTTGCTACTTTGTCATGGGTACAATATCAAACTTCACTAGACCTTGTGTGTTTCTCATTTAGCTTGAGGGATCACCTAGTGAATATTGGACTTCACTAACTCGTGTTACCTTCGATTTGTGATTCACCTCGCAAATATCAGACTTTTTTGTTCTATGTGTCATGAATGCCTTTGGTGTGGATCCTAGCATAACACAACTTGTTAGTTCATACCCTCATTTTGTATTTTGTTTTGCCATCATGTATGTTTTTGTATGTTTTCTTACTGCATTTCATACATGTGTGTGTTCCTTTGTGCTTATGTTGTATTGTCATGGGAACTTGGATCTTGGAGGCTTTTGCACTTCCCCTAGATCCTTAGTCATCCTATCTCTTCAATATTTGGACAATAGAACCTCTCTTGACATGGATTTTCTACTTTAGTGTGAGTCTAAGCGTAAGTGCATACTCTCACTAAAGTGGGGGCTAAATGTAGCATCGAAAATTGTCACCCTTGACAATTTCACACTATTTTTTCTCCCCCTAAATTATTTAGCCTAATTTACCCCCTAATTTCCTAAATTATAAATTTTGAGGCCTATTTTTACCATTTTTTGATAAATTACAAGCATCAAACAAATGCATTCATCTAAATTTTTTCCCTCGACACCTAAAATTCCAAAAAATAGGGCCAAGACTAGGATGCCCATGGGTGGATCTATCCCCCTATTTTTCCAAGATCAAAATTTGAATATGTCAATGTCAGCATTTTAACATTTGAAATTCAAGTTGCAAATTTCAGCTATCGAGATCTAATTTGTGATAAATTGAATAAACACCTATAAATACCTAGTTATTGCATCATTTAAAAATTAATAGAAATTTGAGAGAAAAGATTAATGTCAAGAGCAATATCAAGCAAGTTAGGAGCAACATTACAGAGCTTTATTGCAGAAATTCAAGATTCAAGCATCATGTCAAATCATACTCGATTTTATGCATGTTTATGTTATCATTGTTTGTGAAGGCTAACCGTTGTTGTAGGTCTCCAAGCAATTCAATCAAGCAAGCAAGAAGGACACAAGACCTTGAAGTGATGTGCATGAATTTAGTCCTTCAAGGAAGCCATTGAAGGGTGGTGAGTTGCAACACTTTGTTGATTCATCATTCCTTCCTATCATTTATCATTCCTATCATGGACATTGCCATTGTGAAAGTGAAAACACGAACGCAGGGTTTGACTAAGGAAAGCCCCTAAATGACACAACATTTCTTCTCTCTTTGAATGTGAAAATTTCAAGCTTGGAGAGGAATGAAGGAAGTGTGAAGATCATTTATTTATTATTGTAATCAAAGCCCTACACCTTGTCAACTCAAAGAAATTTACCTACATAATTATCTGACAGCGATCCGACAAGTTTGCAAATGGAAATAGGAATATCATATATGACATCAAAGGATTGCAAAATTAGAAAAAAGGTATCCCTACAAGGATATAGATGCCCTTGGGCGGCTCTATCCTCTTCAAATTGACACCAAACTTTTAGGATAGGTATACAACACTTTTTCCTTCCCAAATCTTCCTATAAATCTCTGTTACAGTCTACCAATTATCGGAATCTTACATTTTCCATATTAGGTCACATAATCTAATTAGGTTAATCAAGACAAATCAATTCCAATCCATTCCAAGACTCAAAAAGATGCAAATCTAGGTCTGATTGGCTTACCTTCATGGTTGAAATCCAATCTAATCACCTTGTTGATCTCCATCCAAATGAAACCTTAGTAAAAAACCACAACTCACCCAAAATTTAGGGTTCCGCTTTTACTTTGTTTCATTATTGTAAAAGAATATTCATGATTACTCATTATTTACAAACTATCCTGAATATTTGACATAGTCTTCCAATGTTTCCTTTATGACATGTATTTCTTCAATCCCCAATATCCCAAACAATAGTGCTCCATCTACAAAGAGCTGGTGGGATAGTGGTAGGAGATCATTTTAAATTCTTCTACTTTGGAAATTCTTCTACTTAATGCATCAACCATAATGATGAAGAGGAATGAGGATAATGGGGTCTCCCTGTCTGATTCCTTTTGTTCCTTCAAATAATCCCACTAGGGTACCATTTATTAAAATTGAATATATTGGGGAAGAGATGCATGCAAATATCCAATTGAGCCATTTCCTATTAAAACCAATATTTTTCATCACTTTCATTAAAAATATCCAAATTACTCCATCGTAAACCATGCTTATGTCCAAATTAAACATCATTACTTTTTGGATTTTCCTTTTGATCGAATGTATTACCTCACATGCAATAATAACTCCATTTGTTATATTCCTACCATGAATAAAACCGCTTTTCTCTTGAGAGATCACCTTTGAAAGAGTGTGCTTTAAATGATTTGTCATGACTTTCAATATGATTTTGTATAGGGTATTGCCTAAAGAGATTGGCTTGAAGTTTACGAATTTTGAACAATCCCTTTTTTGGGATCAAGGCAATGTTTGTGTTATTCAAATCCTTAAGGATTTTTTTGTGACTTTCTTGACTCTTTAACTATCTTGTGTAGGTCTTCACCTATAAAATTCCAACAAGCTTGGAAGAAGGAGATTGAAAACCCATCGAGTCTCGGTGCCTTATTCGGTTGCATTTGGAATAGGGTAGTTTTAACATCTTTATAAGTTACTAGGGAAGTGAGGTGGTTGTCGCCCTCTATATCAATGCATGGTTGATGTCCTCAATGAAAGTATTTTGAAGTGTCTCCCCAATATTTTCATTCCAGAGCAAATTCCTAAAATATTTCACCCCTTCCTCCATGATTTATTTCTTGTTTGTTAGAGTCTCCCCTTCATCATTGTCATTTTGAGTATCTTATTTTGACCTCTCCTTACCTTAGTTGAATTATGAAAGAATTTGGTGCTCAGGTCCCCTTCCTCCAGCCATGTTTCTCTTGATTTTAATTGTCAATAGCATTCTTCCCTTGCAATAATTTCATTATGTTTAACCATAAGAAAATTTTGTGTTTCACAATCTTCTCGACTTATTCCGTTCTTTATGATCATTTTATTCAAAGTTTATAACTCTGCTTTGATCCTTCCATTTTCTTTAAAAATGTTTTTGAATGTTATTCCATATCTTTAGTCGCTCCTTAATGAATTTGAGTTTCTTGCTAACAATGTATATTTGGGATCCATTTAGATTGTGGGGTGCCATCCACCATTGCTCCAATAGAGGCAATAATTTCTTGCTTCTAAACCACATGTTTTCAAATTTGAATTGGTATTTTGGTGGGGGTTGATCTTCTGTAAGACACAAGTCAACTGAATAATGGTTGGAGATGGAGATAGGCCTAATTTGTGATATTGGAGGACTTTTCATTTGTATATATCATGGTGATAGGAGGAAACAATCCAATCTCTTTGCAATATTTGTGAAACTAGTTTATTTGTTATTCCATGTAAATGTTTTGTTTGATGGGGTGATCCCAATGAGGCCACACTGAGTTATGAAGTCCAAAAAGTATTTATGTGATTGTGAAGCTCTGCCTATTCCACCTAGCTTCTCAGCTATATTTGTGATAGCATTGAAATCGTCACCAACTATGAGTTCTCCTTGGTTTAGATTACCAAATTCCACCTTTAACTCCTCCCATAGTGTCCTCTTTTCGGTTAGTTTTGAAGGACCATGAACATTAAAAATATAAAAAATAAAATTTGAAACCAAAATTTGTACCTTAGCTAATTTCCAATCGATCCTTCTTATTACTAGGTCGGTCTCAACTCTTTTTTGTTTCCACAAAATTCTAATGTTGCTAGATACCCCATTGGCTTCTGCACAGTGTCCCAACTAGCCTTGACAATGTTTTATGAATGTATGTATCTCAACCTTATTCAATTTTGTTTCCTATAAGAGTATTAAGTCAATCAATTGGTTGTCTAAGTGGTGCTTGATCATGCATCGTTTGTTAGGGGTGTGACGCCCCAAACATTCCATGATAGAATCTCCATTGTCCTCTAATGGAGGTTATGCCTCCCTTGGATCTCAAAAAATATGTTTTGATAGAGGCTTGTCCCTCACTTTGTGCCTCCTCTTCTCTCTTTTTCTTATTTGTTTTGTGGCCAATTTGGATTTAGATAATTTAAGCTTATTGTTCAAAAAAATTGTAGAAAATTGGCTAATTCTTCTTGGTTCTATTATGTCTATTTCATCCTCCATATTTTCCTCCTCCAATTCTAATTCGTTATCAACTTGTTTCTCATTAGTAATTTCACTTTCTTTGTATGGAATTATTGTCATGATCAGAAATTGAATCTTCTCCAAGGTTTCTTCTATTTTCACTTCATCGTCTTCATGTGGAGTTACAAGGGTCAGGATCTCACTTGCCATCTCATTTTTTTGCTTTGGATTGGATGATTCTCCCCTCTCCCATTGCAGTTTTGTGTCCTTTGGCTTCCATGCCTTTTCAACTGGTGGCGAAGGGTGTCGATGATTAATTTTTGAATGGCATCTGCTTTTGCATCTTAGGCATAAAAATTTAGGGATCTCAATTTCCATATTTTTCTTTTATGTCCCAGCATCCATAATTAGTGTGATTGACTTCATAATTTTTTTAATTGCTAGGATCTTAATACGAGCATAAGTTAAAGTTTTGTCATTGCGCATATCCACTTCTAGTATTCTTCTCAGACTGTTACCAATTTTCGTTAAGCATTCCTCGGACCAATATTTATACAAGAGATTGTACAAACGTAGCCAAATTGGCTCCTCCATTGGAGAAGTTTCTAGCGGGTTAAAATTCAGATACCATTTTTGTAGGAAAAGATATGTATCTCCCAATGATACATTTATCTTTATTCAATATCTCTTTCATTTCTTTATAATTCATAAAGTTTGCCACAAAAAAAAAATCTCTTCAAGTTCTTTGGAGTCCATTCACACTATTTCTACAACATCAATGGAAATATTGCAAACCTTCAATTTCGATTCCTATTTATTCTTCTAATTTTTACACCTCCCCTCTATCCTGCTCTGCTTGTTTCTTGCATGCTCCATTTTTTCCTTATTCCATATGAATTTTTAATTAAGTACATAGGATAATTTACAATTTTCTCCTTTAATAATAAAGATGCTACAAAATAAAGATTAAAATTAGACTTAATGAAAAATATTAAAGACATGATTTTACATATCCTTTTCTCTTTTTTAACATATTTCCTTCCCTCTATATATATATATATAACTTAAAAATAAAAATACAAATATAAAATTATAAAATCATTAACTCAAAAAAAGAATACAGCTAATCTCCCAACAAAATGCACCTATGTACATACAAAAATACATAGAAACATACATAACATGATGGGACGACATAGTTCGGGGCCCGCCAGATGGGGGATAAAAGTGTTGAAACTAGCAAATGGGAGAAAATATTACATCGATGGAAGGGAGCCCCTAATGATGCAGTTAGGTTAGTTTTGCTGGAGTTGGACCATAAAGTTGGGCCTCGTGGCTTGTGTGGGAAGTTATCATTTTCAGTGTGTTTCCTAGTGTGGGAATTGGAGGCAAACTAACATGTGCAAAATCTATGTTTTCAACAATTGTAAGAAGAATTGTTTTTCGAGAAAGAAGGCAAAAAACACTCTATGTTGTGGGAATTTTTAGTATGCACATTGAAATCTAAAGGTTGGAGTGCATGTGGAGGAGTTGGAGGAGAAAAGCAACCAAATCAAGGTGAGGGGTGACTAACCAATTGGGTTGCAGAGGGTTTGACAACACTATGTGGGTTGCTTGTTTCTTAACACCTAGGGTTTTCCAACATGAAATTTTACAAAAAAAATAAATGTCTTGAAAAGATTTTGCAATTTAGATAGTACAAATGTATTGAAATGCCCCTTCAAAATTTATAAGGACTCTTAATTTGAGTAAAAATTGCATTTAAATTTCACCATGATTGAAAAAAAAAGTGCACAAAATAATTGTAAGTTGGAAACACAATGTGGGTTTTCAATTATTTGAATCTACATGTTTAAATGGAAAAGGTTATCTCATGGGGAGGAGTTGTAGGTGGGGTATACATAAAACTAACCAATTTGAGCTAAGGGGTGACTGACCAATTGGGTTGTTATGTGTAGAGGGTTTTACAACACTATGTGGGTTTCTTGCTTCTTAACACCTAGGGTTTTGCAACGTGGAATTTTACAAAATAGTATGAATGTCTTGAAACCTTTTTCTATTTAAATAGCACAAATGTAGTGAAAGGTCCCTTCAAAATTTATAATGACTTTTAATTAGAGTAGAAATTGCATTGAAATTTCCACATATGATTGAAAAAAATGCACAAATTAATTGGAAAATGGAAAACCCAATGTGGGTTGTCAGTTATTTGATTCTCCATGTTTAAATGAAAAGGGTTGCCTCACAAGGAGGAGTTGCAAGTGGCGAATACATAAAACTAACTAAATTGAGCTGAGGGGTGACTAACCAATTGGGTTGTTACGTCTAGAGGGTTTTACAACACTATGTGGGTTGCATGCTTCTTAACACCTAGGGTTTTGTAACTTAGAATTTTACAAAACAGTATGAATGTCTTGAAAACCTTTTGTTGTTTAGACAACATGAATGTAGTGAAAGACCCATTTAAAATTTATAACCATTCTTAATTAGACTAAAAATTGCATTTAAATTTCCTCATATGATTGAAAAAAAAATGCACAAAATAATTGCAAATTGGAAAACACAATGTGGGTTATCAGTCATATGACTGTGGTTGTCAAGGCATCTTTATCTTTTATAATTTGTGCAACTGCAACTTTGAATTTTGATCTATCAAAATGATTTACACAATCATTATAAGTAAATTGAATATTTCCTAATTGAGCCTCGAGGTGCTTGATATCAACCTTCAACTTTTGAACTGCCTTAGATTATTGCAAACACTCATTTTGTAATGTGTCCATGTGCCCTTCTTCATAAGCAACACCTTCCATTGTTGTGTTTATTTTGTCAACTTCTTGTCTTTTAGATTGCAGTTGTCTATTAACAACATTAATTAAACTCCTCCTCTTTCGATGATAAAATCTTCTTTTAATCTTTCAATTCCTTTTCTAAGTGGTTAATTGTAATGTTTCTATTGTTTTACTTCAGTTTTAGCACTTCCAACTATTGCTTTTGCATCTACAAGTTGACCAGCCATACATTTTTCCTCGTCTTCACTATTATTACTTGTTATCATCTCCTTGGTATTCCTTTTCATGAGCTTTTAACTTCTTTTTCATGTTTTTTACTTTAAGCTTTGGAGTAGTTGCTCCCTCATTGGCCCTTAGGATAACACCATGCATTTCTTGGATAGAGTTTTGAATGTCTTCAATACTTTTATTTAGCTTTGGAGCTGCTCTTTTCTCAGCTTTGAGAGTGTCTTTTTTATTAGAGAATGTGGATTTTTTTTATAATTTGTTTACAAAACTTGTCTACCTTTTCACATAGGACTTTCACATCTCCAACCAACTAATTCTCTTCTTCTACACTAAGATATGATTTTGCATTTTCCTTATCATCTATTTAGAATTGTATTTGTTCCATGGAATTCTTAAGTTCAAGAATCTTTGACTTCATTTATTCAACGCTTATAGCATCATCTCTCACTTTATTTTCTTGCACAAATTCATATGCAATACAAAACCTCTTGACTTTATCCACTTTTGTATTGGTATTTTCCCATTGCACATACTGCACAACACTCTGTCAAGTTGTTAGGAGCATGACCAATCTCTTCACTCAATACATTATCTATCTCATTCACTTTGGTATACTTCTTTTCAAGTGTTTTTAGAGAAGATTCATTTTTCATTACATACTTTCTACTACTTGTTGCTCGAGTTCTGCATTGCCATTTTCCCATTGTGCATACTACACATGCACCTTCCTCAACTTGTCAACAACAAGAAGAATCTCTTCATTCAATACACTATTTGTCTCATTCACTTTGGTTTGATTCTTTCCAAGTATTTATACAATATATTCCTTTGTCATTCATACATTCTAGTACCTGTTGTGTCCAATTTTGCATTGTCATTTTCCCATTGCACATACTTCACATGCTCGTTCATCAACTTCTCAAGAGGAAGAAGAATCTCTTCAGTCAATACATTATTTATCTCATACACTTTGGTATGCTTCTTTTCAAGTGTTTTTACAATTGTTTCCTTATTCATTTCATATATTCTAGTACCCACTACCTCCTAAAGCATTGAGAAGATCTCAGGTTCGTTAACACCCAGTGTTTTCTGAACTTGAATTAAAAATAGAAAAAATTATTCTAATTAAAACCTTTTGTTGTTTAGACAGTACGAATGTAAGAAAAGGCACCTTCAAAATTTACCAAAATTGTTACTTATAGTATGAATTGTGTTTGGATTTCCTCATATCATTAAAATATAGGTAGGTAGGAAAACATAGTGGGTTGTGAGCTAGTTCGTTCTACTTGTTCAAAGCTCAAGGATGGAGAGTTTGGGGAGGATTTGCAGTTGGGGGATACATAAAAGTAACTAGATTTAGCTAAGGGGTGACCAAGCAATTGGGTTCTTATATAGAGAGGGTTTTACAACACTATGTGGGTTGCAAGTTTCTTATCGCCCTGTGTTTTCCAACCTCCGATTATATAGACAATATGATTGTAATGAAAACCTTTTGTTGTTTAGACAATATGAATGTAATGAAAGGAACCCCTTCAAAATATATAACAAGTGTTAGATAGACTAAAAATTGTTTTTCAATTTCCTCAAATCAATAAACTATAGGTAGGTTGGAAAACATTTGTGGATTGTGATTTATATAATTTTGCTTGTTCTAAGCTCAAGGGTGGAGAGTTTGGGGAGGAGTTGTGCCTGAGGGATACATAAAACTAACCAGAATTAGCTGAGGGGTGACCAACCAATTTGGTTGTTATATATAGAGGTTTTTAAAACACTATGTGGGTTACAGGTTTCTTAACACCTTCTGTTTTCCATCCTCTGATCTTATATAGACAATATGATTGTAATGAAAACCTCTTGTTATTTAGACAATAATGAAAGGAACCCCTGCAAAATATATAACAAGTCTTAGATAGACTAAAAATTGCATTTCAATTTCCTCAAATCAATAAACTATAAGTAGGTTGGAAAACACTGTGTGTTGTGATTTATATAATTCTACTTGTTCTAAGCTCGAGGGTGGAGAGTTCAAGGAGGAGTTGCAGATGGGGGATACATAAAACTAACTAGATTTAGCTAAGAGGTGATGATTGGGTTCTTATATAGAGAGGGTTTTACAACACTATGTGGTTTGCAGGGTTCTTAATGCCCCGTGTTTTCCAACCTCCAACTATACAAGAAATATGATTGTAATGAAGACCTTTTATTGTTTAGAAAATATAAATATAATGAAAGGCACCCTTTCAAAATATATAACAAGTCTTAGATGGACTAAAAATTGTGTTTCAATTTCCTCCAATCAATAAACTATAGGCAGGTTGGAAAACATTGTGGGTTGGGATTTATATAATTCTGCTTGTTTTAAGCTCAAGGGTGGAGAGTTCGGGGAGGAGTTGTAGCTGGGGGATATGTAAAACTAACCATATTTAGCTGAGGGGTGACCAACCAATTGGGTTCTTATATATAGAGGGTTTTACAACACTATGTGGGTTACAAGTTTCTTAACACCCTGTGTTTTCCAACCTCTAAATATATAGACAATATGATTGTAACGAAAACCTTTAGTTGTTTAGATAGTACGAATGTAAGAAAAGGAACCTTCAAAATTTACCAAAATTGTTACTTACAATATGAGTTGCATTTGGATTTCCTAATATCATTAAAATATAGGCAGATAGGAGAACATATTGGGTTGTGAGTTAGTTCATTTTGCTTGTTTAAAGCTCAAGGGTGGAGAGTTCAGGGTGGTGAGTTAGTTTTATGTTCAAAAATGTATGGCTTCATTAGTTGAAATCCACTTATAGCATCATCTCTCACTTTCTTTGCTCACACAAATTCATATGCAATACAAAATCTTTCGAGTTTATCCACTTCTGCATTTCCATTTTCCCATTGCACATACTGCACACGCTCCTACCTCAACTTCTCAAGAGTAGGAAGAATCTCTTCAGTTAAAACAATAACTATCTCATTAAGTTTGATCTCCTTCTTTTCAAGTGTTTTTAGAGCAAATTCCTTTTCAATTTCATAAATTATAGTACATGTTGCCTCTAGTTTTGTATTGTCTCTTCACCTTTGCACATACTACACACACTCCTTCCTCAATTTCTCAAGAGCAAAAAGAATATCTTAAGTCAACACATTATCTATCTCATTCACTATGGTTTTTAATGCAAGTGTGGTTTACAGTTAATTTTTTTTTTCAAATTCTTCATATGTTTGACAAATAAATGCACAAAAAAATACATATATGTAGGTTGTATAACATGGTGGGTGTTCAGTTATTTCCTTCTGCTTGTTGAAAGGTAAAGGGTCGATAGCTTGGGGAGGTCTTGCACGTGCGAAATTTTAGAGTAGACACTTCATAATGGACATGTTGTCTACTACAAAAAATACTTGGCAAAATATATTATTTGTATTAATAGAAAGAGATAGTATGATTTCTAAATTGCACATGATTTTTTAATTATTGTAATGTATTCATAATTTAACTTGCTCTTTCCATCCATAATTTGTGAAGAAATATGCAAAGAACAATGAAATGAACTAAGATTTAGTGCAGTGATGAAACAAATGGTTTTCATTCAATGTTATCTACAATATATTGTTAGATTTATTATTATTTTTTTTGGTGTAATCGAGCTATGAGTACTCATGCATTATCCCCATTCAAAGAATGTTTCAACCTCTGCAAGGAGAGTAAATTTATCAAAGCTTTGTACTAGTCAGAGGGTGAAGATAAAAGAAAAACATGACAGTAGACTTCAACATTGTGAATGTTTGAATGAGATATTTTCATAGTCCATAACAAAATATGGGTAATAAGTTACCCACATATACAGGTGCACCACACCCAACTTGTGTTGTATTTTCTATTGTGTCGTTCATTTCTTTAGGTAAATACATTTCATTTTTTTTATACCATTTTAGGCCATAGACAAAGTTGCAGGTTCAAATCAACATTATGTTGAAGCTGCATAATTAGTAGTTTTCGTGTGTAATATTTGCTTTTCATCCCCATTTAAATTTAATTCAAACAAATGGTTTGATTAGAGAAACATTGTCTACACCTAAAATATGTGTTACCACCTACAACAGAGGGAACCTTTTTCATATTTTAGCCTATGTTCATTCACTCCATTACTGATTCATTATTTTATCAGAAGATGCAAAGAACATTTTTTTTCTTTTGACATTGTTGATAGCCATAGAATTAATTACATATTATTATGGAATGTTACACTTATAGGCTACATAAAAAGTTGCAGGTTGGACTTCTCATTGTGTTGTTCAACTTGCACTTTTTTAGTTCATGAATTGTCATATATGCTTTTTTTTGTCATGTTAAGTCACCCCAAATGGAAGGTTCAATATTGCAAAATGTATGCTCAGGTAAAAGAGGTTGGTACACCCCATATACTATAAGCTCTTAGTTTTTTTTCATGCGGGGTTGCAATTTTACTTGTAGTCTTTATGTCCGCTTGGAGGTTCAACTAGACACTGTGTTTTCCAATCTGCATTGGCTCACATCATGGTTGATAGGAAATTTTATACCTTTATGGATTTCCTGATTCACTCCATTACTTATTCATTATTTTATCAACATATGCAACAAACATCTTATTATTTTAGCATTGTTGGTAGTAATGTTTGCACACTTTTTTTACATACAAGGTTGTCATAAAAGGTTTTGGTTGCCCTCTAACCTTTCATCTCCACTAACACATACACACGCACCACAACCAACGTATCTTCCCAAAATAAAACATTTTTTGTTGCAACTGTAGAAATAATTACATACTTTTATGCATGTTATACTCATACGCCACATACAAAGTTGCAGGTTGAACCACTCATCGTGTTGTTCAACCTGCACTTGTTTATTTTATGAATTTCCATATGTGCTTTTGTTGCTCATGTTAAGTCACCCCAAACAGAAGGCTCAATATCACAACATGCCTGCTCAAGTAAAAGAGGTTTGTACACCCCATATACTCTGAACTCTTAGTTTTATTTTCATGTGGGGTTGCGAATTTTCTTGTGGTCTTTATGTCCGCTTGGAGTTTCAACAAAACACAGTGTTTTCCAACCTGTATTGGCTCAATCATGGTTGATAGGAAATTTTACACCTTTATATCTTTCCTGATTCACTCCATTATTGATTCATTATTTTTTCAACCAATGCAACAAACATGTTATTCTTTTGGTATTGTTGGCAGCAATGGATGCACACATTTTTGTAAGGAAGCTATAGTAGCAGAACAACTTCCTACACTAATATTGAGAGGAGAATAATGAAAAAAATTTACAGATCTTTAACAGTTACAGAAACTTAAACAAAAATAAACATAAATATCATGCATACCACGACATAGTGATTTACGTGGGGAAAACCCTTTTAGGAGAAAAACCCCACACTCCAAAAGTTTCCCAATATATTATTCAGTAAATCACAAAGATTACAATATACTTGTAGAGCAATCTTCTCATAGGAGTATCACCACTCAAAGATCAAGAGACAACACGACTGCTATCAGACTCTCAGAATACATCACTGTCTCTCTACTGCAGTTGTAATACAATGCCCTCATAAAATAGAGTTACATTCTAGGGCAAGACATGCCAACAAAATATCCACCATTAGATCTAAAACCTAATAATTAATGGTCTATATTTACAATGTGTCATTTATTTAATGTATGTTGACCATTTTAGGAGTTTCTAAAAAAAGTTGACAAAAAATTGTTTACACACATCCCGCTCCTCCCCCTTGATGCCATTGTATATTACACCTATCAGTGTAACTGGGAAATATATATATATTCTATCAACAATAACCTTTATATAATTACAAGGTTGAGACACAATTTCCCTATAAATCTCCCACTTTTCGAATACCTTGCAAGAGCAACAGGAGGGAGTAAACATTGTCTCTTAATTGCTAGGGGCCAAAAGGCCCATAATCTCTTAACACCATCTGAACTTCTCTGTGCTCATAGGCTTAGTTAAAGAATCAACAACATTCATCAAAGTCTCTACCTTAACCAACTTCACCTTTCCATCTTTGACCATATCTCGAACAAAATGATATTGTACATCAATGTGTTTGGTCTTGGCATGAAATGTTGGGTTCTTGGCTAGACATATCGCACTCTGACTGTCGTAATAATTTTTCACTGCACCTTGTTTTATTCCAATATTTGAACACAATCTCTTAATCCAAATGGCTTCTTTACAAGCATGAGTAGCTACCATATACTTTGCTTCAGTAGTGGAAAAAGCAACCACAGCCTATCGCTTACTCATCCAACTGATTAAACCACCAAATAAAGTAAACACATAAGCGCTAGTGGATCATTTTCTATCAACATCACCTGCCCAGTCTAAATCCACATAACCATGAATATCAAGGGAAATATCATCTTCAGTCATATTATTATGATAACATAAGGAATAATCGGAGGTACCGTGTAAATATCTGAAGACCCTTTTAACTGCATCCCAATGAATTCTACCAGGATCATACATATATCTGGAAAGAACTTTCACTGCTTGGGCAATGTTTGGTCTAGTACAAACCATAGCATACATAAAACTTCCAACTACACTCTAGTAAGGCACTCTTCTTATGTCTTCCATTCTCTGATGGAGATGTTGGACAATTTGAAATAGATAACTTTGTTCCAATAGAAAGGGTAACACACAATGGTCTACAATATTGCATGTTAAATCTCTGTAAAATTGAATTGCCATACTTACTTTGGCCAAGCCATAGCTTTTTGTTCACTCTATCTCTCTTAATTTCCATCCCAAGAATGTGCCTAGTTGTACCAAGATCTTTCATTTCAAATTTAGGAGCAAGTTGAGATTTCGATTATGAAATCATACATTTCTCTTTTCCAATAAATAACATATCATCAACATATAGGAAATGATCACCATCAATTTTATAATAAACACAATGATCTAATTTAGAATGCTCAAATCCCAAACTCAACACATATGTGTCAAATTTCTAGTACCACATCCTAGGACTCTGTTTTAAGCCATACAAAGATTTCTTCAATTTTCAAACCAACTGACTTTTACCTTTCACCACGTAGTGCTCTGGCTATGTCATATAAATATCCTCCTCCACATCACCATGAAGGAAAGCAGTTTTCACATCCATTTGCTCAACCTCTAAATCATAAGCAACACCAATAGAAAGCAAAAATATAATGGATGTCATTTTTGCAATAGGAGAAAATATCTCACCATAATCAACACCCTCAACTTGAGAGTAACCCTTTGCAACCAACCTTGCTTTATAATTCTCAATACCTCCATCTAAACCAATCTTTTTCTTGAACACCCATTTACAACCAACAGGTTTTTGTCCTTCAGGCAATGGTACAAGATCCCATGTATCATTCATTTTCAAAGATGTCATTTCTTCATCCATAGAAATCTTCCAGGATTCCACGTCATTCATACCTAGTGCCTCTTCTACAGATTTGGGTTCATCCATGTTAGTATTCAAAGCAAAAATACATCTCCAATCATCAGGTGAATACCTTTCAGGTGGTTGTCTATTCCTTGTAGACCTATGAACAAGATGAGTTGGAGGTTCTTCCTCCTCTTCTAAAGATCTAGAGCTAGATGAGCTCTCCTCAACTTCTTTTCTATCCTTGGGCCTCGATTCAACTTTCTCAAGTGTAGAAGGAAATTGAATCACATCTTCCTATTTACTTAGTTCTAGCTGCAATGTAACAGAAGAAGGCTTAGTTTCTCTAAAAATAACACTTCTACTATGTATTACCTTTTGTGCAACAAGATTCCAAAGCTTGCATCCTTTCACACCATAACTATATCCGATGAAGATACATTTCACAACCTTGTTCTCCAACTTTGTTCACTTATCCTTTGGCACATCTGCATATGCCTCAACCAAAAACTCTAAGATGTCTTAATGAAGGCTTATGACTTGACCATGCCTCTATTGGCATCTTATCAACAAGAACTGATGTAGGAGACCTGTTAATTAGGTAACAAGCAGTGGCAATAGCTTCAGCCCAAAACCTTTGTTCTAGGCCAACACCACTCAACATACTCAGGTAGCCTTCTCCATCAATGTCTTGTTCATTCTTTATGCAACTCCATTCTGTTGTGGAGAATACAGAGTTGTCTTCTATCTATGAATACCACAATCTTTACAGAATCTATCAAAACCATTAGAGAAAAATTAACTGCCATTATCATTCCTCAAACATTTTATTTTCTTTCTAGTCTGCAACTCAACCATTGCTTTAAATTCTTTAAATCGACTGAAAACTTCAGATTTACTCTTTACAAAATATACCCATGTCCTTCTACTATAATCATCAAGAAATGAAATATAATATGTGGATTTACCAATCGAAGGAACATCTACAGGACCAAACACATCAAAATGAATAAGATCTAATACACCACAAGATTTATGAGAACTCGAGTAAAACTAAACACGGTTTTGTTTTCCATAAATGCAATGCTCACAAAAATTGAATTCAAGATTACAATCAGAAAAAAACTTCAACAAGGTTTTTATTTTTCAAGGTCCTTAGATCCTTTTCTCCAATGTGGCCAAGTATCTGGTGCCATAACATAGTTTTCTCTATGGGTAACTTTGTTGCAAAATAAAGAGCACCATCAGGTACCTAAAATCCATGACCATTTGTTGAAGGTGAAACCCTCACTTCTTCCACAAACTTTCTTTTCACAGAAGTACTATTGCACTCAACAGTGCATGCATCAAGCTTACACAATATCCCATATCTGACACCTCTAGCAATCACCATAGCGCCTCTCACCATCTTGTATCCTGCATCAGAAAATAATACCTGCACACCCGTATCTATTAGTTTGCTAAAAAATTAAAAAAAATTGGTGCTAATCCAGGGATATGCAACACGCCATTAATCCTTTTTATTCTACCATCATGAAACTTGATTTTAACTTTACCATGACCAACAATGTCTAAATGAGAATCATCACCCAAGTACACCTTACCTCCATCAAATTCTTTATATTCAGAAAACCAATCTTTATTAAAGGTCATATGGAAAGATGCACCCGAGTCAATTAACCATGCATCATTACCTGCACAAGTTTCCAAAGCTTCAATGAATGTGTCACCATCTTCCTTCTTGGACTCAGAATCAGAATCACATTTCTTCTTTTTCTTCTTCTTTTCTTCTTTGCATTCCTTATGAACATGTCCAAGCTTACCGCAGTTCCAGCAAAAAACTTTGGACTTTCCAAGAGATTTAGATCTCCCCCTAGACTTGGATTTGTCACACTTCTCATTCTTCTTTCCTTTTTCCTTAGGTATTCCATGAACATTTAAGGCCTCCTTGGCAATGATGGATACCTTCCTCCTCATCTCTTCAAAAAGAAAGGAACCCCCCACATCTTCAATCTTCAATATAACAGAAGTACTCCCAATAGCCATAATAAGAGAATCCCATGAATGAGGAAAAGAACAAAGCAAGATCTGACATTTCTCCTCCTCATCCATTTTGACACCAACAATTGAGCCACCAACATATTGAATGCTTCTAGGTGGTTTGTGATTTATCCTCCCTCTTCCATTCTCAAGGAATACAACTTCTTCCTCAAGAAAATCTTGTTCACTAAATATTTTGCATGATACATCTCACCAAGATTCTTCCATAGTTTTTGTGCAAAGGTCTCTTCATGGACATTAATTAAAATAGAGTTTTCCAAGCACAATCTAATTAGACCCTTGGATTTACAGTCCATAACATCATATTGAGTAGACTGATTAGGATTTGCAGGCCTTGAAACATTCTCATCAACAACATCCCATAGATCTCGATCTATCAATAGATCCTCCATCTTTAGCTTCCACATTTCAAAATTATTTCCAGAAAATTTATCCACCTCTATTCTCCCTGATCAACTTGCCATTTGGAAATTCCTACAACAAGATCACAAAATCTCTTCTGCACAAGCTCCAACTCAAATCTAGATTAGTTCAAAAAACCCAACCCACAACTGAAACCAAAGGTGATCAAGCTCTAATACCACTTGTAAGGAAGCTACGGTAGCAAAATAACTTCCAAAACTAATCTTGAGAGGAGAATAATACAAAACTTTTATAGATATTTAACAATTACATAAACTTAAACATAAATATCATGCATACCACGAAACAATGATTTACATGGGGAAAACCCTTTCGGGAGAAAAACCCCACACTCCAAAAACTACCCAATATATTATTCGGTAAACCATAAAGATTACAATATACTTGCAAAGCAAGCTTCTCATAGGAGTATCACCACTCAGAGATCAAGAGATAGCACAAATGCTATCAAACTCTCAGAATACATCACTATCTCTCTACGTAGTCAGAATACAATGCCCTCATAAAATAGAGTTACATTCTAGGGCAAGATAGGCCAAAAAAAAATCCACCATTAGATCTAAAACCCAATAATTAATGATCTAGATTTACAATGTGTCATTTATTTAATGTATGTCGGCCATTTTAGGAGTTTCCTGAAAAAGTTAACAAAAAATTGTTTACACGCATCCCATTCCTCACCCTTGATGCCATTGTATATTATACCTATCGGTGTAACTAGGATATATATATATATATATATATATATATATTCATATATATCCTATCAATAATAACCTTTATATAATTGCAAGGTTGAGACACAATTTCCCAACATTTTTTACATACAAGGTTGTCATAAAAGGTTTTGGTTTCCCTATAGCCTTTAATCTCCACTAACACATACACACACACCACAACCAATGTATCTTCCCAAAATAAAACATTTGTTGTTGCAACTATAGAAGTAATTACATATTGTTATGCACATTACACTTGTACGCCACGTACAAAGTTGCAGGTTGAACCACTCATCGTGTTGTTCAACCTGCACCCTTTTATTTCATGGATTGTTAGATGTGTTTTTGCTACTCATGTTAAGTCACCCCAAATAGAAGGCTCGATATTACAACATGCATGCTCAAGTAAAAGAGGTTTGTACACTCCATATACTCTGAACTCTTAGTTTTATTTTCATGCAGGGTTGTGAATTTTCTTGTGGTCTTTATGTCCACTTGGAGATTTAACTAGACACTGTGTTTTCCAACCTACATTGGCTCACATCATGGTTGATAAGAAATTTTATACCTTTATGGATTTCTTGATTCACTCCATTACTTATTCATTATTTTATCAACATATTCAACAAACATGTTATTCTTTTGGCATTGTTGGAAGCAATGGATGCACACTTTTTTACATACAAGGTTTTGGTTACTCTCTAACCTTTCATCTCCACCAACACATACATACGCACCACAACCAATGTATCTTCCCAAAATAAACATTTTTTGTTGCAACTGTAGAAGTAATTACATAATGTTATGCATGTTACACTTGTACGCCACATACAAAGTTGCAAGTTGAACCACTCATCATGTTGTTGCTTAAACAACATAACTTTACTTCAAAAGGATGGTTGGTTTTCACAACTTCCCTCTTCAAGTAAAATAGGTTTGTGTGCCACACCTAAAATGGAATCATCATTGAATGTACACGTACGCTTGTGATTGTGTCATCACTATCTATGTCCACTTGTTCGTTGAGCTACACACTTTGATTTCTAACCCACATTTGTTTCATATTTTATGCCTAGCTTGATTCAATCTATCACCTTTTATTTTTCTCATCAGAAATTGGAAACCTCCTATTGGTTTCACGTTGGTGGCAGCAATGGAAGCACAATTTATTTACGTTCAATGAATAATTTCTCTTTTATTTGACACAATCCACTCTAATTTTAATTGCTCATCCAATTCCTACCTTACCTAGAATGGGGAGAGGCTTGAAATGGAAAAAGGAAGATGAGTTGGAGGTGCGATTTGTACCGAATGGATGCTCTCCTTTTCCTCTTGCGATTTGGAGTGGACTCCTATTGCTATTGAAAATGATGGGGTCCTTGACCTTGTCGCAAAAATTCCTCATAGCAGACTTGATGATTTCATTCGTGGTGAAGGGTTGCTTGAAGGTTTTAAAGCTTCATTTGTGCACATGAAAAAAAGAGAGAAGAAGACCATCATGGATCTCATCAACAACAAAAATTATAGCAAAATAATTATGTGGCACAGGTTTGTACCTTTCAACATTCATGTGTATGGTCCAATGATATTTTACTCTCTCTTGCTTGAAGATGATGAGATGATGCTTTCTTTATAGCTACTAGTGTGGATACGATCCTGAAGACCATAGGAATAAACCTCCACCATTGAAAAGGCAACAAACATTTGTGAAAAAGTGAGGTTGTCAATGTTATTTCATTACAAAGGTTATGTATGGTAGACCCAATGTTGTCTATCTGTTCTTCAAACAAATGTTTCATGTCGATGTCAATGGTGAATTGGGCCATGCCATTGATGACACAAGTGGAGACTTGTGTGCCAGGTTTTCCCCTAATCTATCTACAGAATACAAAATCTATATTGAAATCCTTTTGCTCATGGATGTGAGTGTTGATGCAATAAATTATAGATGCCTCAATAATCCTATTTTTTATGGCATGATGAGTAAAAGAGATGAATTTTTGACAAGAAAGGATGTAATGAATGCTTGGTGAAAGGTGTGCTTTATTCACGCATAGAAACACAAATACAATTTGACAAGTATCATAATGTGGAATGCACAGGACAAGGACAACTTCTTCTACTTTTAGCGGCCCCATGGAAATGATACGCCTTTTGTTATTGGGGTTTAGACTCAATTGATGCTAGATATGATGGTTTTCCACTCGCACAATTCAGTTATATCCATGGATTTCACGTTTTACACTAACAAATATGGGGTGAGGCATTAGAAACATTAGTGAATACTTCTTTGTCTTTTCAATGAATTACTGGCTATAGAGTTGATAATGCTCACACTAACTTGTTATGTCTATAGTACAAATTTTATACTTTGCTCATTTTCGACGAGCAACATAGTGGTATGATTGTTGCATGGGAAGTCTCCTTGTGAAACAAGATTGAGGATATTTTCGGTTGGCTATATGTGGTGCATGCCCATGGAAGAAGATCCAAACCCAATTGGAGAATCAATGCATTTTTTACCAATAATGCCATTGCAAAAATTCAGGCCATACAATAAGTGTATGTTTTTGTTGGTTTGCATACCTTTCTCATTTTCTATTTATTTTCAATGCCACTTTGTCATGAAAATGAGTGTTAAACAATATCCTTTGTATTGTCTATTAGGGTTGTCTTTGGATGTCATGTGATTCTATTCCTTTGGCGCATTCGAAGGGCTTGGATGAAGAATGTACATAAGTATGCAGCCAAGGAAAGGGCAATGGAAATATTCCACTGACTTGGCACGATCATGATAGCGATCAGTGATAGCGAAGACAATATCACTCAACTATTGAACAATTTCTTTGAGGAGTTCAATGATCAACCCCAATTTTTATATTACTTCAAGAAGACCTAGTACTAAGGAGATTGTTGAATTGGTGAGTTGATAATTTCTATGACCTCGCTTAATTTGCACCATTCACATTCTTTGACATTACCTCTAATACATTGTGGTTTACTTGACTATTATTTTTTTGCAGCCATGTGGATGAAAAATTGTAGACTATTCCCACATGTCAACCAAGATACAAATGTTTCCATTGAGTCATACCATTGCACGTTGAAAACTTAATACTTATGTGATCATCAAAAAAATGCATAAGGTGAATGGACTATTTGTATTACACACTTATGTATAAAATGGAACCATTCTTTAGGAAAAAGAAAAAGTTGCAGCATCATGGTTTTTTTATGAACTATAAGATTTGAAATATTAAATCTAGTTTGGAGAGGGTGAAGGTAATTCTGGATGATGATTATGTTCTGAATGAAACACATCCTAGATGGCACTAGGTGAAAAGTCAAAGTAGGTGCGACCACTACCTAGTTCAAAAATTTGGTGAGCACATTTTTGTTTGTGAGTGCCCTTGGATTTTGTAGGGGAACACTTACAAACATGTCCTTAAGGTTTCTGAACTGATTAAAATATCATTTGACACTGAAGGGGTGGTCCACGATAAGTGAATTTTAATTCGAAGTGAGTTACTTTATGGGAGACAATTGTGTTTTGAATTTTGTAACACCTAATACAAGTTTCTTGTCTGTTGTCATTTAGACAACAGAGGTGAAGCCATTGATAGAGGGATAAATTTGAATGAGACATCATCCCAGGGGGGCATCCAAGAAAACCTTCCTAATCTTCCCACCCCTACACAAGCTCCTTATGTCAATCACTAACATGATGAACATTTATAAAAAATGTGTATTTGGAAAGACACAAACGAAAGCTTGAAGAAAGTGATGTGTACACTGCCCTAATGTTTAGAACAAGTACAGTCATATGCATAGTGTGTTGAGAGGTTTCTATAGGATCTACAACAATCTAATGCATTGTCATTCAAATTCATTCAAGATCTCGATGTAGTTGCAACTAGCATTGTTCGCATGTGCCCATGGTTTAGTGCAAGCAAGGATCATCCTCAACATGCAACCCATCATAGGGAGTGTGCTCCACAATAGTCAGATCATCAAACTCCTATGTGTGACTCATTTCCCTTGTCCACAGACAATAGCTTTAATATGAATGTCAATATGCAATGCAAGATGTCGGGTGCACCTACTATGGATGAGCCAAAGGATATGACATCTAATATGGGTGACTATGAGAAAACTCATTTCAATTTCTATATTGTAATAGGAATGGTATTGCAGATTTCTTTTTACATTAAATGGCTTCTACCACCTCATAAACTTTCTATTTTTTTTTGGTCTTTTTTGGTTCTCTTCAACATTCCAATGTGTGGAAAGGAGTCCTTGTTGGTGACTATCTTTCATGAGTGTAAACCCAATGGAAGGTATGGTTCCAATTTATCAACTATACATAGGTAAGTCCATTTTTTAGTATGACATTATGCAATAGAATGCTTCCATATAAAATTTTGGCTATAGTGGCAGGCTGATGTTGGCCAATGTGCATTCACTATAGTGCTTCTTGAAGATTTACTAAGGAGTGCAGAAGAATACATTAGTGAACCTCTATCTGTAGGTAAGCATATCTTCTTTTCAAAAAGTTGTTCACATAAGTTGTCTATAATTTTCACATCGGACTTTCATATCTCCACCCAACTGATTATGTTTTTCTTCACTACTTCTTTTCAAGTGCTTGTACAACATTTTCCTTTTTCATTTCATGCATTATAGTACTTACTGCTCCAGTTGTGCATTTCCATTTCCCATTGCACATACTGCACGCACTCCTTCCTCAACTTGTGAAGAGCAAGAATAATCTCTTCAGTTGAAACATTATCTATCTCTTTCACTTTGGTCACTTCTTTTTAAGTGTTTTCATAGCAAATTCCTTTCTCATTTCAGACATTCTAGTATATGCTACTCCACTTGTGTGTTGCCATTTTTCCATTGCACACATTGCACATGCACCTTCTTCAATACTGTTATGGAGCTTTGCAATAGCTCTTTGGTAAGCATTGAGAGTGTCTTTCAAATTAGAGAATGCAGTTGTATCTTTTGAAAAAGATGTTCACACAAGTTGTCTAGAATTTTCACATCGAACTTTCATGTCTCCACCCAATTTTTGCACTGACATCTATTTGACATCAAACAATTTTCACTCTGCTCTACTTCTTTTCAAGTGTTTTTATAGCTTTTTTGTTTTTCATTTTAGGAATTTTAGTACCTTCTGCTCCAGTTGTGCATTGTCATTTTCCCATTGCACATATTGCACATGCTCCTTCCTCAAGTTTTGAAGAACATGTAGAATCTCTTAAGTGAATACATGTACCTTGTACATGCACCACATCTATTTGTTTGAGTGAAAATTGCATTTCAAAATTTCTCTGTATGATTAATAAAAAAATGCGCAACATATGGGCAGGGTGGAAAACATAGTAGGTTTTGTTATTTGATTATGCTTGGTGAAAGATCAACCTCTCAAGAATAGGTAGAATCTCTTAATTCAATACACATACTATGAACATGTACCACATCTATTTTTTTGAGCAAAAACTGCATTTTAATTTCTTCTTATGATTAACAAAAAAAATGCATAGCATATTGGTAGGGTGGAAAACATAGTGGGTTATATGCTATTTGATTTTGCTTGTTCTAATCTTGCTTTGTATGGTCAAGATGTGAAAGCTAATAATTCATTTGATGCAAGTATAAAATATGTCACATAATGTAGTGTAAGAGAGGGGGACCAACCACGTTCAAGGCCCTAGGTCACTAAGGTCCAAGAGCGGAAGGTTGCCCTAACTTACCTCACTCTAAAGGGTTATCTCAAAATGAGGGACAAGAATGATGAGGACTATAAGGCCCTTCAATCACTCAAAAAACTCGAAACTCATAATGGGGCTAAGCGAGTCAGTTTTTGGGTTCAACACTGTGCCTCAGGTAGCTCTCTACCCGAGGATGAAAGTGCAGTTTTGAGACAACAGTGTGGTGCACTGGCGTCTCTTAGGTGTGTTGGCATCCATACAACCTAAGGACCGAAGATATAGTGGGAACTTCCAGAAAAAAAGCTAACAGCCTAGCTAATGGTTTCTAAGGGGACAAAACATGAGTAGGAAATAAGAGATATACAAACAAATATGTTAAAGTAGATATATTAAAGCTACGATGACAAAGATGATCTCACAAAAGAGCATGTTTTCCAGCTAGCTCCAAATGCATGTCCACCTACACACAAGGAGGAAAATTTGTTGGGGGGATGTATAGGGGTATGCCTCAATCAGACCCCTATTTTGGTGTTTCCACCTCCATGAATAGGCCAAGATAACAACTATAGAGAAAATTATGATAAAGGAAGAAGGAAAGTAAAAAACACAATAAACACTACAAAACAGTAATGTGCTACTCAACCAAATCATAGATTGAAAATTCTTACCACATCCACCAAGAGCTCACTAGATAATGGAGGAGAAAAAGAGAGGACTCAAACCCCTACTACAATGGTGTTGTTCCACACTTTCTCTACAAAGTTGATGGAGTGTTGTTGTTGCTGCTATGGAGTTCCAAAGTGCTACTTGGGAGTGATGGATGCTAAGAGAATGCTTGAGAATGCTAAGAGAGATTGATAAAGCTTGTGAAGAAGATGGATTGAATGCTTAGAAGATGAAATGCATGAAGGAAGAGTGTTTTTTAAGGTGGGATGAGAAAAACGACCACATTCAGGTCAGTTGATCGAAGAGGGGTGTTACAAATCAACCCCAATGGGAAGTGTAATGCCTCTGCTAGCTTTAGACGCAGGAATCTTTCAGGGATGTAAGTGCATCGCACAGATGTCTACATGTCGCGCGGGTGTCCCCGACAATTATCTTCTCTCGATGCAAAAAATAGATGCCAAGTGGAACAAAGGCAGTGGGCTAATGTGGATTATCTCCTTCGGATTTGGTTTTCTAAGGCGAGGAAGTGTAAAAGGGGAATTTGCATAAGGGGTGAAAATCCATGCCTATACATTTTTCCCCCACTTTAGCGAGGAGGAATACTGATGAGTGCTTCTTTAAAGTAGATCAGAGAGTGAATAGGGTTAGAAATGTATACCTGAACCACTGAGGAAGCATACCACAATCTAGTGAGCTCAAAAGTGCAGAACAAGTAAAGGACTTCATAGCCCCTTAGAACTATGAAGTTGTAGAATGAAAGCATCTTACAGCCTCGCAGACCTACAAGGAGGCGACCCCCAAGATCTCTCACATGAGGGAATCCCCAAGAAAGTTCCTCACAGACCCGCAGACCTGCAAGGAAGGTGTCCTCCAAGATCTCTTACATGAAGGATACCCAGAAAAGTGCCTTATAGACCTGCAGACCTGCAAAGAAGCATCCCCCAAGATCTCTCACATGGAGGAAGTTGGAAAATCACCCTACAAACCTGCAGACTTGTAGGGAAGGTGTCCTTCAAGATCTCTCACATGAAGGAAACCCAGGAAAGTGTCTCACAGACCCGTAGACCTACAAGGAAGCGTCCCCCAAGATCTCTCACATGGAGGAAGCCAAGAAATCACCCTACAGACCCACAAACCTATAGGGAGGTATCCCCCAAGATCTCTCATATGGAGGAAACCCAAAGAAAAAATTCTGGAGAGGAGCCACCCCCAAAATCTCTCACATGGAGGAAGCTTAGAAGAAGTTCCCTATAGACCCGCAGACCTACAGGGGGTATCCTCCAATATCTCTCACATGGAGGAAACCCAGGGAAAGGGGACTTTGTAGAGTTAGAAAGTGGCTTCACAGGCACACCTATAAAGCGACATGTTTATCCACAGACAGAACATGTCAAAAAGCATCCACGCAAGCAAGTAAGCAGACAATCACACAAACTGCCAACAAGTTGGAAAACTTTCAAAGGGGTCCTTTGGGAACCCGATGTGAAAAAGGGGTCCACTCGAGGGATGCAATATTTGAAAGTGCGGAAGAAATGTTTCTTCTCGAATTGATTCATCATCAAGGAATCCTTTTGAAAGATGTTCACTTCATCAAGTAATTTGAAAGGAAGAAGATGCCCCCACACAAGGGGAAGTTCAAAGTTGTTCCCACCTCAGAGGAAGGCTCTTAGGTTCTTTCTTTATGAATCCATGATGAAGGAAACACATTCCGTTAGGGTTTCAAGTTGAGAATGCAATTCTTGAAAAGAAGTTTGTGAAGATTCTCAAGAAAAGATTTGTTGGCCATGAATGCATTTTTTGAAAATTGAAGTGTTATAGAAGCGGTGTTGTCACACATGAAAGAGAAAACTCAAGCAAAGAAGAGAGCAAGACAAACAAAAAGCCAAAATAAAACATCACGAACAAAGGGCACAGGGGTAGCCTGATATTTTGGGGTCATAATTGCTCATAAATATATATATATATATATAAGTATAATAATAGTATATAAAATGAATTTCCATCAACCCCCTACTATATCGGACCATGTGAAGAATGCACGAGAAGACAGTAAAAATAAAAGATTGGGTCAACATGGAAGGGAAGCCTAAATTCCCCCAACACTTTGCATCATCCCCAATTTATCAAAAATCAAGTCACAAACATGGAAGAATGATGAAACAGATAGAAGAAGGTTTACGACACAAAATCCATGCTTGTATCCAAGCACCAACAAGGGCGACAAGGGTCATCCATGCACACATAGCACAATCATGGGGGAACACATCACAACACACACACACATCTAATCTAAAGATAAAGAAGGGGTCTCCCCCTAACACTGATCAAATAAGAGGTTGTTCGCTTCCCACTCTAGATCATCGTAGGGGGAAGGAGGATAAGCCTACAGTGGTGGAATGTTAAGAGGAGTGTCTAACCCTCTTGCAACAAGGGCTATGGAAGAGGCCCCTGCAAGGTCCTCTCCACTAAGCTCTTGTGGAGCTAAGGTCACAATTTCATGAAGATCACCGACAAGGCCAGAACCTCATCCAGAGAGTTAAACATGCACTTTAAAGGAGTGCCATGTTTTACCTCAATAGACGGAGAAGGTTGCACCTGAGATTCACCACTAGGCTCACCGAGTGATTCAGGAGCGGTGACGAACTCAGGAGAAGCTAGGACTGGTTCCATCACTAGGATAGAACAAGTCAGCATGGGACCACCTTTCAGAGAAGGTAGTATCCTCTTACATCCTCCATTGCTAGAAGGATCACTCTCTACCTTCTGCTCTATTGGGGAACGCGAACTCCTGATAGACAAGGCAAGAGGTGCGTAGGAAGAGGAGGAAGAGAAAATCGTAGTAGATACTACCAAAGTGTTTGTCATATCTACGGGTTTTGGGAAAGGTGGGACATCCAGAAGGGACATCAAGAGAGGCGGCTCCACTGGAGGAGCGATGAACACCTGCACCTTTTTAGGGTTAGGTGCATTTGTACTCACGACGAAATCTGGAAGTGATACGGAGCAAGATTGAATGGAAGCAGAGGGGAGGAGATAGGAGAGCACAACAGGAGGCTCTGATGCAGGGGTGGTCATCTCCTCTTCCTTCCTCTATAAGGCGGCCTGCTCAGCCATGAGATTATTTTGTTGACACTTGCACTCATGCACAAGGAAGTTTTTGTGACTCTTTGAACTAGAGGCTGGAGGCTGCGAAGGAATAGAAGGCTCCTGCGCAGCCATGGAATTGTCCACTATAGCCATTTCTAGTGGAGGAACAAACTCATGAATGGGAGCAAGAGGAACAAGTTGAGGAGCAGTAGGGGGAGTCGACTCTAGTACCTCGACACGGGCCTCTTCCCATTTATTGCTTTGGGAGCGGAAGCGGTATGAGGCTGTGGAGGTTGAAACATAGAGGATTCCCCATGAGGACATTTTCCTCTACCATACAAATAGTACCAAGGTCCAGGCGGTTTAGTAGGGAGGTCTGATATCCTAATCTTGGGTCTACGCCAAGGAGGAATCATCAGACTTAACGGGTAAAAGCAAGGCTTACTCATCCAATACTCCTCCTAAGAAAGGGGAGTGGACAAGTTAACCTGAGAGGAGGCAAGCTTCTCCTTCACTTTTTAGGAAGAGGAGGCAGTTGACTGTTGTGCTATAGGAAGAGCCAATTTTGGTTGTCCTTTGCCCCTAGTCTTATACTTCACATAGTTTTTGTAAATTAGGCTCATTCTAAGAGGAAGTGGACCAACCAGGGCGAGCCAAAAATTGTCTAATGAATATCCCCCACGAGACACCAAAGGCTAGTATCCAGTGTCATGCACTACATGCACAACACCTTCATGGGAGAACTTTAGAAATTTATGAATAATGGAGGCGATTCCATTCATGGAAGCTAGCCAAGGTATTCCTAGCTTCATCCTAAACAAATCCGACTCTGGAATGACATCAAAAACCGTGTCAACAGCCCTAGGTCAAACTAGGACAGACAAAGTTATCGAGCCATATGGCTTCAGACAAATACCATCATTCGTACGGATGGTGGATTTTTTTTCTTCGTACTCTTTTCTATGTAGTGAGTTAAGTCACAACATCTCTTCTGTAATAACATTCACTCAACTCGCGAGGTCTACTAAGACTCCTGTCACAATGTCACTATTGAGGCGAGCAGGAATATAGAGGGGAGAGGGCTTGTTATTCAAGGGAAAGTCTTGCAAAGTGAATGTCACATCTGGGGATATGGGTGTAGGTTGTGTGGTAGAAGTAACCATGACCATGTTAACATAGGCCTCAAGCTAAGTGATAGAATCAGTGGGATCGACAATCATGTTAGCAGAATGCGACAGAAACGGGTTCATGTATATCTACAATTCACTATTCGCTTTCGCCACCGATTTATTTGTATTGTGTTTGCTTCCATCGAGACGAATAGTACCATCCCCGATGCAGTCTTGTATCTCATAACGCAGGCACATACAACATTTGGTATCATGTATGTTAACTTGATGGTACTGACAATAGGTACTTGTATCATACCAACTAGGGTAAGGTTCCTTAAGAGGTTTAGCATTCGACAAGGTTACGATCTTATCCTTCACTAACTTTTTCAAGATGGAAGAATAAGATTCTGCTAACTTTGTGAAATTTTGGTTGCATTTGAGGCCGTTGTTATCTACAGCAGCTACTACATTTGCAATAGCTTTACCTTTAACAAAGATCAATATGATAGACTTTCCTTCAGAACGGGAGCGCAAGGAGGATCCCCTGAACTGAACTACCATCTGTTGGTACTCTTGTAAGGCTGCACACAAATGCACGAAAGAAGGGTATTTCATAAGGGAAAACTTCTCCTGCCAAGGCCTTTGCAAGTTTCCTATGAATACCTTCTACACGTCAGTGCAGCGGATACGAGATTTGTGAGAAGAGCATCTGATACCGCACTACGAAATCAGTGATCTTTTCATTATCACCTTGTTTGCATCGGACGAGATCCAAAAATGTCATCTTGGGTCTAATGTTAGCTTGGAATTGTCATAAGAATTGGTTTACAAGTTGGTCAAATGAGAAAATGGAATTATTGGGCAAGGAACAGTACCATTTGAGTGTTGTATCCTTGAGAGATTGAGGGAATATTTTTTCCATCAATGCGTCATGAAGGAAGAAATATGTGCACAGGGCATTAAAGGTAGACACATGCATTTGTGGGTCCCCTTTTCCACCATATTTTTTAAATTTATGAATATCCATTCCTTGAGGGAAGGGAGTGTCCAAAATTGCGACTGATAATGAGCTATGCCAGAAGAAGGGTTGGAAGATAGGCTAGGCATAGGCTTGGTAGAGACTCGCCAACTGGCTCTGCATCTTTCCCATATTCTAAAGAAGAGTGTTTAGAATAGGGTCATTAGAAGATATAGGGCCAGAGGAACCTCCTCCAGAGCCACTACCAGAACCACCCATGTGACCACCACCAGAACCACTACCAGAGCCACCGCCACCAGTAGGACCTTCGTTGAAGCCACCACCATGACCTCCACCAGAACCACTCCCACCAGCACCACCCCCACTGCCAAAGCCACTACCACTACCAAAGCCCCCACCAAAGCCTCCACCACTAGAGGTGACAGGAGGGGTGAAGCTAAAACCCAAGGGGATCTTGTTCACTTTGATAGTTTTGGATCCCTCGAAGGAAAAGGGGATGTTGATTGAGGGTACAACATCAATCATGTACACAAACATAAGAGGCATCGACATTCCTAACTGTCTCTCATGGTCTTTAAATGTGGCTCCTCATACAATGTTAGGATTGTTTGGAGGAGCACATGCATCAGTCAAACTAGAGAGACTAGCCAAAAGTTCTATGCCTGTTCGGTCTTTTCTAACCATATACTTTAGTTCACTGATAGCTCGGGCAGCCCTAGCCAACTTTGGGTCTCTTTCCAAGTGATGTTCCAAGTCACCCAACCCTTTTTTGAGGGTGGAGACATATTCTAAAGGAATGTGAACAACCTCATGCTCGTCGATCGACGATGGTATGGGAGATGTAGGAGGAGTGGGGATGTGGTCGGTCTTGTCAAAGAATCTTGCCTTTCCCCTTGACAATTGCTCCTATGCAGCAAGACCAACGACAGATCCAACGAAAAGGCCTATAGAGAAACCAGTAGTGACCTTCATCCTCTCCATCGGAAGGTGTTGTACACTTCTAACAATATACCCAGAGGTTGTGGACTGGGTTGTGATGCTTATAAACCTTCACAACACTCAGGGGCACAACAATCATAGGATATAAGGGAAAAGTCTCAACACCAACAGATGAGTAGATGTTGCTTCACGTCAGGTTCACCAAAAATGTAAGAGAGGGGGACCAACCACGTTCAAGGCTCTAGGTCACGGAGGGCCAAGAGTGGAAGGCTTCCCTAACTTACCTCACTCTAAAGGGTTGTCTCAAAATGAGGGGCAAGAATGATGAGGACTATAAGGCCCTTCAATCACTCTACAAACCTGAAACTCAAAATGGGGATAGGCAAGCCAATTTTCAGGTTCAACATTGTGCCTTAGGTAGCTCTCTGCTTGAGGATGAAAGCGCGGTTTCAAGAGGACAGCACAACATGCTGGCATCTCTTAGGTGCACTGGCATCTATACGAACAAAGGACCAAAGATATAGTGGGAACTTCCAGAAAACAAGTTGACAACCTAGCTAATGGTTTCTAAGGGGAAAAAATAGGAGTAGGAAATAAGCGATATACAAACAAATATGATAAAGTAGATATATTAAAGCTACGGTTACAAAGATGATCTCACAAAAGAGCCTATTTGCTAGCTAGCTCCAAATGCACATCCACCTACACACAAGGAGGAAAATTGTTGGGGGGTTGTATAGGGATCTACCTCAGTCAGACCCCCATTTTGGTGTTTCCACCTCCACAGACAGCCAAGCTAACAACTATAGAGAAAATTTTGACAAAGGAAGAATCAAAGTAAAGAACACAATAAACACTACAAAAGAGTAATGTGCTACTCAACCAAATCGTAGAGGATAGGAGTGAAAATGCTTACCACCTCCACCAAGATCTCACTAGCTAATGGAGGAGAAAGAGAGAGGACTCAAGCCCCTATTGCAATGGTGTTGTTCCACACTTTCTCTACGAAGTTGATGGAGTGTTGTTGTTGCTACTATGGAGTGCCAAAGTGTTGCTTGGGAGTGATGGATGGTAAGAGAATTCTTGAGAATGCTAAGAGAGATTGCTAGAGCTTGTGAAGAAGATGGATTGAATTCTTAGAAGATGAAATGCATGAAAGAAGAGTGTTTTTGAAGGTGGGATGAGAAAAACGGCCACATTTGGGTCGGTTGATCAAAGAGGAGCATTACAAATCGACCCAAATGGGAAGTGTAATGCCTCTGCCAGCTTCAGACACAGGAATCCGTCAAGGACGTAAGTGTGTCGTGTGAATGTCTGTGTGTCACACGGGAATCCTTAACAGTTATTCTTCTACCAATACAAAAAATAGATGCCAAGTGGAACGAAGGAAACGTGCTAATGTGGATTTTCGCCTTTGGATTTGGTTTTCTAAGGTGAGGAAGTGTAAAAGGAGAATTTTCATAAGGGGTGAAAATTCATGCCTATACATGTAGATACATGGGTCTCTAGTTGGTTGAACAACTACTACTTGTATCTTCCATGTAATGTCCTCACTTGAGTAGAGGAATTGAGTCTCCTTTGTAGGTTGATGGAAAATATGTTAAGGGGAATTAACAGAAATGGGCCAAAGTGTAATGATGTCAAATTTCATAATTATGCTCATTTTTTTAACTGCATCTACGATGTATGGCAAAAAATGAGCATGGATGTTAAATATCAAAATCTACAAATAGAGATTGTAAATTTTGTAACTGGCCAATTTATTTTTACCAAGAGATTCGAGACCTTTTCCTAGTTGGATGCATTTGGAAGGTATCCATTAAACCAACAGTAATCATCCAGAAGCACAACCTTCCCAACGAGATGAGAATGAAATTTATGAGATTCATTAAGGGGGAGTCTCGAATTAGTCATCACAAGGGTCATATCGAGGAATGGTTGCTTGTTGTCTTCAAATTCAACTACACTATCAGGTTCGAGGTGCATTGTGTGATACTGTCATTTAGGTTGTTACACACAAATTATGGGATACCTACATTGTATGTCGTGAATTCTAACTTCATAATTAGAGTGCACAGAATTATTCCTGATAATGACAATGCAAAAATACTACCTATTCATAAATGGTTGACCTAATTGACAATGTTTACAAATTATTTAATTATTATAGCCAATATTTGTGAAATTTTTAGTCACAAATGTTTGCAAAATTTTTAGACATTGTATATATGAATGTATCCAATTTCAATAGCATTTTAATGTCATTAGTGATTGCCTCACACTCATTTCCATGTTATATATTTACAGTGTTGTTTCGAACTTTTATGGATGGTAAATACATAACACACTATGGTTACCATAAGGAATATGATTTTTAGTTTTTTGTAATGATTAGTTATCTATTACATATGAATTTTTAGTTTTTAATAGATGGACTTGACTAAAGTTTTGTATCTATTTTGTAGGACTTCACCTTTTTCCAAGCACAATTCTGATGCACCTTGCTACGGTGCTTTGGAATCCGTTAACACGATTACTGCAATGCTCTAGAAATTGTTGTTGCAATGCTCCATAATCATCACAATGGACTGGTGCCACTCATCATTTTGATCCTGCATCCTGACGCATCACTCAATAGTGTTTTGGAAAGCCAAGGCCAAAATTTCACAACTCTCTTCTTTTGGCTACGTCTTCTCAGCGATACTCTGAAATTCTGTTGTTTTTCCTTCCTATCACATCTTTTTAGCGATGCTCCAAAATTCTACTATTTTTCCTTCTGGCTACATCTTTTCAGCGATGCTCCAGAATTTTGTTGTTTCTTCCTTCGATGACATCTTTTCAGTGATGCTACGGAATGTTTCTCAGGTGCTCCAGAATTCTATTCAGATGCTTCAAAAACATTTGTTGCTGCTCTAACTACATCTTTCAACAATGCTCTGGAAATTTTGGTTGCTGCTTTGGCTGCATCTTTTCAGTGATGCTCCGAAAATCTTGGTTACTGACCCAACGAAATTTTTTCAGCGATGCTCCACACTCTTCAATCTAGTCTCCATGTTTCGATGACATCTTTCTATGATGTTCCAAAACTCTCTTCTTCTCTACTTCAGTTGCATTTCTCGATAATGCTCTCTTCAGATGTTTTGGTGTTCCAAAACTCTCTTCTTCTCTACTTCAGTTGCATTTCTCGATAATGCTCCAGATTTTTGGTGTAAATTTTTTCTTTCCAATATTTTTATTTTTCCTAAGTTTTGTGCATTCCCATCCTTAATGTCACTTCAAGATCTGCTCCCTTATGATTATCACGCCACATCATACCGAATCTTTCCATAATAAATAAGATTATTACAACACCTTTATGTCATAATAATTTCCACCATCACTTCAACCATTCCATCTGTGCCATTATTATCCGCTGCCACCCTCACCAACCATATAACTATCCAATTATGTCAGCACAGGTAAGTGACGTTTGATCTAATGAAAATAATTAAGGTATGTACGAATTTATTTATTTAAAGGGTTAGTACTTATTTTGAATAAAGGTTAATTGGCATGATCTGTTCCTCCTTATAATTTTGAAACTTGTGCCCCTTTACACAATTGCTAAGAGTACGACAGTGGTCGTAATTCCCAATGAAAGGTCATCATAATTATACAGTAAGGTGAAAAGAAAGCTAGTAATTAGTTTCTTCCATAGGGAAGGGGAACCCCAACCTCTAATGACCATAAACACTATAGGACAAAACAAGGGAATCCATAGAATGTCTCTTCCAGCACCTTGGAGGTCTGCTACAGCCTGGATTACTAAATATTTCACTTGTGAGGGACAAATGACTACAGTTGTGGGACCCCCATTTCGCTTGGTGACTCATTTATGCTATGGCATTGAGGACCCTACTCTTAAGGTAGATTTACCAACTTTTCTCTACCATTCAGTCACCTCTATGATGGAAAAGAATAAAGTTGGGATGGGGCCCCTTAAACATCATGATCTGATACAACTAATATGTAAATACCATTTATGCAAAAATCCAGAAAATAAGTGGCAAAGGTTTCTACATAAATTTGAAAATGAGGGGCCAGGAAGGTCACTTGAGGAGGGAGAATCCTCTAAACAAAAAGAGCAGTTTGTAGAAGAACCCTCCTCAGAGGCATTAGACGCCCCTGAATCCCAACATACCTCAACCACTCCTAGCTTTGATGCATCATAAATCTTTCCAGATGAATTACAAACCCCAAGACAGGAAGGGGAGGTGGGAATTGTGCATTCCAAAGGAGAAGAGGAGCCTCCTCAGAAGAGAAAGAAATGAAGTAAAGTTACTTTTCAAACAACTTCTCCTCTACAAAGGAGTAAAAGGTTATCTTCAGGGGCCAATGAAACTGAACCTCTGGACATAAGCAGTACTTCAAAAAGAAAGAAGGCCAAGACTCCAATAAAGGTGGTAGAAATTGATAGTCCACCTGATAATGAGGAAATAAATGAAATAGAAAAGCAAGGGGATCAATTTCCTAGGGAAAAGGACAAGGAAACCCTATCACCTGAAGAATAGGAAGGGGAGAAAATACAATTGCCACATTCGGAGCAGAATGAAGATGAACCTATGGGAGGATTCTCTCCTTTTCTTGATAGAGTAGAGAGTATACCGGACTTTGAAAAAATGTACATCATATTAATGAAGAAATAGAAGAAGTGTTTTACTCATCCTTTCCTGAGAACACTGAGGCAAAAAATGTACCTCATATTGATGAAAAAGTGGAAGAAGTGCCTCACTCATCCATCCCTACGAACACTAAGCAGGAAAATGTGCCTCATCCTAATGAGGAAACTCCTCATGTATCCTTCTCTATGGGCATAGGGGATATAAAATCCAGTCAGAAAAATGAGGAATTAGAAAAGTTAAAGGCAAAAATTATGGGGTTGAGAGCCAGGCTGCAGGATGACAAAGCAAAAATTAACCAGCAAAAAGAAGAAATTTAGGTGCAAACTGCCATTGTACATAAAAGAGACCAGGAAATTGCAAAATTGATAGCACAAATGGAGGAAAAAGACAAGCTTATTGAGCAGCTACAATACCAGATTCAGCAATGGAATCAGCAGGGTAAGCAACATCAGGTTGCTCTATGTGAAAAAGATAAGTGTATTCAAGATTTGAAAAATAATTTTATGCGTTTAATCAGTGCTTTTGAAGAAGAAAAGAATAGACATGAAATTGAATTAAATGCCTCTATGAGTAAAATTGTGGAGCTAGAACAAAATACGTAGGAGAGTGACACTCAACTAGTCATGGAATCAAAGGGGACACAAACTGAACCTATTGTTATAGACTGGTTCCAAGTATGCATTCCCCCAATATTAATGAAATGGATAGAGTATTTCTATCTCTTGAAGGATGTGGAATTTGAGAATAATAGGTTGAAAAGGGAATTAGTAATGTTAAAAGAATCTTTTCATCAGGAATATAGGGGTAAACAGGATGCCTGTGAAATTGGTGAATTACTATTAGCCTGTAGAAGACCATCTAGGTTGTACTCCATGTTTCTTAATGAGCAGCTCTTAAGATGGAAATTGAAAAGAATTCGCTAGAACCAACCACATGATCCTGATGATAGAGAATTTGTAAAAATATTTGTTGAGTCACTCCCTGAACAATAGAATTTGTTGTGTGAGTTATTTGTTCATAATTTTCTCCTAGAGAAATATACAGATTTCTTTATTAACTTCTTTGCGGAAGAAGTAGAATTCAGATCATTCCTGTCTACAATGAAAAATTAACTTCACTGGCAAGACAGATGAAGAGAATATGCATAGGTGGAAAAGATTGTAGGGTTGCACATGAGGTACCCTCATAGGAAGCCTTTCTCTTTCAAGGCATAATTTTTGGGTGTCAGACTTAAAAAGGAAGTATAGGTCAAATACAATAACAACCTCCGGGTATGTCATGATCACTTTCAGGAACAGGGGCCACAATTAATAGGACCAGCATGGCATGCATGTGAGGAGAGGTATACCCCTCTTCCTATGCATCTCAAGAAAAGGGAAATAATTTCACCCCTTAATAGTAGATGGTCCTACGGAAGAGCAGTAGCTTTGGCCAAAATTCTTGAAGAATTAAAGATTAATTGGATTGATATGAGGTATAGACCCCCCTTGCTTCTTTCACCACCTCCTTTAGTATACACCAATCTGGACCAAAGTGAGGACAATTTTGCTAGGTGTAAACAAAGAGGCACTTTTCATTAGGGATTCTTGAGGAATCCAGAGACATTGGACACAAAGGCAGATGATGTGTGTGATCTCAGTGCCAAGTATGAGGTAATGAACAGGAGGAATGAAGGACATGGGGCACACCAAAGAGCAGGAGGACCTGCTCAGACTTAGGAAGGGGAGGAAATGATGAGGTAAAAATAACCTCATCAACATAATGGCCTCAACATGCAAAACTAAACCTTTCAACCAAATTACCCTGCCAATTGATTACCTTTAGGAAAAATAATTGCTCTCTTTTTATGAATAAGTGTACAAACTTTACTTCTTGAAGTTAGGAGAATTAAGCTTATTTATGTTGATTTAATGGTTTAGTCTTCGAGCATTTTGCAGGTCAAATCCACTCCCAATCACCATTCCAGTCAAAAGGGAAATGAACACGGATCTTAATACTCTTGAAAACAAGCGAGTAGACACCGAAATTTCAGAAGCACACATTTTGGGTCGAGTCTTCATAGTCTATTATTTTTCAGTTTCAAAAAATTTATGGCTCGTGCGAGACTCTTTAATATTTTATGTCATGGGCTTTAAAGTCCATCTGTTATTGGAAATCTATTAAAAGACTCTATTAACTCGAAAGTAGGATTTTTTTAGTTCTCTTCATATAAATATGTAACTGTTGCAAATAATGAATAGAGAAGAAGATTATCGTTATGCTGCCAATATGTCTTTTGAGTAAAAACTACCATATGAATAAAAATAAGTTTTCCTGCCACTCTTTGAATCACTAAGTGATGTGAATGAAGTCTTTGGATGAAGTAACTTAGAGATTTCCAGTGCATGTGATCTAAGATAGTTGTAGACACACCCGAGAGCTGGCCACTTGAGGGTTATAGATAGATAGATAAGTATTCTATTTCTTAATCTGTATTTCTTTTAGTAGATAATAGTTGGAATTGCAATTCATTTTCATGAGTATATGTTATGTTGTCAGTGTCGAGCCTACAAGTTGTAACTAAGTCTGTAGTTTTTGAGCTTAACATTTGAATGTCCGGAGCACCTTTCTTCAGTTGATTCTATTAATTGTTTTATGTTAGCAGTGGAATTGTTATCTTTTGCATTAGATAAATGTTTCCTAATTTCTTTACCTATTTTACTTCTTCAGCAATTTATGCATTCTTTAGGTTAATCATTTCCATGCTTTCTAGTTTAGTGGTGATGATGTTTAGATTTATAGTTTTCTTTTTTATGGTTTGAGTTATTTCCTGCTTTCTAGATAGATGATTCATTGCTTTCAAAATTAGAGGCCCTTTAGTTTAGAGCTTTTTATTCGGTTGGTTACTATTTAGGGAACCTGAGGGAGAGAAGTTGAGATGTCTTCTATTGCATATAGTCGTTGGACACTTCCCGGTCGATATATTGATGTGTTTATTCACTAAAGTGTTAGGACCTAACAATAGCCTGTCACTTTTTGGCACCATTTTTAGGGACTCCTTTTTCTAGTGTTAGTAGGAGATATCTTGAATACCTCTTTTTGGGATAGAATTAGCTCTTTGGCTTCTTTTCTACATGGTCAAGAAACGAGGCCCCCACGGAAGATTCATACCAAAACCCCCTACAATCAACATACCAACAACAAGTAGGGAGGAAGGAAACTTAGATCAAGAACTTACTAAGGAATTGACCAAACAGGGTCAACCTAAGACCTTCCCACGTACCCCAGAAAGAGAACGAATAGTGGTCAAGGAGCATGTATTCTTTCGCAAACTCCTGAACCTCATGCCACTGAGAAAATTTTGGAAGAGGATCACATCCCCTTCAACATCATGGGTGATCATAGAAATGTCGCCAATAATAACAACGATGATAACCCTCCATCACACACATTCACTTATCCTATTGCTATTAATGCAAATGATGATATGACAATGAAAAATATCTCACTAGCCTTCTTTCCAACCTTTTGAGGACTATCTACTGAGGACCCTAATCAATTTCTATTTGAATTTAAATTCTTGTGTTAGACATATGACTACAAGAATGATAATCAGAAACTAAAGCTTTTCCTTTCCACTCTGAAAGACTCAGCTATGCATTGGTTTATGGGGTTAGCTTCTTAGTCGATAACCTCCTGGGTTGAAATGGAGTCTATCTTTTTGGAGAAATACCAAAGTTACTACAGGGTGAGTGATAGGAAAGAAGAATTGTTCAAAATATGGCAAAATGAGGATGAAAGTTTAGAGGATTACCTAGATAGGTTTATCTTCTTAACTAAACACTGTGGTGGAGAAGTTATAAGTCTTGATATTTTGAAGACCTTATTCCTCAAAGGTCTCGATGACGAAGCTCAAAGGATTTTAGATTTAATGGGAAAAGGAGATGTGTCCCAACTGAGACTGGAAGAGATTACAGAGTTATGTCAGAATTTCTCTCGAACTCGAGGAGGAATTAGGAAGCCCACCTTTTTTAGAGGTTCCAATGACATTAGCAAACTTCGCGAAGAGCTCGCTAACTTCAAAACCAACATTCTCATCCAATTAAACACCACTTTAGATGGCATACAGGCTAAAACATGAAACTCCAAGACCTTGTCTATCTATTGCCCCATATGTTGAAAAAAACATTTACTAAAAGAATTTCCCTTGGAAAAAGTTGATAAGATTGACGTTTTTCAAGTGTGACAAAAATCACCCCACCGAACAATGTGAGCTATTGAACGCCATCAAAAATTCCAAGAAAAGAACAATTCCAATCGAGGAAGAAGTGAACGTGGTTAATCAAAGAACTGGAGGCAATTTTTCCTATGGCCAGAATTATAATCCTAACTAGAGACCCCAACCCAATTGGAACAATAATCAATGGGTAGCACCTTGGCCTCAAGCACCACCTCCAGTACCCTCTAATTGGGGAACCTATCCTTGGGGACCACCAGAATGGACAAACCAATCTTGGGGTAACCCTCAATGGCCTAATCATCTTCAATTGCAGTGGTACCGTCAAAATCCCATTCCTCAATGGAATCAACCTCAACATCAATTTTACACTGGCCCCAGGAGAATTCCTACCCAACAACAGACTCTCCTACCACCACCCCAAAATACTCCACAAACTGAACAAGTTAACCAAGAACCACTTATGGCGCAAGCAGTCCCTAACCCAAAGAATAATCGTCCAAATACTCCAATGTATTCCGTTGAACAAGACAATGTCACTAGAATTAATTCCATACACTGTGGAAACCTGTAGTTGAGATCTGGTAAAACACTTTCACAACTGACTATCGAAGAAATCATCAATGGACCTATCAAGAAGTTTGCTGAGAAAAATTCCATAACACCCACATCTGTAGAACCTGAGCTCAACTTGCTATCTTTAGCAGGAGCTTCCAACCTACCTCAGGAGGAGGGGGATCAGTCTCCAACTGAACACCTGAAGGATCCTGCACCTAAAGAAAAGACCAAGGCACCCTTTCTGGAGCGTCTAAAACTAATTCCTATGAAAGATGCTCCAGAATCGACCTTATCCACCGAAACTGCATTAATACAAGAAATTAAGCAATTATAGATTGAAGTTCCCTTGTTACAGGTGATTAAGGAGATCCTTGAGTTAAACCAATTGATTAAATAGTTGTGCATCAAAACCATAGGAAGGAAACTGAAACGAATTAACCCTATTCATATAAATGGGTACCTAGTTGATTTGTTAGCTGGAACAACCACTGCTCTAAAATATGATGACCGAGGAAGTCCGCTTATAATAGCAAAAGTTAATGAGGTAGCAATACCTAACGCTTTAGTGGACCTGGGAGTAGCCATTAACGTAATGACTATTGATGTGATGGAAAAATTGGGACTTACTGATTTACACCCCATAACTATAGTCTTACAGATGGAAAACCAATCCATAGCTATTCCCAAAGGCATCATAACATGTTCTCGTTAAGGTGGATGGATGGGAATATCCAGTGGATTTCCAGATAATTGAATCCCTTATGCCCAAAGATATTTATCCAATAATTTTGAGATGACCATGGTTGGCTACGGTTGCAGCCAAAATTGACTGCAGGGAAGGAGGAATGACTATCTCACATGGCTCTAATAGCAATCATTTGTTTTTGTATCCTCCTGTCAAGCCTGTTGAACACAATAAAGTATGGGTGGATGAACCAGAAAGCCCTAATGGATAGGAGAATTTGGCTTCACTAGCCATGGTAGTTATTAAATAGCATTATGAAGAGCTAGAGGATGAATTGGAAGACGACGTGGAAAATCTTGCCATTGATTCAGGCAGTGAGGAGATGTCACACGTAGAAGAAATCCTAGGACACCCAATCAACATAGATCAAGCATAATTCGATGGGGCTAGTTTTATTGGATTACCTTGTCCTTTGATGAACTTAGTTCCAAAAACTTACCATTTCTTTACAGATGTTGCCCGACTTCAAAAAATTGTACCACACAGCTATCCACTTAACACTCTGATAAGGCCTATGTACATTGTCACGTCCAACCATCTAGGAGTCAAAACCATCATGATGGTTCCAGGAAAAAATTTGAACATCAATAGTTGGTTGACTGAGATGGAAGAACAAAAACTATTTGATACCCTGGTGAGTAGATCTAAAGCATTTGCCTGGGACTATAAAGATATGAGAGGAATACACCCTAGTGTGTGTACGCACCATATCTATATTGAGGATGTTAGACCTATTCTCCAACCACAACGGAGACTCAATCCTATCCTCAAGGACATCGTTAAAACTGAGATTGAGAAACTCTTGCAGGTATGATTTATTTATCCAATTTCTGACAGCAAGTGGGTGTCACCTTTGGTTGTAGTTCCAAAGAAGAATGGGAAGTGGAGAGTGTGTGTAGACTATAGGGATCTTAACAAGGTGACACACAAAGACTATTTTCCCCTGCCATTCATGGACCAAGTGTTGGATAACTTGGCTGGGACGAAATATTTTTCATTCTTGGACAAACTTAGTGGATACAACTAGATATAGATAGCAGTAGAAGACCAAGATAAGATGACCTTTACCTACCCTTGGGGGGAATTTTCATATAGGGTTCTTCCCTTTGGGCAATGTAATGCTCCTGCCACGTTTTAGAGGGCCATCCTGGCTATATTTGCTGAGTTGGTAAATGAGTGCATGGAATTCTATATGGACAACTTTACTGTATACAGTTCAAATTTCGATGAAGCCCTCATGAATCTAGACAAGGTGTTAAAACGATGTGAGGATCATCGGCTGTCCCTCAATCACGAGAAATATTTGATCATGGTGGAACAAGGAATAGTGTTGGGACATCATATTTCAGCTGAAGGAATTAAGGTTGATCCTAAGAAAATTGAAGTCATACAACAACTCGAGGTCCCAAAAACACAGACTAATGTCAGGAGTTTCTTAGGGCATGTTGGATACTACCGAAGATTCATAGAAAAATTTAGCAAAATCGCAGCCCCTATGTTTTCTCTCCTCCAGAAGAATGTAGACTTCATTTGGACACCTGAGTGTCAGTCTTCATTCAAAATTATTAAAGAAAAACTCATCTCTGCCCCTATCCTTCGAGGACCTAATTGGAATCTTCCATTCCATATTTATGCTGACACATCTGATGATGTCATTGGAGCGGTTCTAGGGCAAGAAGATGAGAACAAGGGAAAATATGTTATATACTTCATCAACAAGAACTTGACGCCAACAGAAAAGAACTATACCACAACGGAGAAAGAATTCCTAGTTTTAGTGCATGCAATCAAGAAGTTTCGACATTATGTCACAAGATATGAAGTTAAGTGCATACAAATCACTTGGCCATTAAGTATCTTATGAACAAACTAGTGGTAAACACAAGGATAATTAGGTAGTTACTTCTCCTCCAAGAGTTCAATGTCACAATTGTTGACAAACCAAGGAAATCCAATGTAGTCGCAGATTTCTTATCTCAGATTAAACATGATGGCGACTGTGCTCCGGTACAAGATGAGTTTCTAGATGAATTTTTTTTTTCTATTTCCATTAAAAACCCTTGGTTTGTCAACATTGCAAATTACTTGGTCACCGCAAAAGTGCCACCTCATTTCTCATCAAAATAAAAGAAACGCCTCATAAGAGAAAGTGCCCCTTTCAAATGGATTGATGGAATCCTGTTTCGATGTGGACCCGATATGGTTTTACGATGGTGTGTTAGGGTAGATGAGACTTATAGTATTTTGAGAGCCTACCATGATGACCCTTCAAGAGGGCATTATTCTACTAAAAGGATAGCTCACAATATTTTGGGAGCAGGATACTACTGGCCCTCAATGCATAAGGACATCAAGAAATACATTCGCCAATGTGATGAATTTCAAAGAGTAGGTAGGCCTATTGCTTCTAACGAAATGCCCCTACAGCCTCAGGTAGTCCTTGAACCATTTGAAAAATGGGGATTGGATTTTATCGGGCCAATAGATCATCCTTCATAGGGAAAAGTATACATTCTGGTCTGTACCGACTACCTAACCAAATGGGCAGAATTCCAAGCCCTACGTATCACCAGATAGGAACAGGTAGCTGATTTCCTCTACAATAAAATTTTCCTTAAATTCGGAGCACCAAGGATAATTGTCATGGACCAGGGCCCCCAGTTTATGTCCAAAGTGTTATTGGCATTCACAAATTACTTCCAAGTAAGTCACAAGAAGTCCCCACCCTACCACCCACAGGCAAACAGACAAGTTGAGGTCACTAATAGGGAGCTGGAAAATATTTTGACAAAAATAGTTTCTTCGAGAAGGAAAGATTGGGCTAGGAAACTACCAGAAGTTGTCTGGGCCTACAACACAACTTGGAAATCAACCACTGGCTATAGCCCCTATGAGTTAGTCTTTGGGAAGAATTCCCTCTTACCCATTGAATTTGAACTCCAAACCCTTAGGACAACCATGGAATTGGACATGGATCTCAAATGAGCCCAAATTGAGAGAGTATTATAGCTTAGTGAACTGGAAAAACTCTGTTTGGACGTCATCCATCAAACCGAATTGGTCCAACAACAACGTAAGGTCTAGCATGACAAACATATCAAAGAGAAAGAATTTCATACCGGGGATTGGGCATTATTGTTCGATTACAGATACAAGGATCATCAAGGGAAACTCAAGACACATTAGCTTGGACCATACAAAAATTTTAAAGTGTTTGCTAATGGTTTGGTCCAGCTAAAACCTATTGATGGTGATACTCGAACTCTCCTAGTTAATGGGCATCGATTACGTCTCTACCATAAACCTATTAATAAGGAGGAGTTTACAAAAATGGTGGAAACACAGGGAGAAATCCACTGCATTGACTCTGCTGTAGCAGGGTCAACATAGTTTTGTCAACCTAATAAAAAAATTTAAAAAAATCTTCATTTTAGAATGTTTCTTTGGTTTCTTCATCAGTTTTTTCATTTGGACTTGACAAAAGTTTTGTCTCTATTTTACAGGACTTCACCTTTTTCCAAGCACAATTATGGCGCACCCTGCTACGGTGCTCTGGAATCTGTTAGCACAGTTGTTGCAATGCTCTAGAAATTGTCGCTGCAATGCTCCAAAATCATAACAACGGACTAGTGCCACTCATCATTTTGATTCTGCATCCTGACGCATCATTCAACGGTGCTCTGGGAAACCAAGGCCAAAATGTCACAACTCTCTTCCTTTCGGTCGCGTCTTTTCAACGATGCTCCAGGAATTCTATTGTTTTTCCTTCTGGCCGCATCTTTTCAGCGATGCTCTAGAATTCTATTGTTTCTTCCTTCTGGCCCTGTCTTTTTAACGATGCTCCAAAATTATGTTGTTTTTCCTTCTGGCTGCATCTTTTTAGCGATGCTCTAGAATTTTGTTGTTTCTTCCTTCAGCGGCATCTTTTCAGTGATGCTCTAGAATGTTGTTCGATGCTCCAGAATTCTATTTGGATACTTCAAAAAATTTGGTTGCTACTCCGGCTGCATCTTTCGATGATGTTCCAGAAATTTTGGTTGCTGCTCTGGCTGCATCTTTTCAGCAATGCTCCAAAAATATTGGTTACTGACCTGACGACATATATTCAACAATGCTCCAAACTCTTCAATCTGGTCTCCATGTTCCAATGACATCTTTCTATAATGTTTTGAAACTCTGTTCTTCTCTACTTTGGTTGCATTTCTCGGTAATGCTCCAGATTTTTGTTGTAAATTTTGTCTTTCCAGTCTTTTATTTTTCCTAAGTTTTGTGCATGCCCATCCTTTAATGCCGCTTCGAGATCTACTCCCTTATGATTATCACGCCACATCATACCAAATCTTTCCATAATAAATAAGATTATTATGACACCTTTTTGTCATGATAATTTTTTCCATCACGTCAATCATTCCATTCGTGCCATTATTATCCACCGCCACCCTCACCAACCATATGACTATCCAATTACGTTAGCACAGGTAAGTGACATTTGATCTAATGACAAGACTTAAGGTATGTGCAAATTTATTTATTTAAAGGTTTAGTACTTATTTTGAATAAAGGTTAATATATTGGTATGATCTGTTCCTCATAATTTTGAAACTTGTGCCCCTTTACACGATTGCTAAGAGTATGACAGTGGTTGTAATTCTGCATGAAAGGTCATCATAATTATACATTAAGGTGACAAGAAAGTTGGTAATTAGTTTCTTCCCCATTAGTATATCGACGCATAACTCTTTTTTCGTCTGTAATTCAGTGAAGAGACAATTCCAGAGTTCTGCAGAATCTAACCAAAAGATAAAGAAAATGGGAGGCGCTAAGAAGTATGAGTCAACTTCTGTAGCACCATTGTTGGCATTGGGCAATATAGCAGATTTTATTTCAAATATTTGGATGTTTGGACTTCATGAAACAATTTGAAGGGTACACAGAGTAGCTTGTGAAGGAATTCATCGAGAATTTCGCAGATGGGCAGACCATGGTGCGTGGAAAACGATTATGGGTAAGTATGAAAATTATTGCTCATCTTTCTGGTCTTGAGAATAAAGGAATTCATTTGAATGAAAATACCCACATTCCTTATCAAAATTTAATAGAACTGTTCCATAGGGAAGGGGAACTCCAACCTGTAATGACCATAAACACCAGAGAACAAAACAAGGGAATCCATAGAATGTCTCTTCCAACACCTTGGAGGTCTGCTACAGCCTGGATTATTAAATATTTCACTTGTGAGGGACAAATGACTATATTTGTGGGACCCCCTTTTCGCTTGTTGACTCATTTAAACCATGGCATTGAGGACCCTACTCTTAAGGTAAATTTACCATCTTTTCTCTATCATTCATTCACCTCTATGATGGAAAAGTATAAAGTTGGGATGGGGCCCCTTAAATATCACGGTCTGATACAACTAATATGTAAATACCATTTCCACAAAAAACTAGAAAAGAAGTGGCAAAGGTTTGTGCATAAATTTGAAAATGAGGGGCCAGGAAGGTCACTTGAGGAGGGAGAATCCTCTAAACAAAAAGAGCAGTCTATAGAAGAACCCTCCTCAGAGGCGTTAGACGCCCCTGAATCCCAACATACATCCACGGCTCCTAGCGGCAATGGGCCAGAAACCTTTCGAGATGAATTACAAACCCCAGGACAGGAAGGGCAGGTGGGAATTGTGCATTTCGGAAGAGAAGAGGAGCCTTCTCAGAAGAGAAAGAAATGAAGTAAAGTTACTTTTCAAACAACTCCTCCTCTACGGAGGAGTAAAAGTATCTTCAGGGGCCAATGAAACTAAACCTTCGGACATAGGTAGTACTTCAAAAATAAAGAAGGCCAAGACTCCAATAAAGGTGGTAGAAATTGATAGTCCACCTGATAATGAGGAAATAAATGAAACAAAAAAGAAAGGGGATCAACTTCCTAGGGAAAAGGACAAGGAAACCCTATCACCTGAAGAATAAGAAGTGGAGAAAATACAATCACCACATTCAGAGCAGAATGAAGATGAACCTGTGGGAGGATTCTCTCCTTTTCTTGATAGAGCAAGGAGTATACGAGAAGTTGAAGAAAATGTACATCGTATTAATGAAGAAATAGAAGAAGTTTTTTACTCATCCTTTCCTGAGAACACTGAGGTAGAAAATGTACCTCATATTGATGAAAAAGTGGAAGAAGTGCCTCACTCATCCCTCCCTAAGGACACTAAGGAGAAAAATGTGTCTCATCCTGATGAGGAAATTCCTCATGTATCCTTCTTTGTGGGCATAGGGGATATAAAATCCAGTCAAAAAATGAGGAATTAGAAAAGTTAAAGGCAAAAATTATGTGGTTGAGAGCCAGGTTGCAGGATGACGAAGCACAAATTAACCAGCAAAAAGAAGACATTGAGGTGCAAACTACCATTGTACATAAAAGAGACCAGGAAATTGCAAAATTGATAGCACAAATGGAGGAAAAAGACAAGCTTATTGAGCAGCTGTAATACCAAATTCAACAATGGAATCAGTAGGGTTAGCAGCATCAGGTTGCTCTATGTGAAAAAGATAAGTGTATTCAAGATTTGAAAAATAATTTTATGCAATTATTCAGTGCTTTTCAAGAAGAAAAGAATGGACAGGAAATTGAATTAAATGCCTCTATGAGTAAAATTGTGGAGCTAGAACAAAATCTACAAGAGAGTGACACTCAACCAGTCATGGAATCAAAGGGGACACAAACTAAACCTATTTTTATAGACCGGTTCTAGGTATGCATTCCCCCAATATTAATGAAATGGATAGAGCATTGCTATCTCTTGAAGGATGTGGAATTTGAGAATAATAGGTTGAAAAGGGAATTGGTAATATTAAAAGAATCTTTTGATTAGGCATATAGGGGTAAACAGGATGCTTGTGAAATTGGTGAATTACTATTAGCCTGTAGAAGACCATCTAGGTTATACTCCATGTTTCTTAATGAGCAGCTTTTAAGAGGGAAATTACAAAGAATTCACTAGAACCAACCACATGATCCTGATGATAGAGAATTTGTAAAAATATTTGTTGAGCCACTCCCTGAATAGTAGAATTTGTTGTGTGAGTTCTTTGTTCATAATTTTCTCCTACAGAAATATACAGATTTCTTTATTCAATTCTTTGTGGGAGAAGTAGAATTGAGATCATTCATGTCTACAATGAAAAATCAACTTCACTGGCAAGACAAATCAAGAGAATATGCATAGGTGGAAAAGATTGTAGGGTTGCAAATGAGGTACCCTCATAGGAAGCCTTTCTCTTTCAAGGCACAATTTTTGGGTGTCAAACTTAAAAAGGAAGTACAGGTCAAATACAATAACAACCTTCGGCTGTGCCATGATCACTTTCAGGAACAAGGGCCACAATTAATAGGACCAACATGGCATGCATGTGAGGAGAGGTATACCCCTCTTCTTATGCATCTCAAGAAAAGGGAAATAATTTCACCCCTTAATAGTAGATGGTCCTACGGAAGAGCAATAGCTTTGGCCAAAATTCTTGAAGAATTAAAGATTAATTGGATTGGTATGAGGTATAGACCACCCTTGCTTCTTTCACCACCTCCTTCAGTATACACCAATCTGGACCAAAGTGACGACAATTTTGCTAGGTGGAAACAAAAAGTCACTTTTTATTAGGGATTCTTGAGGAATCCAGAGACATTGGAAAGAGAAGCAAATGATGTGTGTGATCTCAGTGCCAAGTATGAGGAAATGAACAGGAGGAATGAAGGACAAGGGGCACACTAAAGAGCAGGAGGACCTGCTCGGACTTAGGAAGGGGAGGAAATGATGAGGTAAAAATAACCTCATCAACATAATGGCCTCAACATGCAAAACTAAACCTTTCAACCAAATTACCCTACCAATTGATTACCTTTAGGAAAAATAATTGCTCTCTTTTTATGAATAAGCGTACAAACTTTACTTCTTGAAGTTAGGAGAATTAAGCTTATTTATGTTGATTTAATGGTTTAGTCTTCGAGCATTTCGCAGGTCAACTCCACTCCCAATCACCATTCCAGTCAAAAGGGAAACGAACACGGATCTTAATACTTTTGAAAACAAGCGAGTGGGCGTCAGAATTTTAGAAGCACACATTTTGGGTTGAGTCTTCATAGTCTGTTATTTTTCAATTTCAAAAACTTTATGGCTCATGCGAGCCTCTTTAATATTGTATGTCATGGGCTTTAAAGTCCATCTATTATTGGCAATTTGTTAAAAGACTCTATTAACTCGAAAGTAGGATTTTGCTAGTTCTTTTCATATAAATATGTAATTGTTGCAAATAATGAATAGAGAAGAAGATTATCGTTATGCTGCCAATATGTCTTTTGAGTAAAAACTACCATATGAATAAAAATGAGTTTTCTCGCCACTCTTTGAATCACTGAGCGATGTGAATGAAGTCTTTGGAATGAAGTAACTTAGAGATTTCTAGTGCATGTGATTTGAGATAGCTGTAGACACACCCAAGATTTGGCCGCTCAAGGGTTATAGATAGATAGATAAGTATTCTATTTCTTAATCTGTATTTTCTTTTAGTAGATAACAGTTGGAATTGCAATTCATTTTCATGAGTATATGTTATGTTGTCAGTGTCGAGCCTATAGGTTGTAACTAAGTCCGTAGTTTTTGAGCTTAACATTTGAATGTTTGGAGCACCTTTCTTCAGTTGATTCTATTAAATTGTTTTATGTTAGCAGTGGAATTGTTATCTTTTGCATTAGATAAATGTTTCCTAATTTCTTTACCTGTTTTACTTCTTCAGGAATTTATGCATTCTTTAGGTTAATCATTTCCATGCTTTCTAGTTTAGTGGTGATGTTGTTCGGATTTATAGTTTTTTGTTTTATGGTTTGTGTTATTTCTCACTTTCTAGATAGATGATTCATTGCTTTCAAGATTAGAGTCCCTTTAATTTAGAGCTTTTATTCAGTTGGTTAGTATTTAGGAAACCTGAGGGAGAGAAGTTAATATGTCTTCTATTGCATATAGTCGTTGGACATTGCCCGGTTGATATATTGATGTGTTTATTCACTAAAGTGTTAGGACCTAACGACAGCCTGTCATTGAGATATCTTGTTTCCTTTGGTATGGTATGACTTTATAACCCGATGAAATAGGCAATACTCTTGGAATAGAATGATCCACCATGCATGCTAGAAGAGAACATATTTAACCCATAGATTACGAATAGAACATTCATTTGAATACATGTCAAGAGCTAATATTATATCCAAGGAGAATTTTTAGTAATAATTAAGACTTCTTATGGTACAGTCGTGCTTTATATACACACATTTTATACTTTTGCAAACACACAATAAGCTTGACATTTGTAGACATGTAAAAATGACCTAACACATATCACATATCCTAAACTGCATTTTTTCATTATCAGCTTCACTTTCATTATCACTATTGCATTTCATCTCATTAACATCATTAATTCCCTTTTTAACATCATTTACATCATTAACCCTATTTTCCTCTATTAATTGAATAATCTTTAATTATTTAATTAATTCATTATATCATCACCTAATCTAACTTTATTACTTCTGATATATTAAATAAATACAAATTATTTAATTGTCACTAATATACCCTATTCATCTAAATCAATTAAATTGTTATCATTAATAATTTAATTAAACCACTTTCCCTTCTCTAAACTTGAATAATTAAATCAATTATTCAAAATTATTCAACATAGTCAATAAATAGATACATCTTTATTTGTTAAAGTCGAGCATGATTTGCATGTTCATCTCAAATATTAATTAATTATTCAATTAATTAATTATCTTCACCCCTTTGTGATTGAGTAAATCATTACCACCGATTTCTCACTCTAATTAGTTGACTAACCCATCTACTTCCCAATCCCACTATTTTATGAACAATCCCACTCAGCCTGATTTTTTCAATCCCCTCAATCATTCCAATCTAATTCCACTAATCATTCTAGTCTATTTCCTCTCACCTATTCTCAATCGTCAATCATGATCTTTTACTACTAAATCTCGATCTGAAAACATGAAATCTACATAACAAGCTTCTTTCCTCTAAAAAACAATCGGGGAATCTAAGAAATTTGTGGAGAGGTTATGTCGAAATAGCCATTGAAGCACATTTAGCACACTCACATCTTTGATCACCATTAACACACTTTGGAAGCTCTTGTAACAACAATGGAGGCTTCATATTGATCCAAGCGATCCAACATCAATATGAATTACACTTCAACATGGGATAGTAAAATTGTAATGCCTGAATTCATTTTATGTTCTCTTTTATGATAGCATTTATCATCGATTCTTAGTTTTATAATTTCATTTCATGACTATGGTTGGGATTTGATCTTACTTTGATCTCTTTCATTTGATTTCATTGTTGTTTCTTTATGCTTATTTTCACCCTTACACATTTTGGCACACTCGGTTAATCTTTTGAGTGTTTTTTAAGAATTTTGTAGGTTACAGCCAAGAATTCGATTAAAACTCGTCATTTATTTTAATCATAAAAAAATGGACACATGAAATTTTGTAAAACCATTTATGGGTTTTGTATATCTCACTCTTAAATTTGTGTATCTTTTTATGATTTTTAATTTTATGAAAAATATAAACTTTATCGCAATTTTAATTTTCCATGTTTTTTTAAAATTTCTATTGCTAACCTTTAAAATTCATGTTTTTCATTCATCTCTAATAAATTCTACATGTTGAATATTAGAAAAACGTTTTTGGGTTTTATAGATCTCCATTTTATCTTTCTGAAATATTTGATGATTTAAAATTTGATGTAGATTTAAGAAATTTATTGCTACTTCAATATGTTGCTATAATTGGTCAACAAAGGTAAAAAATTATCAATCTTTTTTTTCTCTTTTTTTCATTTCTTTCTTTTTTCAGTAGAATAAGTTTTTTTTGTTACTAATATCTTCATTTTTAGCTTGTGGCAAATAGAGGATCAACTTTCACACTTCATTTTTGTGTACTTAAAATTGATTTCACATTTCATTTTGGTATACCTAAAAAGAACCTACAAATCTCACACTTCATTTTGGTGTACTTAAAATTGATTTCACATTTCATTTTGTTGTATCTAAAAAAAACTACAAATCTCACATTTCGTTTTGGTGTCCTAAAAATTAGTTCCACATTTCATTTTGGTTTACCTAAAAAGAACCTACAAATCCCACATTTCATTTTGGTACAATAAAAAAGAAAAACACAAATTGAAATGTTTACTTTGGTGCATTAAAAAACTTGGTGACAATCTTTATGGTTCAATTTGGTGCATGAAATTGAACAAATCATCTTTTCTTATTACAAATGACATTTTATTGCTTGAAGTCTCAAACATTTTGAAGTTAGTGCATCTAAAACATGAATTGTTATCTTTACACACTTCACTTTTGGGCTTAAAAATGAATTGTTATAAATTGTCTACTATGTTCACCGTGTTTGGTAAACCAAGCGTGTATCCTCTCCCCTGTGTCTTTGGACGATCTTGGGTGATGAGAAACACTTTAGGTTTCACAATTTATTTTTTACATCATCACCTTTAGATCGAGCCTGTCTTGAGATACATCCTGCACTAGAGAACTCAAGGTGACCCAAAGCAGTATTTCCCTTAGGTCGCTATATAAATTGGCTTCGGTGAAAACATGGGTCGAACTGGCAATTACTTGGTTGGCAGTGTCATTCAGAACGAGGAGGTATCTGCATAAGTGTGAGGTATAATTAGTCCCCTAGTAGGAGTGGTTAAAGCCTTAAGTGGCTTACTAGACTTTAGCCATGCGTTGAGTCCCTTAAGCAGTGACTAAAAACTTTATGGTAGTTTTCCCACCTAATTGATTGATATATTCTACTTTGTGACATGGTCAGTGCAAGGGATGTGCACCGTACCCTGAAGATACTTTACTCACCATATGAACTCCCTTGAGTTGAGACAAAAATCCCCAGATTACCATAAGCTACTTGTAGCTTTTCAGGGAAAGGGTGATTTGGGTTATCCTTCCATTCCAAGAGGCCCCTATCTGGCCACTCTTGAAAGACTTAAGTGTATACATCCCTTTGGGTGTCCCTACCCTTACTTTGAAGGAGCTTCCAAGTTGTGGGCATGAAAGTGTTGCCATTGGCCAATTTGACCTTAGCGATAATATTGCTTGAAATGTTTTTGATGTTACCAATTTAAACTTGGGCTAATTTTGGCCTCTTATCATTGAAACATAACAGTCAGTTTATACACTTTTTTTTATGTGCTTTATCACTTGCCAAATCTCAGACACAATTCTCAAAACATCAAATCAACCAAAAATCATAAACTTGTAAAACTTATCCAACAAACTGCCATCAGAAACTAGGAAATTTTGGAAACAGAGTTTCTATTATCATTTTGGTTGCTTCTATTCCAAAATATTACCACTATTGCACTGAAAATTACCGCTACTATCCAAAAATCTTAACATGGTAGTCCTAAACTTGCTCGCTATTGTTCAGATAATCGCTATTGATAGCACTATTGCATGACGGTTACTGTCCAAACTTTGGTCACTACTGTCTCAAAGAATTTACTAGAATTGTCCCATTTTTTACCGCTATTGATAAAATTGTCACTAGTGTCCTCTTTGTTTACCAATCACAAATTGAAACAGAGACCACTATTGCTCAAAAATTTTGTAGTCCTTTTGAAAAATCAACTGCTGCTATCCTAAATATTTGCCACTAATATCCTGAAAATTGCCACTACTATCCTAAACAGAAATTACTTTTGTCCTATTTTCTGGTGCAAATAAGAATTTATCCAAAATTGATTAATCTATCATCCTTTTAAACACAAACAATCAGACCTACACCAAATCATATCAACATCTTTCCATATCAATTAGCAAATCAAAACATCAACCTAGTTTTAAGACACAAATCAAACACAACAACTTGGACTATCCTCTTGCTCTCATTTTCTAGGATATCAACATCAACCATTTCTTGTAACCTTAAGGCTAGTTCAAGTAGAGTATCAACATATCCTCTCAAAATAGAGCAAAATATCAATCCAAGTCTTGTACACCTTGTGTCCTAAGATTAGTGTCATCTCAAAACATCCATGAAAATCACTCATACTTTAGGGTCTTGAGCATCAAAAATACAATCCATATAAAACCATCAACAAACATTGACCAAAATTTTTTTAACACATCATCTCCATGTGTCATTTTAGCAAAAATCCTAAAAATAATACACCGTCCCATTTCATAGTTAGTGATCACAAAATTCACCAAGGTCTTGAACTTGTTTATGAAAACAACAAGATCTCAACACAAGAAAAAGATGGAAGCCAACGAGAGTAGTTCTAGTGCACCCAAGATAACCACCACTATTGAGGAACCTAAATCATGGGGTTACAATACAAATGAACTAGAAAATCCTCAAAGAGAACCCACATTTAAAGCAAACCAAAACCAACCACCTAGTGAGGATGAAATACTTCTTAGACATCAAGAAGGAATTGCTATACAAAACCAACCTCCTAGTTCTCAAACTTACACTATAGAAGAATATGATAGTGACAAGGAACTTATTGATGAAAATATCTTAGAGAACTCCTAGAATCCTAAGATGCAAAAACTTATGGAAAAAATGCTTAGGATAAACACAAACTAGTATTTCCTTACACTAGCACAAAGTGGCGCCAAACTACCCACAAACTTTAACATGGACATTATTAAGGATCTTAATCTCATTCCATTAGGAGATCAAACGGTGGTAAGATAGATACCAAAACCAATAGTGGATCCCAAGATACCACCCTTGTTCTCACAAAACAATGATCAATCTAAAACACAACCTATGGATAACCCATTGTTTAGGAAACCATCACAAATTGAGCAAGCAATGGTAGCTCAATAATATCAAGGAAATTCAAATCAAAAAATGCCACAACACAACACTATGCAAAACATAGGAAGCCTTCCAATGGACCAACAAGGTAACATCCCATCACAAGGATAATACATGTTGCAACAAACATCATATTTTGACCCTTCAAATAACACACAATATCAACAAGGGAAATCACAACAAAATCCACAACATCAAGGTGTACCCCAAATGAACTACCAAAGTGCTCCTCAAAAAAATCCCCAACAACAAGGTGTACCCCAAATGAACTACCAAGGTACTCCTCAAAATCCACAACAACAAGGTGTACCACAAATGAACTACCAAGGTGCTCCTCCTCAAAATCCACAACAACAAGGTGTACCAAAAATGAACTATCAAGGTGCTCCTCCTCAAAATCAAGAACGACAAGGTGTACCACAAATGCACTACCAAGGTACTCCTCAACAAGTTCCACAACAACAAGGTGTACCCCAAACAAACTACCAAGGTATTCCTCAACAACTTCCACAACAAGGTGCACCCCAAATGAACTACCAAGATGCTCTTAAAAATCCACAACAACAGAATGTACCCCAAACGAACTACCAAGGTATACCCAAAATGCATCATCAAGGTATTCCTCAACAAGAACAAGGTGTACCACAAACCCACTACCAAGGTACTCCTCCACAAAATCCACAACAATAGGTGTACCACAAACACACTACCAAGGTACTCCTCAAAAAAATCCAAAACAACAAGGGATACCACAAACGAATTACCAAGGTACACCCCATACACAACATCATGGTATTCTACAAACCCAAACTTAAACTCCTATTCCACAATAGCAAGGTATACCTCAAATGCAATATCATGATATCCCTCAAAATCAATATCAAGGAGTTCCATACAATCAATACCAAGGAGTACCTCAAAATCAATATCAAGGTGTACCACAAACTCAACATACCTACAACACACAACAAGGATCCAATCTTCCTTACACACAACATGGTCATCAAGTTCCCATACCTACACAATATCTTGTTTATGACCAAAAAATTTCATAGGACACCAAGGCTACAATGCACAAAATCCTCAAGCAAGCATGCTAACTAATGACATAAACGTGCAACTACAAACCATCAACCAAAGAATATCAAACATCTAAATTAAAAAGCCAAAGAAGATCTATGCTCTACAAGATATTTGTCCATATCCTTTTGATCAAAACTTATCCATGATACTTTCCCCAAAGGCTTTGAAATACCAAAATTTGACAAATATAGGGGAAGAGGGGATCCAATAGAGCACGTGTGTGAGTTCTCAGTAGCTTGCATGGATCTATAACGTAATGATACCTACTTAATGAGGCTTTTCTCGTGAAGTCTCAGTGGGGCCGCTATTGACTGGTTCTCTCATCTACCGCTTGGTATTAGAACATTCGATGGGTTGTCAGACAAATTTGTCAACCATTTATCATACAAAATAGAGTAGGATATAATGATCCCCAATCTCTACAAAATAAAAGTCAAGGTGAATCACTTTCTTTGTATCTACAAAGATGGAGACACAAAGCCAACAAATGTAAATGGCCCATTCTTGAGAAACAACTCGTAGACATCTTTATCTCTAATGTACATGCAAACATTAACTACCAACTCACAGTATTGTTCCCTACTAACTTTGAGGAAACTATTGAAAAGGGTTTGCTAATTGAAAGAGCTCTCATCGCAAGGGGATTAATTAAACTCTACAACCCTAAGGATCAACCCTCTAGTTCAAACGACAAACCAAAGATATGGGAAAAGAAAAAAAAATGTAACCAATGATAGAGTGGTTGATGCTAAAGTTGTACAAAACATACAACCTTCCAATGGCCGACAAAATATTGTTCAAACTACACAACAAATCTATGCTCCAAACAACACGCCAAACAACCAACTCAATTATCCTCAAAAAAACCAATCAAATAACCAATAGAAAAATCAAGGACAGGATAATGAAAGGAGGCCGCCAAGGCAATATGACCAACCTAGAAGGAAATTCACCCCATTGGGAGAACCCCTTGAAGTAATCATGCGTAAATTGGTACAAACAAACCTTATCAAGATTAATGACAAAACAAGCTATGAGGATCCAAACTTCAAACCCCCTTGGTATAATCAGAACAAAAAATGTGAATTTCACAAGATCAAGGGTCATACCACCAACAATTATATGAGGGTCAAAATCATTGTGCAAGACTTAATAGAAAAAGGAGAGGTCGACATAGAACCTCATCCTGGAAATAAAGACTTAAAAATCTACAAGGATCCAATCCCTGACCATTCTAGGGGAAACGACAAGGGAAAAAGGAAAGATTACCATAAAGCCAACTTAGCCTATGACGAACTCATAGGGAACATCTCTCAAGTTGATCATACCATCAATGTTTTAACCATACAAGGCAGAGATCTCGAGTGTAATGTAACTACAAGAAGAGGGAGAGTTACAATCCAAGGAGCCCCATCCCAAGGAAAAGCCACAAGTAAGCCATTAAGTGACTACAACATTGTGGAACAATTAAAGAAAACTTTTGCCTTAATCTAGAAGTGTGTGTCTGTAAACACAAGGTCAAGAGACTACTGATAGATAATAGTGTAGGTTTAAACATTTGTACCCTAAAATTAGTAAAACAACTGGGATATTTCAATGACGTAATAGATAAAAATAAAAGTATCACCATCAGGGCTTATGATGATATGGAAATAAATTAAAAAGGAACAATAAAACTTCCCATTTAGATAGGACCAATAATAGCATAGACAACATGTCAAGTACTGGATCTTGAGCTACCATACAACCTTCTCTTGGGATGACCATGGATCCGTGCCTTAAAATAAATCCCTTCAACATTCCATTATTGCTTGAAATTTCCTTATAATTATAAGGAAGTTACCATATATGTCGACCCTGAACCTTTTCATTACTGCACCAAATTGGAAGAGAAGTACAAAAAGATTCTCCAAATACCTAGCAATGACATATCTTTCCACTCTTTTTCATATGTTGACTCATCATCACTACCTTCTTCCTCCACTGCACCTTCATCAACTAAGCCACCAAAATCCAATCTCAAGATCCAAGTGCTTGACAAGAGCTGTGGAGAATACCATTTCAACCTATCCTTTTGCATTGGAATGCTTCCCCCAACACCAAAGACTTATGGAGGACCAAGAGAGATCAAGCATGTTAAATTTGTTACAATGGAAGTCAAACCCATTATTTTCACCAAGTGGGGAGACACATGCAAGATGGGGAAGTGTTCGAAGAAGACCTATCTTCATGGATCTACAAAGAAGGACGAGAAAAACCACTACCCCCTTCCTATTTATCAAAACAATAAAGGATATCAGATAGAAAAAAGCATGGAGTTCACTAGAAAAGTTGGCCTTGGTCTACATGAACAAGGTATAAGAGAACCAGTTATTATAGAAAAGCGCCTAAAGAATCTTGGACTAGGTGACGGTTCATTAGATGCGATTACCCCAAGCATCGAAAGAACTTCTTATGAGGAAGAAGCTCCTTCTACTGCTATTGAGACATCGGATAATTACGAACGTATAGATTACTTGTATATCCAAAACATATTTGGAAACCTTAACATAAATACCATCACTATTGAACCTGCATCTAAAGATTACCACACTGAAACAGATTCCAATGAGTATGAATGGGATTCTTATGCCTCTAGTGATTACAACCTGGATACCCTATGGAGCCTTGATAAATCCGATATCTCTACCCTAGCTACAACGTCCATAAGCTTTGTTGATACCAATGACAAAATACCCTTGCTTTACCCACAGTTAATAGACTGGGACCAACAACGTCATACACCTATTTTGGACTCATTCCAAAACAATGAAGCTATTGTGAAGTTCATGGGACTTCAAACGAATATACCATGAGGAGATCACAAGGTTGGATTTGTGATGGAGCTTGACCAAGGAGCATATTTTGGAGGGAAGATTGCATCCTCCAGTCACAAAAATAAACTAAAAAAATTAAAAACCAAAAAGAGGTCCCTTAAGGAAAACCACAATGTGGCTTTATCGGATCAAGAAAAGAGAAAAATAAAGGACGCATCTGAGGGTAAAAACCTCTCTAAGGCACCCAAATATGGAGGATTCAATATCCCCATTACATAATATCAAGAAAAATTAACACTCTTGGTTGAAGGTTTCAAACCTATCAACATCAACACAATGGAGACACCAAAAATAACATATCAGGCAGCTTCCCTCAATCCTAAGGAAAAGGTCAACTTCACGACATTCATTAATGAATGAAAAATCAACTTTTCCAAGATGTGCAGACATGCCAGGGTTGGATCCAACATTAGTAGTACATCACCTAGCAGTGTTCCCTGGAGCTAAACCCATCAAACAAAAGTTATGCAAGATGCACCCACAAATAGCACTCTTGGTCAAAGTAGAGCTTTTGAAGCTTATAAACGTGGGGTTCATCAGACCCATCAACTATCCTGAATGGTTATCTAATATTGTACCTATGTAAAAACCTACTGGGGGCATACGTATCTACACAGACTTTAGGGATCTAAACAAGGCATGCCCGAAGCATGACTTCCCTCTACCCAACATTGACATGATTATGGACCTAACTGTGGGGCATGAAATGCTCTCACTGATGGACGGTTTCTCTGGATACAATCAAATAAAGATATCCCTCGAGTACCAACACAAAACAACTTTCACCTATGCATGGGGAACCTTTTGTTGGAATGTCATTCCATTCGGTTTAAAGAATGCAAGGGAAACCTACCAACGAGCAATGACCACCATCTTCCATGATATGTTGCACATTACCATGGAGGAATATGTGGACAACATATTAGAAAAATCAATCAAAAGAAAATATCATTTGGCTAACCTAGCTAAGGTATTTGACAGGTTAGAGGAATACAACCTGTGTCTCAACCCAAAGAAGTGTGTATTCAACATGACATCTAGAAAATTGTTGGGTTACATTGTATCAAGAAGAGGCATTGAGGTGGATCCCACCAAGGTTAAAGTTATCCTAGAAATGCCTCCTCCAAAAAAATTGAAACAACTATGAAGTCTACAAGGTAAGCTACACTCCATCAGGAGGTTCATCGCACAGTTAGCAAACAAGTGTCATCCATTCACCCATTTGTTACATAAGGACATAACATTCGAATGGGATGACAAGTGTGATCAAGCTTTCCAATAGGTTAAGGATTATTTGCTCACTCCCCTAGTGTTGATGCCTCCAATTCAAGATAAGGCAATGATTGTGTATGTATCTACAACAATGATAGCTTTAGGAGCTCTATTAGCGCAAATAGATGTATAAGATAGAGAAATGGAAATGCCATTTTTACTGTACCAAAGAGTTCTATAATTTTAAGGTGGACTTCATTACATTCTTGGTGTATACAAAATAAAAAAAATTCATAAGGAAATAACTGACATGGGACAGTGTGTTTTCCAACACTGCAAATAATGTGAGCATTTTTTTTGTTCCAATCAAATGACGAAAGGGAAATGTCATTTTTACTATACCAAAGAGTTGTTCTATAATTTGAAGGTGTACTTCATTACATTCTTGGAGTGTACGAAACAAAAACTTTTCTTGAGGAAATAACTGACAGGGGACAAAGTGTTTTCCAACACTGCAAATAATTTGAGCATTTTATTTGTTCCAATTAGATGAAGAAAGTGAAATGTCATTTTTACTGTACCAAAGAGTTATTCTAAAATTTGAAGGTGGAATTCATTACATTTTTAGAGCGTACGAAGCAAAAAAAAAAATCATGAGGAAATAACTGAGAGGAGACAATGTGTTTTCCAACACTACAAATAATGTGAGCATTTTATTTGTTACAATCAGATGAAGAAAGCGAAATGTCATTTTTATTGTACCAAAGAGTTCTAAAATTTGAAAGTGGACTTCATTACATTCTTGGTCGTAACGAAAAAACAACTTTTCATAAGGAAATAAGTGACAGGGGACAATGTGTTTTCCAACACTACAAATAATGTGAGCATTCTATTTGTTCCAATCAGATGAAGAAAATGAAGTGTCATTTTTACTGTACCAAAGAGTTCTAAAATTTGAAAATGGACTTCATTACATTCTTGGTCGTAATGAAACAAAACTTTTTATAATGAAGCAAAACTTTTCATAACGAAATAACTGATATGGGACAGTGTGTTTTCCAACACTACAAATAATGTGAGCATTTTTTTTGTTCCAATCAAATGAAAAAAGGGAAATGGAATTTTTACTATACCAAAGAGTTCTAAAATTTGAAGGTGGAATTCATTACATTCTTGGAGTGTACAAAACAAAACTTTTCATGAGGAAATAACTGACAGGGGACAGTGTGTTTTCCAACACCGCAAACAATGTGAGCATTTTATTTGTTCCAATCAAATGAAGAAAGTGAAATGTCATTTTTACTATACCAAAGAGTTATTCTAAAATTTGAAAGTGGATTTCATTACATTTTTGGTCGTAACGAAACAAAACTTTTCATAAAAGAATAACTGACATGGGATAGTGTGTTTTTCCAACACTGCAAATAATGTGAGCATTTTATTTGTTCCAATCAGATGAAAAAGGGAAATGCCATTTTTACTGTACCAAAGATTTGTTCTAAAATTTGAAGTTGGACTTCGTTACATTATTGGAGTATACAAAACAAAAACATTTCATAAGGAAATAACTGATAGGGGACAATGTGTTTTCCAACACTGCAAATAATGTGAGCATTTTTTTGTTTCAATCAGATGAAGAAAGTGAAATGCTATTTTTACTATATCAAAGAGTTCTAAAATTTTTAAGTGGACTTCATTACATTCTTGGTCGTAACAAAATAAAAACTTCTCATAAGGAAATAACTGACAGGGGACAGTGTGTTTTCCAAGACTGCAAAAAGTTGCCCACATAGATACATACACATAACATTTATTGTTATACTCTGTTGAATACCACGTATGCAATTATTCTATTCAATACCATTGACTACTATATTCAAATTTTTTGAGGTCAAATGATTTACATGTCAACTTTTTTCTTTCATTTATAAGCAAGCTACCATAAACAATAACACTTCAGGTGGCATTTCCTACCATTATTTATCATTGTTTATAATATAATTATATAGGGCAATGAAAAATATGATATGAAATGTATAACAACATAGTGTTCAAAGATATGAAAATAATATTTTTCTACGCCATAACTTTTCAATAATCAAATGATAAAACCCACAATGCACAATGAGTATTGTCAACTTGTCTCATCATCTCCTATGCTGCCTATTCTTTGTAATTGAGGACATGCCTTTGTAATATTTAGAATATTGCTTTGGGTTCTTGTGTATTTCAAGAGGGGTGATTCTAGTTCCATTAACCCTCGTAGATGATGAACATGAAACAACAAATTTATGGAGAGGTTGTGCTTTGTCCTTCGCACTTTGAACACCTTCAGCCTATAAGAAACACTTTGAACAATTAACGTATGGATGGAAAAAAATACAAGGTAGTATGATATATACAACAAGAAATTGTTTATATGTACCTTTGGAAGAGAAGGCTTCAAGTCAGAGAGCTTCCATATTGTGAATTCGCTCACGCAGTCTTTGATAGTATCTATGCTAATACTTGGATAAGGTAGTCTGTAGTCACTAGCAATGGCCTTAACAATGCCGACTCTCACACAACCTTATGGGAGTGGAATGTTGTGGCAAGTAGCATCTCTACTAATAGTACTTACAATGCCTTTTCCAACTAGTTTATGTCACCACCAAAGGTCAACATGATCATCAAACTTAAAAGTGATGCCCTTGATATTTATCCTCTCCTCATGAATAGGATTTGGTTGCAATGGAAATGTCATTAATGTCAATCATAATTCAATACATATTAAAGGATTCATAAAGAAATTGGAACAAAAGCATGAAAGTGTATTGTTTTTTTTACCAATATAGACGGCATGGCACTACTCTCCCCATCCCCATGTCCATCTTTATTGCCATCTTCCCCTTGTAGGCCAACACTCTCCCTGTGCTCATGTCCATATTTATTACCTTGTCCCACTTCCAAGCAAGTGCTCTCCCCATCCCCATGTCCATATTTATTGCCATCTCCCCCTTGTAGGCTAGCGCTCTCCCCATCCCCATGTCCATCTTTATTACCCTGTACCACTTGCAGGCTAGTTCTCTCCCTGTCCCCATGTCCATCTTTATTACCGTCTTCTAGTTCCATTGCAACTACATCACCAATAAGGTCAAGGCCCATGTTTTTGGCAAACTGCACATGTCTAATAACATTCTTATCCTAGAAAACATGGTAGAGGTGTGAGAAGACAAAGAAGAAAAGAAAACTTTACCAATTGGACACTAACCTACTCAAGTCCAACACTTCATTGTTCATCCTTTCCCTATAATAGCAAGAATTGAAGTGTCACATCAAATTTAGATGCATGCAACCAATTCATTGAAATAATCAAAACAAACATTAAATAGAAAATTTTAAAATCACAGTTTCTTCTAGTTTTTTCATGTCAAGGCACCTTGAGACTTTTGACTGTGTATGCTCTTTCTTCTTCTCAATGGTAGACAGTGGGTTGGAAGAAACAACATCATCTTGTGCTTTCATGGGAACTGCTTTGTCTTCCAAATCAATAGTACCCTACTCGAGGCTAGCACTTCATTGTTCATCCTTGCCTTGTAATAGCAGGAATTGAAACATCACATCAAATTCACATGCATACAACCAATCCATAAAAATAATCAAGACAAACATTAAACAAAATATTTCAAAATCATCATTTCTTCTAGTTTCTTCATGTGATGGCATGTTGAAAATTTTGATCATGTACACTCCTTCTTCTCAATATTAGACAGCGGGTTGAGAGGAACAACATCATATTGTGCTTTCGTGGGCATAGCTTCATCTTCCAAATGAACAATACCCCACTTGGGGCCAACACTTATTTGTTCATCCTTGCCCTATAAAAGCAAGAATTGAAAAGTCACATCAAATTCAGATGTGTGCAACCAATTCATTGAAATAATCAAAACAAACATTAAACAAAATATTTTGAAATCACCATTTTTTCTCATTTCTTCATGTGAGGGCGCCTTGAAACTTTTGATCGTGTGCACTACTTCTTCTTCTCAATGTTAAACAATGGGTTGGGAGGAACAACATCATCTTGTGCTTTCGTGGGCACAACTTCATCTCCCAAATGAACAAAACTCTGCTCAGGGCCAGCAACCACTTGTCAACCATAACCCTATCATGTAATGTAAGTTAACATTAAGTGAACATTATATGCATCAAAATAGAAAAATGAACCAACCAAAATTCAAATTTAACAATTCAATTCCACATAAACATTTCATCCTTTCTCTTTTTCTACTGCAACAACAATATTATTTTCCTTCTTTCCTCCTTCTCCTTGTTGTTGTATAACACCATTTGCTCCTTCACCTCGTCCTTTCCTTCCTTAGGAAGTAGATGAAAGTTTTGTTTACCATACTTTCTACAAACCCTTTCAATAACATGCTTTTGTTGGATAGTATACCGTAGCTTCAACTAGTACTCCATATTATCCACCTTTTTTTGAAGATGCTTTTTTATTTTGTCAAGGGGAGGAGGGGGCATTTTTTAGTTCCCCATCTGGTACACTTTGTCTATGCTTTGGTGGCATGAGAATAGGACGATGGTGATCCTAAATCCTATGCATGTTGAACAATTTCCAATCATGAAAATTTAGCGTGCATTGTTCTAACATACAATAATATATGTATCTCACATTCTCCATTTCTCTTTTGTATTCAGTAGCAACCTGCACAACAAATTCAGAAAAGAAAATAGCTTAATATATTTGATATTAAAATAAATTGAATGCACAACATATACACACAACAAAATGATGCAATAATTGAGTTATTATATCTACCTTCCCATCCTCCACATCACCCCATGCTTCATTGACACCCTCCTCATCCTTAGATTCACCCTTTGCAAGCTCTTCCTCTTTGTCATGGACTACGACAAGAGCATGATCATCTCCCTGATTATTGACCTGAATCGAAGGAATGATATATTGTCAAAATCAGCATATTCATAACAGACATGAAAATTTCTAACTGAAATTGTAAAGCAATTTGATTGATGCATTGGAAGTAAAGGGTAATTGGAAGTTCAGAATCAATTACTGAACACATCGCTGCCTTAGTGTTCAACATTCTCCTCAAACGAGGGGACATCCTTTGTACAATGGTTGTTGCCTCCTGATTAAAACATTCCCACTTTCCAATCAACATCATAACTATTTTACAGAGATTAAAATTAAACATTTGATTCTATCTCGTAATTAGCGGATCTTACCCACACATCTGTTGAACACGACCATCCCGAAGGAGATGCGCCACTACACACCCTGTGAGGTGTGTTGACCATCTCAATAGCATTCATCACTATATGAAAAAAAATCCATTTTAAAGTATGCATCGCTGGCTGGCTATAAAATGTAAAACAATCGCAAGTGTTATAGACAGTTAAAGTTCCAAAATTTATTGCACCGTGTATTGTAAGAAAGCATTTTTTTTTTCAATCATAAGAAAAATTTGAAACAATTTTTATTCTACGTAAGACATGTGATAAATTTTGAAGGTGCCTTTCATTACATTCTTTCTATCTAAATAAAAAAAGGTTTTCAATATTTATACTGTCAAAAAAAATGTAAGTTGGAAAAAGGATGGTGTTATGAAACCTACAACCCACATAGTGTTGTAAAACCCTATACATGTAACAACCCTATTGGTTAGTCACCCCTCAACTCAATTTGGTTTCAATTATGTATCCCCCACCTGTAGAATGAAATAACTCAGAACCTGTTGTGTTTTTCAACCTGCAATTATTTTGTATATTTATTTTTCAATCACATGAAGATACTGAATTGCAATTTTTACCGTAACTAACATTTGTCATAAATTTTGAAAGTACATTTCATTACATTCATAGTATCTAAATAACAAAATATTTTCAAGGCATTCATACTATTTTGTGAAATTCCAGGTTGGAAAACACTAGGTGTTATAAATCATGCAACCCACATAATATTCTAAAACCCTTTACAAGTAACAACCGAATTGGTTATTCACCCCTCACCTCAATTTGGTATGTTTTGTGATTGTTTTTAAAACCTTTTGATTTCTAGATAGCAAGAATGTAATGAAATTGGAAAACACTAGGTGTTAAGAAACCTGTAACCCACATAGTGTTGTAAAACCCTCTACACATATAACAACCCAATTGGTTAGTAACCCCTCAGGTCAATCTGGCTATTTTTATGTATCCCCCACCTGCAACTCTTCCATGTGCTCTCAACTGTTTAGATTTAACCATGCAAAATGAAACAACTAACAACCCACATTGTGTTTTCCAATCTACAATTATTTTGTGAATTTCTTTGTTTCAATCATATGAAGAAATTGAAATCCAATTTATACTATAACTAAGAGTTGTTATATATTTTCAAGGTGAACTTCATTACATTCTTATTGTCTACGAAACAAAAGGTTTCCAAGACATTCATATTGTTAATATAATTGCAGGTGGGGGATACATAAAAGTATCCAAATTCATATGAAGTGTGACCAACCAATTGGGTTCTTACTGTGTAAGTAACCAAAATGTTGTCATTACATTCATACTATCTATGTGTAACTATCTATGTGTAATTGCAGGTTGGAAAACATTGGGGGTTAAGAAACCTACAACCCAAATACTATTTTAAAAACCTTAACAAGTAACAACCCAATTGGTTACTCACCCCTCATGTGAATTTGGATAGTTTTATATATCCCCCACCTACAACTCCACCCCTTGCTCTCAAACCTTCATCTTTCAACATGCAAAATGAAAAAATTCACAACACAAAGTGTTTTCCAACCTCTAATTATTTTGTGCAATATCATATTTGAACACATCTTCTCAAAAAATAATAGTTATTACATTTTAGAACACAAGTCTTACTCACGTCAGTCCACCTCCAATGCTCACAGGTGCACAAAATTCAATGAAAAGGATAGCTTCTCACAAAATACAACGAGTCAATGAGTTTTATAGTCAAACTCCCGCCACAATGTCACGACCAACAAAAAGCAAGAAAAACAACCTGATGCCACCGTATCTCCTTGCTTTCGTCATTATAATGTTTCCTCCCATCTTCCAAATTCATCACTTTTATCCCCCATCTTGGGAGGCCCCACACTATGTTATCCCATCATGTGGTGTATTTTTTTGGTATGTTTTAATGTGTTTTTGTATGTTATGATTCCTTTGGCATGCGTTCTTCTAGGGAGAATAGCTACATCCAATTATAGAAGGTGATCTCCCTACAAAACCACATGGCTTACACATGATAACATATTGCCCTTTTTCAGGGATAAGGCATATCTGATTATACTATCATGTCCAAGACATACACTTTTTCAAGGATAATAACTTCATTTTACTATATTTTGTAGGGAGATTAGCTTCTGCCCATTGGACGAGGCTATTCTCCCTACAAAAATGCATGTCAGATGCATCATAATCATCATAATGTTTTAAAAATCATAATTTTGAATGCACAAAAAGTGCAAAATGACGTTGTAGACACTTAAAATTTCCTGAATGATATCATACACTCGAATCAAGTATACTAACATCATTTCATCTTGAAACCCGTCCTCTTTTCGCTTAATTAATTATATTAGCCTATATATTTAATTAATTGCATCATTCGCATCTATTAACCTAATTAATCTAATCAGGTTAATTCACCCCTATTCATGCTAACGTTTCATCTCATTAAATTAAATAAATCAAACTATTTAATTTAAATCCCTAAATCTTCTTATTTAATTAAATAACCCTAAGTTATTTAATTAAATATCACCACCTTTCCCCCTTTCATTAAATCACTGTATTTAATGAAAATCATCTAATTCCCCCATTTGCACGATTAAACCTTTGTTTAATAAAAGAGGGTAAATTTGTTATTGCATCAGAACAACATTACAAAGTCCAAAGAAAGAAGCCACAAAGGGGCCCAACAATACAAGAATTAATTCACACCCAAGAAACACCTCATATCCTCCGCAACCCACTCCTCAAGAACAGGCGCCATGTCCTCAGGAAGGTTGCCCCAGTCATCCACATACCAAGAATCAGTCCTCTCTGATGCCCATCTAGCCAGCCCATCAGCCGCCCTATTCCACTCCCACGGAATATGACGGAAAATAATGGATTCCAAAGAAGAACACATAGAAATAATCTGCTTGACAACCATAGCAAGCTACCAATTCACATCCTCCAAATTTCACTTATTCAACATATCAATCACCACCTGAGAGTCATACTCACAAACAATCTACCGCCATCTGAGGCCAACCGCGTGCTCCAATGCCAAGAGAATAGCACTCGCCTCCATAAGGTTATTAGTTTGCAAGCCACAATACATAGAGAAGAAAAAAACACCACTCCAAGGCTATCCCTACCAATACCGCCAACCCCAACATGCCTAGGATTACCTCTAGACGACCCATCCGTATTGATTTTTAGCTCCCCCAGAGCCGGTGGACACCAAAAGCCCGCACGAGCAACCCTCTCACGCCCACGCCTACAATGCACTTTGATCCAAATACTCTTGTCCCCTATGACAAGACCCAGGGCATTAACAACACCCAAGTCCCCAAGATCAATCGACACAGACAAGTCACACTTTGCAGTCAAAGTCTCTTGCAGAGCCTCAAGAACTCACCTCCAAAGTTGCCCCATGAGCAATTTTTTATTAAGGAAAATTCTTCTGTTACGCTCCAACCAGATTTTCCAAACAATCAAACTAGGACCAATGCTCCAAGCAATTTTAAGAAAAGAGGTTCTGGCAGGAGAAGATCCCTATCTTGACCAAAAATCCTCCAAAGAAGAAACATGGCAACACGGTAATCTCCAGAGATTCCACCAATGATGCTAGATAGTCTTAACAAAAGAACACTGAAAAAAGAGATGCAATAAGCATTCTTCATGCTGACCACATAGAATACACATGGAGGGGCCCTGGAACCCCCGTTTCCAAAGATTGTCCCAAGTAAGACACTTACCTTGGACCACGAGCCAAGACAAAAAATTACACTTAGGCCAAGCAAATTTATTCCAAACATGCTTCCACCAAGTAACCTGGGAGCTCCCAAAAACCCATTTATCCAGAACCTGATAACCAGAGGCCACCAAAAATTTTCCTTTCAAATCTGGACCCCAAGCAAGCACATCACTCCCCTGGAGAGAGTTGCAGGCATGACCTGATAAAATCTTAGCCATCTCTTGATGATCCTCCACCGCACCACCATGAGGCCATTCCAACAAGTCCTTCCATCTGGACACAGAAATCTGACCCAAATATTGTTGCGATTTGAAGTCTGCCACATGACACCAACCCGCCTCCTCAAAAACCTGGCACAAATCATGGAGATGAGGATGAGAGGACATAATGGGTGGATGTCCATCCCAGGAATCATGCCAGAAGAGAGCATCCTGACCCCATTGCAAATCCAAAAAATACCCTGCTTAACAAGCTTGGCACCCCGTTTAAGGGTACTCCAAATCATAGAACCTTTCCCCTCCATATAAATCTAACAACCTCCCTACTTTCCACTGCTCCCAAATATTTGAAGGTATGAATCTTATCCCACCACATGTGTTGTTGTGAGCACCAGCGCCAATACAACTTAGCAGCCAAGGCCTGCCCATTCAAATATGTCCGTCGTAGACCAAGACCCCCCTCCTACTTTGGCCTACAAACAACACCCCACCTCACCAGACTCCATTTTCTATGAAGAAGATTGCCAGCCCACAGAAACTAACAAGACAATTTCTCGAAGTCCTTAACAAAGCTTGAAGGAGCATAAAGAACAAAGCATCTATAAAGAGGGAGAATCTGGACCACCGACTTTAGAAGAGTCACTCTACCTGCTGAAGAAAGCCACCTGCAAGTCCAATGACTAACCAATCTCCGAAACTTGTCAAGAGTCTCTTGCTAAAACCTTTTGGGGAGAGAACGAATGGTAAGAGGGATTCCAAGGTAGGAGAAAGGAAGCAAACCAATCTGGAAATGAAGAATACCAGCAATTCTCCTTTGGATAACCTTAGGAGTATGGAAGAAATAAATGAAGGACTTCCCCTCATTAATGCACTGCCCAGAAGCTGCCAAGTAATTGTCCAACACACTGCACCAGTTGAGAGCCTCCTCAACCTTTGCCCTACCCATCAAGGCAGTATCATCAATGAACTAAAGATGAGACTGAGGGGGAATGTCATTTCCCCAAATTCAACCCTGAAGCAAGTTGCTAACAACTTGAGCATGAATGAGCCTTCCCAGGCCATCTGCAAGAAGGATGAATAAGTAGGGAGATAGGGGATATCCTTTCCTGAGGCCTCTAGAAGCACCAAACAAACAAGTGGGCTTACCATTAATAAGCACTAAAAAGGAAGAAGTGACACAACTCCTTACCCAATCAATCCAATCCTCAACAAAGCCAAAAGCTCCAAGAATTTTAAAGAGAAAGCTCCACTTAACATGATCATACGCTTTGGCCATGTCCAACTTGATATACATAGATTTTTCTTTTGAGGATTCCATAGAATGGACGGTCTCAGCCGCAATAATAACCCCATCCATTATCTGCCTGCCAGCAACAAAACCCCCTACTCCTCAGAGATTAACCCACCAAGCCAAGGTTTCAACCTTTCTGCAATCAACTTGGTAATAATTTTATACACAACATTACATAGCGCAATAGGCCTAAAAAGATCCAAAGAATTAGCCCCCTCCCTCTTTGGAATAAGAGCTAAAAAAGTAGCATTCAGAGACTTCAACATTTTTTTATGCATAAAGGATTCCTGAACAACCTCTAAGAGGTCCAATTTAACCACTTCCCAGAACTCCTAAAAAAATTCGACAGGGAATCCATCAGGCCCAGGTGCTTTACCTTTCTTCATCTGGAACACAACATTCTCAAGCTCTGACAAGGTAATAGGAGAGAGCAACGATTCATTCATTTCATTAGTCACCAGCTGCGGGATACAATCTAAAATCTTTGCTTCATCCTCCTCCAGGAGGCAAATCCTCAGAGAATAAGGTAGAAAAATACTGAATGCATTCAGCAGAAATAGAAGTGGAAGAGGACAAAATTTCCCCATCAGATAGTAAGAGAGAAGAAATAGCATTACCTTGCCTCCGATCCTTAACTGATTTATGGAAAAAAGAGGTGTTCCTATCACCAGCCTAAAGCCATTCAATACGGGACTTCTGTTTCCAAAAAAAATCTTCTCTTAGCTCCCATTCCTCAACCTCTTTAGTCACAACAACCTCTAACAAACTCAATTCTTCTGAGAGGCCTTGATCACGAATCTGTCTGGTAATTAGATCAAGATTATCTTGAGCTTTCTATTTTTCTTGAAACAAATTACCAAAATGTTGCCTATTCCATCTCTTCAACCTGTATTTAACATACTGGAGCCTCTTTGAGAAAGAGTACATAGCAGTGCCATAAGCTGGCTTCCCAAGATCCCACCAGCCAGGGAGCAGATCATGAAGAGATTCATCCCTGAGCCACATGAGTTGGAACTTAAAGTTCTATCTAGCACACCGCTGAGGCATTTCAGCCACCAGCTTAATTGGCCAATGGTTAGAACCTCAACCATCCAGTATTTCAGAACTAGTCCTCCACCTATCCCCCAACCAAAAACTAGACACCAAGAATCTATCAAGTCTTTATGAAATAGAAGCATCTCCAGTTCTCCTATTATTCCATGTAAATAGACCATTACCCGGCTTGATATCCACAAGATTCAGAGCAGAGATATTGTCCTGGAGCAGCAACACAGAAGCCTCCAGCCTAGCAGTACCACCCCGCTTCTCCGCAAGCTCCATGATAGCATTAAAATCACCTCCAATAATCCAAGGATGGTAAGGAAATAGGCTACGAACTAAATGAATGTTGGACCACAAGAGGTGCTTGCCCTGCAACTCCACCGGTGCATACACATTGGAGAGAAGAACAATTTCCCCATATACAAAACAAGAAGCCACCATGGAAAGGGAGGATTTAAAAGACACCCACCATTGGGGGCAGATCTTCTGCAGGTTCCAAAAGCACGCCACCCCACCAGAAGACCCCTGAGCACCAGTGCATTGGAAATCACCATTCCTCCATAACTTAGGAGCTAAATCCATCATACCTTCCACAAAGAGCTTAGTCTCCTGAAGAAAAAGAACATCAGGCGAATGAAGCCTAATCAAATCCCAAACAAATTTTTGTCTAGGGCCACTGTTCAAGCCCCGTACATTCCAAGAAAGAACTATCATTTCAAGGGAGAATAAAAATGTGAATCCAAAGTCTTGACTGACCCCGACTCCACCAAAGTCTCCCCAATCATCTTAATCTTTTCCACATCCTTCTTCCTTCCCAGCTTAGAAGTTTTCTCTGGCCCCCCCTTTTTAAGATCTTTTTGCAAAATACCCAACTGAGAGGACGACTTAATATTCTTCTTCCCCACCTTTGAACCTACTTTCTACAAGAGGTGAGCCTTATCCGCACTATCTTTCACTGTCTCAACACTACCACCAACTCATCCTGAACCCCCATCTGTCAATCTGTCACTAGGTCCAAAATCCCATCAACATGCGAAACCACAATCACCTATGAATTGAGCTTTTTCTGTCCAGGATCATTCCCAACCTCCTTTATGCATGGCACTCCCGTACCCCCTATTGGGGACTAAGCATTTCCTCCATCGAACGGCCATGTTGATCCATATACAAAGTCCCATGATCTAGATCCAAAAATTCTGAGTTCACCTCCTGCTGGCTAAGGTCTTCCAACACCTCGAATCTATTGAAGGTATCCTCCTCCTGCCTATCCTTCAAAATCATTTTATGACCTTTATTTTATTTCGGCCTCTAACAGGAATGAAACCATCTTCCCTACCACCAAAACCCTGAATGGGATCCTTGCCCTTATCCACTCTAGGTGGATTATTTGAAGGCTGAGGAGATTGAGCCTCCAAAGGCTTGGCCTTTGGACATCTACGTTGGAGGTGACCGTACTCATGACAGAAACGACAACGGAAAGGTAGCGTTTCATAATCAAGCTATTGCACCCATGAATAATCTCCTGCACTCACTTCCAAAGAGTCTGGCAATGGTTTACTTAAGTCAATTTCTACACAAAATCAGGCAAAAGTCATTACCTTTTTGAATTGCGTATGTTGTGATGAACCCACAGGTTTTCCCAGCTTCGAAGCTAATAAGTGCAACACATCCTCGCGCCAACATTCCACAGGGAGCCTTGGAAGATGAACCCAAACTAGAACCCGATTTGGAAGTTCCTCCGCTAGGTTGAAGCCAGCATGCCATGGCTTAATGAACAAGCCCACCTGGTTGTAAAAATACGGGCCCCCTTCAAAGACCCTATTCTGATCAGCCATGTGGTCAAAAGTAACCATGAAATAATTATTTTCCAAGAGGCGGATCTCCATCTCCCCCTCAGGCATCCATGTCCTTTGAGCCCATGAATCCAAGAATTGCAACAAAATTTTCAAACCCAAGAATTTGCAATAAAGAGAATGCCTTGAATAATAATCGATATCCTCTGCCAACATCTCCATCAAAATGACTACATTCGGCCTCTCTTTACACCGTTCAAGGCACCCATTAATCTTCGGAATTCTAGGCCCTCCTACCAATCCCGTCACAACTTTTTCAGGTTCCACCGAAAAAAGATTATTATCAAAAACCTTCGAGCCTTGTAGAGATGGTTTCGAACCAAACACTGAGCGGAAGTCCATTTTGGGGAAAACCCCAAAAGATTCCCCTTGCAACATAGAGGAACAAAACCCTAATCTATCATGCAAACCCACAGAATCTCCAAAGGAATAGCCCCACACCTCTGCAGGGGAGGGCACACAAAACCACCAGCTGTATCACCAAACACCCCCAACCCCAACAAAGAACCCACACACCTCACCCCACACCAAACCCCACCTTCTACCACACCACACCCCACCAGAGCACTCTAAAGCCACACACACCACAACAACCTTCCCAAACACCAAGTCGTAGCCACCAAACGCCGAAGGAAAACGAAGGCCGACCATGAGTAGAGGAAGAAACCCGACCGTCGAGCACCCTCCAAACTCCACCCACCAATCACAGAACAAGACGGACCCCCCTGCACACAAACAAACACCCACCCCACCCAACGCATAACTAGGAAGCAAACTGGAACGAGCTAGGGCGCGGATGCCCTAGCTCGGCATGCAGAGAGCAATGCAGAGGACAATGCCATCATCCATTCATGATTAAACCTTTTTTTAATTATTAATTACTAATTAATATAATTCCTCACACTTGCAAGGAAATATTCCTCCTTTGCACATTCCTCCAAAAGGAATATTCCCATGGAATATTCCTTCCCCTTTTGCACAAATAAACTTTATTTTAATTTGCTAAATTGTCCTTTTCCCTCACCCATGAGAATATTCCAAAGAATATTCTCTTTCCTCACTCATTTGAAAAAGGGAATATTCTTACAAAGCTTCATGTGCAAGTTAACTTGTGACCTCTTGTGCAAGTTAACTTGTCACCTCTTATACAGGTCAAAAGTGTGTTTGTTTGAAGGAATGTTAACCCTTGATTAAAATCTCATCTTTCATTCTCATCCAATATTCTTACAAAGCTTCATGTGCAAGTTAACTTGTGACCTCTTGTGCAAGTTAACTTGTCATCTCTTATACAGGTCAAAAGTGTGTTTGTTTGAAGGAATGTTAACCCTTGATTAAAATCTCATCTTTCATTCTCATCCATTGACGAGAATTCATAATCCATGCCTCCAAATTCTTCCATCCTTGACCGTTGATTAGCTTCTTTGATCTCAACCATTCATTTCTCATTTATTTTCCTATAAATAGGTCACTATCTGGAGATAAATAGATCCATCTTTTTCAGAGAAAAATCATGTTGAAATCACTCACACTCACACTCACACTCACACTCATATTTAGCACATATTTAGCATCTTTTTAGTTTAATCTCTTTCATAATATCTTAGCTTCCATTAATGGCTACCATGGTAACTTAGATGCATACATTTAGCTTGTTTATTAATTAGGGTTTGAATATTTTAGCTTAGAATCCATTTAGATTAGTTTTGCATTTGCGTAACTTAATCATTTTAACATAAAATCATGTTAAATTAGCTTCATCATGCTCATTTAGATCAAAATCATGTTTCATCACACATCTCATAATGGTTTCACCAATTTTCTTCAATAAAATTGGTTGAAACAAAGCTCATTTATCCACGAGATTGAGAAAGGGTTGTCATTTCACATCAACGCGACACCACTCCCACAATGGGATAAGTATCAGATGGATTAGAGTAGGCATTTAAAAGCTTTCATAGTTTAGCATGTTAGTTTTGATAGATGCTTGGTTTAATTTGCATTTGATTGATCCTGTTGAGATTGATGTTAGTGGCTTCATTATGCTTCGATTCTTCATGGATCAAGCGTAATCGGCCCATGCTAATCTGTCAGTCACATTTTGGTGCTAGAAGGATGGCATAACTGATCAAATTTAATCAATTTCTATCTCAAATTCCTTTTTTTTCCCGACTCTTGCAGGATACAATGACACTCCAAAAAAATTTAGCGACGCCTTTGTTGGGCATTTCCATACAGTGACACTATCGTCATCTGAAACAGTGACACCTAATGAATACCCTGGCACTGATTAAAACAAACAACACTGAATACTTTTAGAGGTATCAAATATTTGCAAACGGTGACGCTCCCCAAACAACGATGCTATCATTGTCACTGGTTTTTTGCAAAGCGACGCTACAATTCACCAGAGTGATGTCGAAATTCACTAGAGCGACACTATCATGAACAACTACACCCTACTTTGGTAAGCAAAATGATGATCAATTTTTAGCATGTGCTTTAATTATTTTTTACTTTATTTGATCATTAACATGCCTCTAATGTTGTTATGGTTTTTAGGCTAACTGGGTTTTGTAGGTTGGACAATAAAAGTCCAAGTGAAGAAGCATTCTTATCTTTCCATCTTATAATTGTAACAAGTGTTTCGACACTTTTGGGGCAATTATAACCCATTTATCATGCTTTTCACTTCATGCTTTAGGACCACACTAATATTCAATTGGGTTTTAAAAAGAATGCTCAAACATGACTAAAATTGAACTCTCACTTCATCATTTTACTTTAGGTTTAAAATTGGACAAAACAACTTAACACTTCGTTTGGTGCATTAAATAAACTCATCTTTGCTTTGGGGATTAAAATTAATGAGTGTTTGCTATGTTTTGTGATTTACATCTTTGTTATTGAATGTGTGTGCACTTCTCTTGCACCACTCGATGATCTTGAGAATAAAAAACATTCCTTTACATTTTGTATAATCACCCACACCTTTCAATTTGGATTAAAATGAACCCCATGCTAGTGCAGGGAAGAGGCGTGGTGTTTGTTCTCTCCTTGCTTCATGCAAACTAGGAGATCAAACTACAAACGTACTTCCTCTATTCTGTTTATCTTTAGAGGACCTGCCTCCCCGCTTCGAAAGGAGGGAACGACCCAAGATGAAACAAGCTAAAGCTAGGCTCTTTCAAGCTGCTATATAAATAATATGTTTATGATGAAAGTCATAAACAATAGGTGTGGATGTGTCATATTGACAAGTGTCACCCTTAGTATCCATGTGATACGTTAAAATATTTTCTTAGGAAGAGACTGGGAGGCCTCTTGATTGAAATAATCTTGAGCTAATCTTGTCGCGTGTATGGCCACCTTGTATGAAAGCCCTTATTACGAACCAATTGTTTAGAAGCCAAAAACCCTTATGCTTGTTGGTGCAGGAATGATTGTTTCGAAGCTGCCCCACATTTTACTATTCAATTGTCGAAACAGGAAAATCCTTTGGATCTTCGGATCTTTAGGATTTGAGATTTGGTGGTCCCGAGAAGTGTGTGCCGAGGAGGGGAGCTAGTGTCGCCAAATATCTATCTGTTTACATTGTCTTAGTGTTTGGAGAAATCCAAGTGGGGATTCAGCAAGTAGTATCTTTTGAACCTAAGGTTATAAATGCTTGTGAGTCAGTTTAATACTTTGCTTGGTTCCAAAACATTACAAACAAACATTCATGACATTCCTCAAACATCAAACATCAACACCTAGTATTGTAGCTAGTCTTGCTAAGGATTTTTCCCATACTCTTCCATTTGAAAGTAGCACACTTGTGGGTACCCTTGAAACCAATCCTACATCCCAAATGACCACTTGGACACCAACATTTGGCGCTCCTCCCATTCTAGAGGATCCAAAATAGCCATATAAACCACTTACGCTTCATTATTCCACAACAACTTCAACATATCGAGGACATCCCTCTTCATCCATACCTACAAGTACCATAAGTGTGCCCAACATCACGCAAGGTAGTGTGGACCAACTGGACCCAAAAGGGCAAGGAAGTACCCTCATGCAAAATCAACCTTTAACACCACATGGGACATCTTCATCCAATCCTCCCAAGGATACATCAAACACAACAGTTGTCCAAAACACATCTATTCCCTCCATCATCAACCCACAACAAAACAATCCCTTAATCACGAATCCTATCAACCAAGGAAATACCTTGACCACCTCTTAAATGCAAGGGAATCTCCAAAACATCGATAAAGGGAATCCTTTCAATCAATGGATACAAGGTCCTAATGTGCCTTTGACATCACAATATTTAACAGTACCATCCTCATCTTTACCGTTTGTCTCCCAAGTCATGAAAAATCAAATGAGACCTCAAACTTACATTCCTCCACCACAATCTACTATCCTGCAAAGAATGTTAAACCAAGGGAATCCATAACCTCTCATCAATAATGTGCAATCTGCACATAAAATCAATGCCCAAAACCCATCATAGATGTCCCAACAACTAGTTGATCCTACATTACAAGCACATGCCCTAGCTTTACAACAAGCCCAACAAGCTTATCAACAAGCAGTCCAACATCAACAACAACAACAAAAAGTAGCCTTAGAAACACAATAATAGAAAACAACCTTAACAACACAACAACAACAAGCAGCCTTAGCACAACAACAACATCAAGCCCATCAAACAGCCTTAGTAGCACAACAACAACAATAGTACCAACAACAAGCCCTGGTGGTGCAACAACAACAACAAGCTCAACAAGCAACCCTTGTAGTTCAACAACAACAACAAGTCTTACTAGCTCAATAGTATTCCCAACAACAACAACAACAATAAAGTTTCTATTATAACCCTCAACAGAACATCATCAATACAAACCTGTTAGGAACATATGCATCAACACCTCAATCACCTTCATCGAATCTCACACCACCATACACCCCATGCAACACCTTATCATATCTGAACCCATCCATCATCCCAACATATGTTCCTCCACCAAACCTGCAAGACGATCTAGCATCACAACTTAAGGCATTGTCACAAGAAATTTAGGACCTTCATATGGGCAAGACAAAGAAGCCCCATACACAGAACTTATGTCCTTATCCATTTGATCGAAACATCGCAATGGTACCATTACCCCCCAATTTTGAAATCCACAAATTCGACAAATATGAATGGAGAGGAAGTCCTATGGACCATATCAAAGAGTTTAATGTCATGTGTATGGAGATTGCGTAGAATGATTCTTATTTAATGTGCCTCTTTCCTCGAAGTCTAACAGGTCCCACCATGGATTGGTTTTCTCAATTGCCTCCCGGTATCAAAACTTTTCAAGAAATCACCAATAAATTCATAGATCATTTCTCCTTTAATCTTGACATGGACGTAAGCCTAGAAGAATTGTATACTCTCAGACAGAAAAAAGGAGAATCTTTCGCTAACTTCTTACAATGGTGGAGACAAAGAACTAGTAAGAGCAAGTGGACCCTTCTCGATGAACAACAAGTGGGGATCATCATAGAAAATCTAGATCCAAATCTATCCTTCCACTTGAAAATGCAGTGCATCACATCTTATGATGAGCTTGTTCCTAGATCCCTTAACATCAAGAGAGCTCTAATCTCACAGGGAAATACCCAAGCCTACAAAGATAACTGCCCATCAACCAGTTCAAATGAAAAGCCTTGGGTCTTGGCTAAGAACAAGAACGTGACAAATGATGGTGTAGTAGATGTTAAGGTGGTCCTAAGTGCTCCTAGACCAAACAACAATCAAGTTTCTAACATTTAACCAATTGTGCAACAAACAACACCCCCTCAGAACAATCATATCAACAACATTGAAACACAACAACAACAACAAACTCCTAACAAGAACAACTATCTGAAACACAAGTACATGCAGTTGTCAAAACCTATCGAGACCATCATGAAGAAATTGGTAAAGTCAAACCTGATAACGCTTCTCAACTTTGAAAACTACCAAGAACCACAAGAGAAACCATCCTAGTACAATGAGAACGATCTTTGTGACTTTCACAAAATCAAAGGACACAAAACAACAAACTGCACGAGGCTCAAGAATATTATCCAAGACCTTATAGAGAATAATACCATATCTATTAGAGTACCAGCCGATAATTAGGATCTTAAGATATACAACAACCCTATGCCTGATCATAGCAAAGGAAACAACAACGAGAAATCAAAAGATTACACAAATGTGTAGCATACCTATTCCAATGTGGTCGCTTCCTATGATAGCATCATTATCGTTGTCACCATTAAAGGATCTAGTGCAGAATGTGGAGTCACCACATGACATGGTAAGGTCACCATCCAAGGAGTCCCATCTCAATCTAGGGCACAACCTACTCAGCCAACAACAAGAACTAGAGAGTATAATCTCTTAGATCAACTCAAAAGGACCCCCGCACAGATCTCTATCTTAGAACTATTGAGGCTATCCCCTGTGCATAGGGGGATATTAGAGGAAGCTTTGTATATGTCATCCATTCTTGAGGATACAAATACCAAACAGTTTCAAGATATGGTAGGGCATATCACTAATCATCTCCTCACCTTCTCAGAACAAGACCTACCATTGCAACCATCTCATAATCGTGCTTTACACCTTGAGGTCATCATTGATAAGAATAAGGTTAAAAGAGTCTTAGTAGATGGAGGTGATGGTATGAACATTTGCACCCTTCAGTTGATCAAAAAATTGGGCTATTCAAAGGATACTATTGAGAAGACAAAGAGCACCACCATCAGGGCATATGATGACCAAGAATGAGTATCATGGCATATGATGACCAAGAATGAGTATCACAAGGCATCATCACCCTACCCATCCAAGTAGGCCCCCTCATTGCAAAAACTACATGCCAAGTGTTAGACCTTGATCTTCCCTACAACATACTACTTGGTTTACCATAGATCCATGCCTTAAAAGCTATAGCTTCAACCTACCATCAATGTGTAAATTTTCCTTTTGAGGGTAGAGAAGTTACCATCCATGGAGATCCTGAGCCTTTTTACCACTACAAGAATCTTGAGGCCAAATTCTATAAGATCCCTCAAATACCCAAGAATGACAAAGGCCTACACCTTCTACCTCATTTGTTGACCCATCATCCCTTGCATCTACCTCTGAAACGAAAGCACCCATTGTGTAGAGCATACCTGGCATCAAAGAAGTGATCCAGGATGATGGTTGTGGAAACTATAAGTTAACAAAGGATACTTTTGTGTTGGGAGAGTTACCTCTTTCTCCCAAATCTCATGGGAAACCCACACCAAGCAATAATGTCCCTGAAACTATCAAGATGGCAGCTACTACCTTCACCAAATGAGGGGACCTGAACAAAGAAGATGTTAATGAGGAGGATATCTCTAAACTGCTCTATCAAGATGAAAGACCTGTCCCTGTTCTTCCCATGGAAGATGATAACAAAGGCTTACAGCTAATGAAGGGCATGGGCTATACCAAGAATGAGAAACTAGGACAAAATGACAGTGGTTGGCAAGAACCTATCGTTCCTGAGCAACGTCTAAAGAATCTTGGCCTAGGTTGTATCACTACCAAGGTCACCCTTATTGGAAAAGGTACTTTTTCTAAACGAGCTGAGGCATCTTCTTGGTTACCAACATCATGTGATACTACCCTAGATGACTTCCCCCTCGATGTTGCTAACCTATTTGAGAATAACTTCCCTCTTCATGATATCTACATCCACCTTCACCCCAAGCAATTGACCAAATGAAATACGCCTAGTATACCCACAACTCATTGACTTGGACCAACAAGGACCACTAATTCTAGATTTATTAGAAAATGATGAAGCAATCTTAGAATTCATGGGACTCTGAGACAACTTACCTTGGGAAGATCACAAAGTAGGCTTTGATATAGAGCTAGACATAGGGACATACTATGGGGAGATGATTGAATCCTTCAGTCACAAAATGGATGACATGTAACTAACTTGCAAATCTTTGAGTGAAAACCACACTATGGCACTCTCTGATCTTAAAATAGTAAAAGGAAAGGATGTATCCGAGGGTGAAAACCTCTTTGAGGCGCCCAAGGATGAGGTATTCAATCTCCCCCTTTGTGCAATGCATTCAAAAAAGTTAGCAATCTTAGCAGAAAAGGATACTCCAGTTAATGTGGGAACAAAAGAAGCACCTAAGATCACTTTCTATGTTGAATCCTTGTTGGATGAAGAACAAAAGAACGTAGCAGAATTCTTGAAAAAGAGAGAAGAGATAAATTTGTGTGGTCTTACATAGATATGTCAGGGCTTGATCCAAAAGTGGTAGTGCATTATCTAGCAGTCTATCTTGAAGCCAAACCAGTAAAGCAAAATTTAAGGAAGATGCACCCTCAGATAACACTCTTGGTCAAACTTGAGTTACAAAAGCTTCTTGACATTGGATTTATCTAACCAATAGATTATCCTAAGTGGGTTTCAAACCTAGTACCAGTCTCCAAACCCACTGGGGGCATCAAAATATGCACTGATTTCAGAGATTTAAACAAGGCATGTCCGAAGGATGATTTCCCTCTTCCTAACATTGACATCATAGTTGACTTAACAACTGGACATGAAATGCTATCACTCATGGATGGTTTTTCAGGCTACAACCAAATCATGATCGCCAAGGAGGATCAACACAAAACTGCATTCACTTGTCCATGGGGGACATACTGCTAGAACATGATGTCGTTTGAGCTAAAGAATACAAGAGCAACCTATCAGAGAGAAATGAACCTCATCTTTTAGGACATGATCCAAAAAATAGTTGAAGATTATGTGGACAGTATTTTGGAAAAATCAAAGAAAAGGAGTGGACACATACAAGTCTTAGGACCCATCTTTGGTAGGCTTGAAGAGTACAAGGTACGACTAAACCCAAAAAAGTGTGTCTTTGGGGTTACATCAAGGAAGCTTCTTGGCTATATCGTCTCACAAAGAGGGATATAAACTGATCCAAAAAAAGTGAAAGCCATCCTAGACATGGAACCACCAAAAACATTACAATAGATGAGAGGATTACAAGGAAGATTACAGTCCATTAGGAGGTTCATAGCACATCTATTAGACAAAATCCATCCTTTTTCGCATCTTCTCCATAAAGGAATAACTTACAAGTGGGATGAGAAGTGTGATAAATATTTCCAACAAATCAAGGACTATCTATTAACACCTTCAGTGCTCATGCCACTAATACCAAACAAACCATTGATCCTATATATCTCAGCAACATCAGCAACACTAGGTGCTCTTCTAGCACAACATGATGAAAATGGGAAGGAAAGAGCCATTTATTACATCAGCAGGACCTTAGTGGGCTATGAAATGAACTATTCATCCATTGAGAGAGCATGCTTAGCATTGGTTTTTGCTTCAAAAAAGTTCAAACACTACATGCTGTCACATCAAATTAAGTTTATTATGAAAATCGACCCATTAAAATACCTATTATCTAAAACAACTCTAACTAGGTGAATGGCCAAATGGTTGATGATCTTGACTAAATTTTATATAGAGTATGTGGAGCGCAAAGCAATCAAAGGACAAGTGATCACAGACCAACTAGCAGAGGCACCTATCTATGCAGAGAATCCATTGATATCCAAATGTTAGGGTTAGAAGGCAGATATCTAACAGTTAAATGCAGATTTGATCAATAAAATAGAGAAATAAAACACACAGAAAATTATAGCAGAAACAAGACAACATAGAGAATTTAATGTGGTTCACCCAATCCGGGCTACATCCACAAAACTGCAACCATCCAATGATTTTATTATCTAGTGCAAAATATATTACAATCTTGCGAATAATCACCTTTTTTCTACGTATTGTAACCCCCATCCCAACCCCCTATAACAAGCTTTCTAGAAGCTTCTAGAATTAGGGTTTTACAAAGTCAGTTTTTTTCTTTTTTGGTGACGACATGAAAAAAAATGGGGATTTTTTTTTCTCGGGGACTGCCGCCCTTGAACCCCCGCCCAGGGCCCGGCCCGAACCTGGACCCCAGTGAGGATACATGTTGGGGTGTACAGTATAGCATGATCAGTTGCCACATACCAACAATCAACCACTTGGAGATTGATCTTGGACGACACTACTACACTTACAACGCCCACTAGAAATAAGTACCTTGGACCCTGCTACTCTGTTATACCTGAATTCAACCTTGAAGGCTAACCAAAGCTTGAGAGGAGCTCAACTTCTCCCTTTTCACCACCTTCGTAAACATATTTGTTGGATTGGCATCCGTATGTATCTTGTCCAGCTTGACCTATCCATCCTCCAACACTGACCGAATGAAATTATATCTCAATTGTATGTGTTTTGTTTTAGAGTGCAAGGAAAAATTCTTTGCAAGATGTATAACACTCTAGTTGTCTGTAAACAAGTAACTTTTAGCCTGTTGTTTTCCCAACTCTTCCATGAAAAGTTGCAACCATATCATCTCCTTTTCCACCTCTATTGTAGCAATATACTCTACCTCTGTGGTGGATAAAGCAACCACCTTTTGCAACCGAGAAATCCAACTCAATATTGTCCCACCAACTGTAAATACATAGCCTATGGTACTCCGCCTGGTATCAATATCCCCTGCCAAATCTGAGTCAACATATCCTTTTAAATTAGTATTAGAGCCACCAAAATATAAACATTTATTGGATGTACCTCTCAAGTACCTGAGAATCCATTTTACCGCATTTCAATGCTCAACACTGGGATGACTCATATACCTGCTAAAAACTCCTACAACATGTGCAATATCTAATCTTGTGCATACCATGGCATACATTAAACTACCTACAACTAAAGCATATGATACCTTGGACATTTTTTCTTCCTCCTCTTGTGCCTTTGGACACATATCCTTAGTCAACTTAACATGACTAGGCAAAGGTGTGCTAATAGCTTTTGCATTTCCATATGAAATTTCTGCAACACCTTCTCAACATAATCAGCCTGAGATAAAAACAATTTTCTATTTTTCCTATCTCTTGTAATCTTCATACCAAGGATTTGTTTTGCTGCCCCCAAATCCTTCATAGCAAATGAATTTTCTAACTGTTGTTTTAACTCCCTTATATGATCCATGTTAGACCCCGCTAACAAGCATATCATCAGCATATAAACATATATAATGTAGCTATCATCATCTAACCTCTTAAAATAAACACAATGGTCTGAATTACATTGATTGTAGCCTTGCTCAGCCATAAAACTATCAAATTTAATATACCATTGCTGAGGTGCTTGCTTCAAGCCATATAGACTTTTCTTCAATCTGCACACAAGTTTCTCCTTACCTTTGACCTCAAATTCTTGTGGTTGTTCCATATATATTTCCTCTTCCAAATCACCATGGAGAAAGGTTGTTTTAACATCAAGTTGTTCTAAATGCAAATAGTCACCTGCCACAATACTTAAAACAGTACAAATAGAAGTCATTTTAACAACAGGAGAAAAGATTTCATCAAAATCAATACCCTTTTTCTATGCAAATCCCTTTACAACTAATCTAGCTTTAAATCTTTTCTTACCTCCATCCTCCTCTTTCAGCCTATAAACCCATTTGTTTGGTAAATCCTTTTTACTTGCAAGCAACTTGCATAATTCCCAAGTCTGATTTTTTAGCAAGGAGTCCATTTCATGCTCCCAATGAACCTTGGTATCCACCTACATAACTTCATCATAACATTTTGACTCACCAACATCAGTTAATAAAATAGAATACAAAGAGGGAGAAAATCTTTCTGGAGGTCTACTTATCCTTGAAGATCGTCTAACATTCACTGGAGTTTGTGGTATTTGTTGTTGTTGTTGTTGTTGTTGTTGCGAAGCATGAGGAACCATTAGAACATTGTTGTTTGGTGTATCATCCAACACTACATAACCATTTTCTTTCTTCTCATGTTGTTGCAACTGATCTTTGTACAACACTTTCTCATTGAATATGACATCCCTGCTTCTCACAATTTTTTGATTTTCAAAATTCCAAAGCCTATAACCAAATTCATTAATGCCATATCCAACAAATATACATTTCTTTTATTTTTCATCAAGCTTGGTTCTATTTTCAGAATCTACATGTGCAAATGCTTCACAACCAAAGGTCTTGAGAAAAGAATAACTCACCTTCTTACCTGTCCATGCTTCCTTTGGAATACCAAAACCCAAAGGATTAGAGGGACCTCTATTGATTAAATAAACAGTAGTGTTTATAGCCTCTACCCACATATTTAAAGGGAGCCCAACATGCAATCTCACAGTTCGTGCATGCTCCATTATTGTTTTGTTCATGCGCTCAGCCACTCCATTTTCCTGTGGAGTCCTTGGAACTGTTTTCTACCTACGAATACCATTGGAAGAACAATAATCTTCAAACTCTTTGCTATAATACTCACCACCATTATCAGATCTGAGACATTTTAACTTTTTACCTGTCTCATTCTCAACCAAGCTTCTCCATTTCTTAAAAGTTTCAAATACATCATATTTCTACCTAAGGAAATAAATCCATACCTTCCTTATTGCATCATTAATAAAAGTGACATAGTACCGAGAGCCACCGAGAGAAGATACTTGAGCTAGTCCCCATACATCTGTATGCACAAGCTCCAATTTCTAATCTTTCTTTTGCTTCCCATCCTTGATAAACCTAACTCTCTTTTGTTTTCCATACACACAACTTTCATAGAAATCCATATTAACACATTTTAGACCTGGTAAAACATTATTTGAATGAAGTACTTTCATACCTTTTGCACTCATATGCCCAAGTCTATTATGCCATAGTGTTGATTCAGAATCCACAACAACTATCTGATTTTCTGCCTGCTGAACTGCAACAATTTTTCCTGAACATTGATTTTTATCTGCAATAGCTAAAGTAGAAGGAACAGTATGACCTGTACAAAGATATAAGGTGCCTACTTTCACACCTTTTGCTACCACTAAAGCATCTTTTGTAACTTTCCAATTTTTATCACTAAATGTAACAACACAACCTTCATCATCTAGTTGCCCTATTAAAATTAAATTTCTTTTTAACTTTGGAACGTTCCTTACCTCATGTAGTAGCCAATGATTCCCATTCTGCAACTTAATCTTGATTCTCCCCTTTCCAACAATCTGACAGGGTTCGTTATCTCCCAAATAAACTAGTCCAAAATCCCCTTGGACATAATCAAGAAAATAAATTCTATGGGGCATAGCATGAAATGAAGCCCCTAAATCTAACACCCAAGAATTGTCAGTATTATGGGGCATAACATGAAATGAAGCCCCTAAAACTTACCACATTTTCCTCTTTATTGCCTTCCTTTGTGTCTCCTTTATTTTTTTGAGACCAACAATCTTTCTTTAAATGACTCGGCTTACCACAGTACCAACAATCCCTCTTGTCTCTAGATTGGGACCTTTTGTCCTTTGATTTTCCTCATGACTTCCCACGACTTCTAGAATTGTTTCCTCTCTCCTTTGTTCTGCCCATGCTTTCTGTATGCAAAACACTGCCTAATGTGGATGATCCACCCAAGCTTTTCCTACAAATTTCTTCGCTCAAAATGACACCAACATCATCAAATTTCAATGTATTCGAACCAGAAACAAAATTGCTAACAACCATTACCAAGCTATTCCAACTTTCTGGAAAGAAACACATAATCAAAAGAGCCCTAACTTCTTCATCAAAGTTTACATTTACAGAAGTTAATTGACTGGTAACCATATTAAACTCATTTAAATGATCATCAACTGACCCACCTTCTACCATTTTCATATCAAATAAATGTTTCATAAGAAATACCTTATTCGAAGTGAAAGGCTTTTCATATAACTTCACCAAGGTTTCCATCAACTCTTGAGTTGTCTTTGTTGTTGTAATATTGAATGCCACCGATTGTGCCAGGCATAAACAAATGGCTCCCAATGCCTTTCTATCCAAATTTTTTCATTCCTCATCACTCATTGTTGTCGATTTCTTGGCTATTCCTTCCAATGGCCTCCATAAATCCTTCTTATAGAGATAATCATCCATCTGCATCTTCCATAACTGATAGTTTTTCCCATTGAATTTATCTACCTTCAATTTACCCTCGTCCGCCATTGCTCCCACTTAACCATGAGACTCCCACTCAACTGTGGGACTTTCTTGCAGATGATAATCAAACACAACCCGCTTTGATACCACTTGTTAGGGTTAGAAGGTAGATATCTAACAGTTAAATGCAGATTTGATCAATAAAATAGAGAAATAAACACACAGAAAATTATAGCAGAAACAAGACAACACAAAGAATTTAACGTGGTTCCCCCAATCCGGGTTACATCCACAAAACCGCAACCATCGAATGATTTTATTATCCAATGCAAAACATATTACAATTTCACGAATAATCACCTTTTTTTGCATACTATAACCCCCATCCCAACCCCTTATAACAAGCTTTCTAGAAGCTTCCAAAATTAGGGTTTTACAAAGTCAGATTTTTTTCTTTTTCGGTGATTTTTCCTTTTTCATCAGTTGCCACATACCAACACCAAATTCCTGGATGAATCAGTATTCCTTGTCAATACAACAAATCAGTGGAAGATGTACTTTTATGGATCATTCACCCAACATGGATCAGGAGTAGGTATTCTCTTCATCACCCCTCAAGGCGATTACATCCCAAAGTCATGCAGGCTATCATTTCCATGTACTACTAACATTGTTGAGTACAAATCCCTAATCACATGTCTAAGGATAGCAATTCAATGGCAGATACAAGAGATGAAAGTCCATGGAGATTCACAGCTGGTTATCAACCAAGTCAATGATGATTACCAAACTAAGGACGATAAGCTTACTCCTTACAAAAAGATGGTAGAGAATCTCAAGGACCTTTTCATTGATATAACTTTTGAGTAGAATCCTCGCATGAACAATAGAGCAGCATATGCTATGACAACAATTGGGTCACTGTTAGACATGCCAAACAACATCTTGCAATGTGAATTCTTGGTAGAAAAATTCTCATGCCAACTTTCAAAATCCCAGAATCTAAATTTGTGTGTGTCATTGTTGGTCCTGGATCCCCGTGGTACCATATGACTTCTTTACCTATCTAAGCATGGGAACCCTCCCATCTGATATCACCCCTAACCTTAAGAAGACCTTTTTTTAGAAGGCATTTCAATTCTAGATCTTAAGTGATACCTTATATTGTAGAAGCATCTAGGGGAAATTATATAATCAATGTCTTAACCACAAGGAAGCCTTGACCACTTTAATAGAAGTACACAATGGCATATGTGGTTCCCATTCTAGTAGTATGACTTTAGCTAAGAAACTATTGAGGACATGATACTACTGGCCAACCATGGAAAAAGAAGCCCATCAGTTTGTGCAAAAGTGTGTCTAGTGTCAACAACATGGAGATTTGATTCATGCACTAGCTCAGGAATTGCAACCAATGGTCACACCATGGCTTTTCTTGCAGTGGGGGCTTGACCTCATAGGAAAGATTACCCCAACCTCATCTAATGGCCACAAGTTCATCATAACAGCCACTAAGTACTTTACCAAGTGGGTCGAAGCCATTCCTATGACCTACATAATGGGGAAGTGAATTTCCAATTTTATCTTGAATTACCTCATCTGTCGTTATGGTGTTCCACAAACTCTTATCTTAGACAATGAAACACCCTTCAAAGATCAAGATGTGAAAGAGCTATGTCAAAGATTCAACATCCTTGACACTAATTCTCTACCTCGTATTACCCCCAGGGCAACGGTCAAGTTGAGGCCACAAACAAGACCATTATGAAGATCCTAAAGAAAATCATCAATGAGCTGGTTGTGACTGGCACTTGTAATTAAATCCCGCTCTGTGGGCCTATCGAACCAATATCTGCACGCCTACCAGTGCAACCCCATTCTCCTTGGTCTATGGATCAGAAGCCATCTTGCCTATTAAGGTTGAGCATCCATCATTGTGAGTGTCACTACAAAACCTAATCACTATGAAGAATACAAAATATCTTGGCTAAATGAGCTAGAATTCTTGGATGAGCGTCGTCTTGATGCTCTTAATCACTTACAAGTATATCAAAATCGACTAAAACAAAGCTATAACAAGAAGATCAAATGTCAGTCTTTCCAGGTAGGGGATCTTGTCCTAAAGCATAATCAAAAGAATCTTCCAAATCAGGACAGTAAAGGAAAGTTTAAGCCTAACTGGTTAGTTCCCTTTGTCATCACAACAAGTTATGGATTAGGAGCACACCAATTGTCAACACTTGAAGGTGAACCCTTGTAGGAACCAACTAACAACTTGCATCTTAAAAGGTTTTATGCCTAGTCTTGAAGGGTGTAAATATGAAAATACAAAAAAATCAAAAAGTGATCAAAATCCAAAAAAATAAGAAAAAGGATTGAAAAAAGTAAAGAAAAATAATTGTCCTCTAGTGAAAACCACTTCGATGGTGCTTTGGGCAAGTACCTTGGTGAAAACATGGAAAACAGGCGCCTTGCGTAAATAAAGTACCTCCATCTACCTGGGCTCTTTCTCCTATCATTCCATCCATCACATCGCATCCTTCATCCTATTTCATCAATCACCCATTTGTGTCCATATCATAGCTTGATGTTGTGAATTATCATAAGTAGTACTACTTGGCATAATCCAAAGGTCAATTTGTCCTACCTATATCGAGGTAGTCTGTCATATCACACCAAGGGAAATTCGTTATGGATCGGATTGGGTTCTTGTATATCTTAGGGTCATCGAAAATCCCAAAAACATTCATAAAATCTCATAAAAAATCCAAAAACATTCGTAAAACATTCATAAGGAAATCCAAAAACTTTTGCAAAAATCTTGTATAGCTAAAATCCAAAAACATTCAAAAATTGTAAAGTCAAAATCCAAAAAATTCAAAACACATAAAAAAACCCTAAAAAGTTTAAATATCAAAAATCTAAAAACAATATCATGTCAAACTACAGGTCTTTGAACTTGAACGTAGGTAAGGCCATCATTGATGTGCCCCCGAGACACCCTAGGTTAGTCCTTTAGGAGTATATTATAATAAACTGACATTTCATCAATTGCTAAATATCTTCACCTTTAATAAGTCATGTCGGTTAAGCTATGTGGTCTCTGCGTGTATAACGTAGGCAAGGCTCATCTTTGATCAACCCCCAAGGCCCCTAGGATAGGTCTTTTAGGTTAGGTTCTTTGTCGGAAAACTTGAAAACTCCTAAACATTCACAAAATTGAAAACCTTAAACATTTGTAAAACCTTAAACATAAAAAAAACTCGAAAACTCCTAAACATTCAAATAATAGAAAATAAAAAAAAATTGGAAAATATTCAAAAGACCTAAACAACATCAAATATATTAGAGAAAACTCTAAACAACATCAAATAATCGAAAACCAAAACATCCACATAAACTTTCAAAAAGACCAAAAACAACCTCAAAACATTTTCAAAAATACCAAAAACATTGAAATATTTCAGAAAATCCAAAACCATCCATCCCATTTCGCTTTCACTCTCAATAAACCTCCATCCATAATAAATTGAGCGTCACCTTCAACCTTTGGAAAAACAAATAGAAAGCAAGTACCACAAGTTGTAAAGTGAGAACCTAAGTGTCAAAATATAAAGTCTAGATCATAGGTAAACGAATCAATGAAGTTTGTATCAACGATTTATCATAAACCTCATCCTAATCAAAACATCTAATCAACATGTCCTAGGATGAATCCTTCCTGTGATGGGCATCAGTATCATAAATCACCTTAGCTATGTTAAACTGACAAGAGATATGGATAACACTGACTGTTTTTCTTTGATCTTTTCTTATGATTTATCTTAATGACCCATTCTAAGGACCTCTCGATGATTTCTATCAAAACAATTTAAAGAGAAAGGAGTGGGGCATCAGTCATTATCTTTCGTTTGTTGTGCTTATGGGTATTCTTGTAAAATAATCTCGGCCCATACTTGCTTAGTTGTGTGTAGGAAAGTTGTTTGGAGAACATTGTTGACTATTGCGTATGATTTGGTCTAATATATTATAAAGCTTCTAACTTACATTCCAACAAGGTTTCTGTATGTCAAGGTGTGAACAAGAACTAGTCTATTTGTTTGCACAGTCAAAGCCCATTACACTAGATACAATGCCATCTTGGTTATCAATACCTTGATGCATTGTGTCTATGTGTTCTATAAAAAATAAGGAATGACAAAAAAATCCAAATCCCAAGATATGAGCAAATCATTATTATGCATTTCTCATCACCATCTCTAATAAAGTCTTAGTGGATCATAGACTTGTTGGACTTTTTGAATCAATCATCAAAATCAATGGTCAATCATCTTATTTCTTCTATCTTCTCTCCATGCTAACTTGGTATCATGACAGTCAACAAAAAATATCATCAATGCATCCATCCATACATCCATATGCATACATCATCTCATAAATTGCATATAAAAATACACAAAAAGAAATGCATCCACATCATTTGCATACGCATCACATGAGCATATCATATCATCCATCCCATGGAATATCATAAAAAAAAGGTATTGAAAGGAGATTATCTTCGCATAAACATGAATAAAAGAATTGCATCCATACATGATAATATATAAGCATATCACATCATATCAACATCAAATGCATCCATACATTCATAAGCATGAAATAAAATGAACACATCACATCATATTGAATTTGTATCATATATCAAAAAATGGTGACTATCATAATACAAAATCTGAATCAATGTATGTATATCGATCAAAAGTAAAAGATCCACGAGGTTATCAAAAAGGAGCCCATGAATGTATATTTTTATAAAGAATTAGACAATAATTAAAAAGTGTTTGTATAAGCAAGCTAGCCTTGATGGCTACTCCCCTCACCAGGTTGTCTCTCTGGCTGATCCTCAACTTGGGGATGTGCCCTACTCCTCGATGAGCAATTTGGCTACCTAATCACCACAGGGACATCCCGGTGGTAGTGCATGTGATAATAAGCAACCTCGGTAACAACCTCTTAGTACAATCAGGCAGACACTATACATCCCTAAGCTGCAGTTGTCATAGACTCTAGCTACTAGCGCCGCCTGAACTCCTATGCTAACTGCATATTAGCAGTCTGCCTGAGTTGACGCTTCTGGTCTCTCTCTGTTGTCAGTGCCTGTACCTGTTGTCTGGCCTGGTCTCTCTCAACAACAACAGTGATAACCAAAATCTACTGATGAGCCTGATCTCGCTCATCTATCACCACCTACAACTACTGTATCTATGCATCATGGGGATTTGGCCTAGGCGGTGGTTGTTGCTATATCGATAGTTGTTGAGGAGGCTACTAGTGCAATGGTGGTGCACCTGGGACTTATCCATCATGATGTTGGCCATCATGGCCATCCTATCCTCTGCCCCTGCCATCTAGACCTCTGCCTTGTCCTCTGCCCTATCCATCATCTGGTTGTCCTCTACCTTTGCCTACACCCCTCCCTCTCGACCTCCCTCGTGGAGGTACACCTGATGGATCTGTAAATTGTGAAGGGGGAACGAATCATGCATCATAAGTAGGCATCATTTGTGCATCTTCCTATCCCTAATCATCGGCCCATGGCCTAACAACCAACTATCGAAAGCCCTCAACAACCTTGTGGGATGGGATTGTGTGTCCCCATGTTTTCTCTCGAGCTGCCCTAGCAAAGATGGTGGTATGTTGATCATCGGGCCTGTCCTGCCTCTCGCCAAACTATCTAGCAACCCTATCAGGCAAGTACCTCTCAATCATAGTGTGCTCTCGACCCTGTACATATCAAGTCTGTCGAGTGAGGAAGAGCTATTGCACATCATCATACCAAGTTGGCATCTGAAGCTATGGCCGCCATCTGAATACTATCATGTCGTCGATCACTTGATGCTAGTATGGAATACCAAGTTGCCTTGTGTGCTGCAAAGTGATGGCACCCCTGCATCTCCAAACAACAAGATCATCTAGCTCTACATCTGCGATCTGAACAATAGGTCGAAGCACAACGATGTGCTCCCAAGCCCAAATATGGAGAAGAGTGACCCTTGTGCCAATAGCCTTACCATTGCAGTAAACAAAATCATGCATATCATGGTAAAGGGAGCCCAACATCATTGGCCCCCATGCATACTAGGTCCTATGGAAGAGCATCCTGTGCCAAGCCAGACCCCATCCCGGACTGAATCCTCTGCTCTGTTGATCTGGAGCAACCAAATCTGAGATCATTGCTACAATGATCAGTCTAAAAGTCGATGCCTGACCTCTGTACATCTCGAGGTCAATCTAGGAGTTGACCAGGACAATGTCCTCTTGGTCAAGCACCTCATGGAAAGCATCATAGCTGACATCAATGTCATTTATCATGTGCTCGCCATGTATCGACAAATGCAAAATATGCCATACATCCTCCAACATCACTGTCGCCTCACCGGTAGGTAAGTGGAACAACGAGGTATCACTATGCCATCGCTCGCACAACGTTGTCATCATCACTAAATGGGTCCGGACGATGGGAATGTAAGCAACATACCAAAAGCTAATCTCTCCTAGGTGCTCCTATCGCAACTCAGATAGATCACCAAGTCTAGACAAAACTGTTGGTCGATCCTCACGGGACATCAAAGGCGAGATAACCTCATGCACCCACAAAGCACACAATCTCAAAATTCAAGAAAAATGACTAAGTTTAGAGTTTTTATCCCCCAAAATGACAATAGTGTCGCTATTTACGATAGCATTGCTATAACTCAAATTCCAAATAGCAACGCTCGAAGCATTCAAATTTCAAATCACGAACTATGTCGCTAAACACATATGCGTCGCTATTTGACTCTGGAAAACCCTAACCCTAAATTTCAAATCACAAGTTGCATTGCCATTTACATATGCATCACTATTTAAAATTTGAAACCCTAATTTTAAATCGCGAACTACGTAGTTATTTACATATGCATCGCTAGAAATCAAAATAGTGTTGTCGATTCTACAAATAGCGTCGCTATATGGCAACGCCGCCAAAGTTCAAATTTCAAAATGCATTAAATGTGCCTAAAAGTCAAAATTCAAATCAAGTTTTGAATCACATACCGATGGTCCTACGCTTGGAAGCCTCTGGTACTCACGAACTTAGTCAAAAATGTGTCATGGGAGCACTCATTGCGCCATTTCATCAGAGGGTTAGAGCACAAAATGCGAGAATTCTCTAAGGTGTGAATGCACAAATGAATTGAAAGTGACCCTTCCTCACCTATTTATGCTTGAAAATTAGGGGTTTTTTCCCTAATTTAACCATGAAGCTAGGATTTTTCACCAATTTTTCCAAACTGAAGCTTATTTTGCATCATTTTATGTGTTTTTGGCATGTTTTTTGCATCCTGAAGCCTTTCTTGACCCCTTGGGCAACATTTTACCTTTGTCGAGAAATCAACCCAAAATTTTAAATATTTTCCCGATTTCTCAAGGGGGCAAGGAACCAGCTTATTCCTTCTATTGGGGCAACAGTGGGGCATCCAAAAAAAAAAATTAGAATTTTTTTATTTTTTGACTTAAGCAACAATTTTTAATCCGAAGGGCGTCAGTCTTTGAACCAGCGTAACAAGTACCTCGCTTCAAACAAGGGCAAAATGTAAACACTTAAAAATGTCCTGAATGATATCATACACTTGAATAAGGTATACTAACATCATTTCATCTTGAAACGCATCCTATTTTCGGTTAATTAATTAAATTAGCCTACCTATTTAATTAATTGTATTATTTGCATCTATTAACCTAATTAATCTAATCAGGTTAATTCACCCCAATTATGCTAACATTTCATCTCATTTAATTAAATAAATCAAACTATTTAATTTAAATTCCTAAATCTTCTTATTTAATTAAATAACCCTAAGTTATTTAATTAAATTTCATCACCTTTCCCCCTTTCATTAAATCAATGTATTTAATAAAAATCATCTAATTCCCCTAATTGCATGATTAAACATTTGTTTAATTAACAATTACTAATTAATCTAATTCCTCACACTTGCAAGGGAATATTCCTCCTTTGCACATTCCTCCAAAAGGAATATTCCCATAGAATATTCTTTCCCCTTTTCACAATTAAACTTTGTTTTAATTTGCTAAATTATCCTTTTCCCTCTCCCTGGAATATTCTCTTTCCTCACTCATTTGAAAAAAGGGAATATTCTTAGAAAGCTTGATGTGCAAGTTAACTTGTCACCTCTTGTGCAAGTTAACTTGTGACCTCTTGTATAGGTCAAAAGTGTGTTTGTTTAAAGGAAGGTTAACCCTTGATTAAAATCTCATCTTTCATTCTCATCCATTGATGAGAATCTATGATCCATGCTTCCAACTTCTTCCATCCTTGACCGTTGATTAGCTTTTTTGATCTCAACCATTCATTTCTCATTTGTTTTCCTATAAATAGGTCACTATTTGGAGACAAATGAATCCATCTTTTTCAGAGAAAACTCATGCTGTTGAAATCACTCACACTCACACTCATATTTAGCACATATTTAGCATCTTTTTAGTTTAATCACTTTCATAATAGCTTAGCTTCCATTAATGGCTGCCATGGTAACTTAGATGCATACATTTAGCTTGTTTATTAATTAGGGTTTGAATCTTTTAGCTTAGAATCCATTTAGATTAGCTTTGAATTTGCATATCTTAATCATTTTAGCATAAAATCATGTTAAATTAGCTTGCATCATGCTCATTTAGATCAAAATCATGTTTCATCACACATCTCATAATGGTTTCACCAGTTTTTTTCAATAAAATTGGTTGAAACAAAGTTCATTTATCCACGAAATTGGGAAAGGGTCATTGTTTCACATCAACACGACACCACTCCCTTAATGGGATAAGTATCAGATGGATTAGAGTAGGCATTTAAAAGCTTTCATAGTTTAGCATGTTAGTTTTGATAGATGCTTGGTGTAATTTGCATTTGATTGATCCTGGTGAGATTGACGTTAGTGGCTTCATTATGCTTTGATTCTTCATGGATCAAGCGTAATTGGACCATGCTAATCCGTCGGTCATAGTTGCCACTTTCGACATTCACATTTTGGAGGTTATTGGGTAGCCCAGAAGGGAGTTGTAGGAAAAAATGCAAAAATGTCACCACTTTTGTCAACTCTCCCTACCAAAATGCATTTGACAAGCGTGATCATCTAGCTAGCAGGTATGTATATTTGCCAAAAATATATGCCATTTTTCCATTTTTCCTAGGGACTTTAAAGAATTGAACGAATATTCATTGCAAAAAGTGGTATTCATTGATGGGTTTTCAAGGGTTTTCCTTGCAAAAAGGGGTTTTCATTTGATATGCAGAGTTCATTATGTGCTTTTTTGTGGAGGGTTTTGTAATTTTGCAATTTTAATGCTTAGTCCAAAACTATCACAAATGAGGGAAACTATCCAAATTGAGCTCATGTGTGACTAACCAATTCAGTTGTTACATGTTCAACTAAATGAATGTCCTCACATAGATACAAGTTTTGAAAACACACTATCATTTATCAAATGCACTTAATGCCATGGACCAAGCTTCAAGGTAGATAGTTAAACTTGCACAACCTATGTGATATAAAATTGTATGCTTGATAACACACTGCATTTTTCAACCTCCACATCACAACATACCTAAGCCCTTGTGGTTTTTAAGCCCATATATGTAGGTGTGCATTACAAATAGCAAGAACAACAATTTCTTACCATTATTGGCAATAATGAATAAACTTGTTGACAGTGGTGAATGTTGTCTAGTGCAAGTTGGGAAACACAATGTGTTTTGAATCCTGCCTTTACTTATACCCAAGCTTTGTCTTGAAATGCAGATATACAAACATATAGATGGGGTTCTATTTTATCAAATAACACATTTCTCATTAAAGGTAGACTCTATTAATCATCAATACATAGTGTACTTCATAGTACATACTTCACAGGGCAGGGAGAGCATGGCATAAGCGTCTATACAATTGACAACACATTGTGTTTCTAAAGCTCCAAAATGGGCAACAAGGAATACTCATATTTGTAAAGAGGCTTCTACATTGCAAAACACATTGTGTTTACATAACTTTTGCATTGTGTTTACAGAACAACAATTCCATTACAAAATTTGGGAAGCTTAATGGCCATTTTGTGTGTTATTATGACCTCGCCTTGGTAGTTTGTATGGTATATATATTGAGTAAAATCAATTACAATAACAATGTTCCTTAATCACAACCTTATGAAACCCAACTATGCAAAGATGCTTCACAATTGAACAAAGGTACATGATTTAAATGGAGAAATACTCTAATGTAAAATGATAAATATTATGTTCTTTTGCAAATATATATGATCTAATTACCGAGGATCCAAAGGTTCCTATTCTATTTTGGGAGATAAATCATATTGATGTAGTGTTGGAAAAATCATCCTAAAATTAATACAAATCAATTATGAGGAGGGTAATTAAAAGGATGCAGTATCATCCTTAACTGATGTTTTAAGCATTTCTCGTGTAACACTCACACTTCAAGGAGGAAACATCCTTCATGTAAAAATTTGGGATATAATAGACACACAATAATGTAACATTTATTTTATTTAAATTAAACTGCAAATTATTTTCATTCTCCACACTAAGGATCTCATCTATAAATAAATCAAAACTTCTAAATGCAAAATAAATTTTGGAAATTTAACTGTCCAATACACTTGCAATTCAAGCTATGACAACTAGAATCACATGTATTTAGTGCATGAGCTTCACGTCTCCTAAAGCATCCTTCTCAATTCACTCACCCTTGTTTTATTCAATTTTTCTTCCTCGCCTATATCAACCACTTGGAAGAAAGACAAGTGTTAGTGATAGATTAAATTGGAAAATTAAAGACATTTGGTGCTACAAAGAATTAATTTTATTCCAAATTTCACCAATATTGGATTATATGTTGTGTTGACTGCAACATGCCAGCTTGTACAAATAATAAACAAACATATTAAACTACACAATGGGAATTCATTTTCCAATTTAACCTATCGCTAACACTAGTAATATATATTAGCAATTATATCTGTCATTTTGCCATTCTACTGGAACTGTGAAGTACTGAACGTTCATTTGGATTTATGAAAAACTCATCTCTCTTGGCATATGAAAGAGGCTATAACTTGCATAATCAATAAGGGTAGAGAAGACAGACAAGAAAGATACCATGTACCACTGTCAAACTTCTGTTTATATGATTACTTGTACAAACAACTAAAAAAATATAGATTATTGCAAGACACATTGGTTACAAATCATAGTGTGCATCGATTATGCAAGAATAAAGGTTAAGAAGTCAATGAAAACCTTGGTGATCACCTTGATTGATTAAAAAATAACAGGTAATCTCCCAACAAAACATGCCTCCCATAGGCATGTAACATACAAAAAACACATAAAAACATACATAAAAACATACATAAAACACACATAAAAACATACATAGAAATATACATAACATGATGGGATGACGTAGTCTAGGGCCCACCAAGATAGGGGATAAAAGTGATGAAATTTGCAGATGGGAGGAAATGTTACAACAACGGAAGCGAGGTGATAATGACATTGTCAAATTGTGTTTCCCGCATTGTGGGCAGGAATTTCACCATAAAACTCGCCAGCCCAATGGCTTGCACGAGAAGCTATCTCTTTCTCTAGATTTTGTGCACCCACGGGTATTGCAAGCTGACATGAGTTAGACATGCATTGTAAATTGTAATAAGTTTTTTTTTTTGAGAACATGTGTTTAAATATGATAATACATAAATAATTGCAGGTTGGAAAACACTCTATGTTACGAGTTATTTCATTTTGCATGATCGAATCTAAAGGGTGAAGAGCACAGGGAGGAGTTGCAGGTGGGGAATACACAAAACATACCAAATTGAGGTGAGGGGTGACTAAGCAATTGGGTTATTACTTGTAAAGGGTTTTAGAACAATATGTGGGTTGCAGGTTTTATAACACCCAATGTTTTCAACCTTGGAATTTTATAAAATAGTATGAATGTAATCAAAACCTTTTCTAATTAATGCAATAACAACCCAATTGGTTTGTCGCCCCTCAACTCAATTTGATTAGACACCCAGTGTTTTCCAACATGTAATTATATATAAACAGTATGAATGTAATGAAAAAGTTTTGTTTAGTACACAATAAGAATGTAATGAAGATCACCTTCATAATTTATTTACACCAAATTGAATGAGATAGATAGAAGTTAATGTATTGAGTGAAAAGATTCTCCTTACTGTTGAGAAGTTGAGGAAGGTGCGTGTGCAGTATGCGCAATGGGAAAATGGAAACACAAAACTCGAGCAACATGTAGTAGAAAGTATGTAATGAAAAAGGAATCTGCTTTAAGAACACTTGAAAAGAAGCAAACCAAAGTGAATGGGATAGATAATGTATTGACTGAAGAGATTTTTCATTCTCTTGACAACTTGATGAAGGAGCGTTGTGCAGTATGTGCAATGGGAAAATGCCAATGTAGAATCAGAGGCAACAGGTACTAGAATGCATGGAATGAAAAAGGAATCTTCTATGAAAACACTTGAAAGAAGCGAAGCAGAGTGATTGAGATGGATAATGTATTGACTAAAGAGATCCTTCATGCTCTTGAGAAGTTGAGGAAGGTGCATGTGCAGTATATGCAATGGGAAAATGGAAATGCACAAGTGGACAAACTGAAGAGGTTTTGTATTGCACAAAAATTTGTGCAGGAAAAGAAAGTGAGAGATGATGCTTTGGGTGGAGTTGAACAAGTAAATTCAAAGATTCTTGAACATAAGAATTCCATAGGACAACATAGAATTGGAAATGGATGAAAAGAAGGCAGAGACATGAAAGTCCTATGCAAATATCAGGGAGGTGTTAACAGGTAAGAGTAGTGGGGATGAGGAAAAATGCATGGATGGTCAACTTGTAGATACAAAAGCACTAGTTGGAAGTGTTGGAACTGAAGCAAAACAACACAAGACTACAATTAACCACTTAGAAGAGGAATTAAGAGATAAGAAGAAGATTTTATCATCAAAAGAAAAGGAGATTAATTAATACTGTTGAAAGCTATTGAGAGATTAGAAAATGAACATTTGCAAGAATCTAAAGGCATTTAAAAGTTGAAGTCTGATATCATGCACCTCGAGGCTCAATTAATAAATGTTCAACTTACCAATAAAGATCCTGTAAGGCATATTGAAAGATCAAAAGTGAAACGTGTTGTTGTTCAACTTATAAAAAAGTCTAAATTACATGAATGATAAATATTGAAGGTGCCTTTCATTACACTCCTACTATGTAAATAACAAGAGGTTTTAACTACATTAATACTCTCTTCCAAAATTTAATTCCTTTCCATTCTCACCTAAATTGGATGGTACTCATGTAGGGAGAAGCTAATCTCCTGACAAAACACACCTATGCATAAACATTATAACATAACACCTCATCCCCCATGCCAATCTCCCGATAAAAAACATTGACGAAGAGACTTGACGAATGAAGTTGACAGCATGATTGTAATGAAAACCTTTAGTTTTGTAGATAATAAGAATGTAGTGAAGTTTATTCACATTCATAATTTAAAGCAACTCTTACTTACACTAAAAGTTGCATTTCAATTTCCGCATATGATTTATAAATAAATGCAGAATATAATTGCAAGTTGGAAAACATAATGCGGTTTTCTATTTATTTCATTTTGTACATTCAAAGCTAAGTGGTGAAGAGTGCGGGGACGAGTTGCAAGTGGGGGTTTTATAAAACTAACTAGATTGAGTTGAGGGGTGACTAACTAATTGGGTTGTTACGTCTACAAGGTTTTACAACACTATGTGGGTTGCAAGTTTCATAATACCAAGTGTTTTCCAATTTCATTACATTCTTACTATCTAATTCACAAAAGGTTCTCAAGACAATAAAAAAAATACCAAATTGAGGTGAGGGGTGACTTAGCAATTGAATTGTTACTTGTAAAGGGTTTTAGAATAGTATGTGAATTGCAGGTTTTATAACACCCAATTTTTTCCAACTTGGAATTTTACAGAATAGTATGAATGTCTTGAAAAGCTTTTGTTATTTAGATGGTACGAATGTAATGAAAGGCAACTTCAAAATTTATAACAAGTCTTACACAGAGTAAAAATTGCATTTCAATTTCTTAATATGATCCAAATATACATGCATAGTATGATTGCAGGTTGGAAAACACAGTGGGAGTCAAGTACATAATTTATGAAACCTCCAACCCACATAATGTTGTAAAACCCTCTACACACTGAGGGAAAATGAAAACCCTTGTTTTCCCATCAATGAAAACCCATCTTCGCAACAAATAGCCGTTCAATTCTTCACAGTCCCTAGGCAGAATGGAAAAATGACATATATTTCTAGCAGATATACATACCTACTAGCTAGTTGCCTGCGTTTGTCACATGTGTTTTGGTAGGGAGAATGGCCACTCTGCTTCGACCTCCAAACCCCTGCAACTCCCTTCTGAGCTCGCTAGCAACCTTCAAAATGAGAATGTTGAAAATGGTGATGTTATGGGCTTTATGTGGTTTTAAAAATACATCATTTCATTGAGAACCCACATTGTGTTTTCCAACTTGGTTATATATTCTACATGGTTTTTGGTTTCTCTAAACATTATTTAGTTATTTCACTCATATTTCCACAATGGGTTGTCAGTTATTTCATATGACTTCCTTAAAAAAGTTGTGTCGTGAGAACATTAAAATGATAAAATTAAAAAACCCTCAACACAAAAACACATAAACAACTTTGCATTTCAAATGAAAACCCCTTTTTGCAAGGAAAATCCATTGTTTTCTCGTCAATGAAACTCATCTTCGCAACAAAAAGTCATTCAATTCTTCATAGTTCCTAAGCAAAATGGCAAAAATAGCATATATTTTTGGTAGATATACATACTTGCTAGCTAGTTGCCCATGCTCATCAAATGCGTTTTGGTAGGGAGAGTAGCCACTCTGCTTCGACCTCCGAACACCTACAACTCCCTTCCGTGCTCTCCAACAACCTCCAAAATGTGAATGTTGAAAATGACGATGTTTTGGGCTTTTTGTCCATTCCAAATTATGATTTTGAAATTGTGACGTTTTGAACTTTTAGTCAATTCCAAATTATGATTTCAAAAATCTACCGACGCTGCCATATTTTTCCGACGATAGAACAGGAGACGACACTCCAAACAACACACGCCTAAATAGTCCATGAAGATGCGTGGGGGATGGGGTCTTATGTTATAATGTCTATACATAGGTGCGTTTTGTGCGTTTTGTCGGGAGATTAGCTTCTCCCCAAAAAAATTCTAAAAAAACTGAGTGCGAAATAAATAAAGTTAGCGAAGCAGCACCATGGAACCTTGCTGTAACTTTTGTATGGGTTAAATTCTACATATTAGAGGTGACGTGTGTATGGGGGAGGAGGACACAGTCATTTGCAGTGAAGACTCCAACATCAATGGAGGTGGAATACCATGGCCATGCAGCCACCACCACCATCACCAATAACAACAATGCATGGTTTACAACATCGTTTTCCTCTTCTCTGGACGATGATGAATTTGGAGATTTCGAATCCGTTCCTGCACAACAAAATGATGAGGGCTTTTCATTTGATTTCCCCGGATCCGCCAATTTAAGAGCCCCTGCTATGGTTGTTGACGAAGACGATGATGGTGAGAATGAGTGGGGAGAGTTTGTGGATTTTAATACAAAGATGGACAAAGACGTCTCCAAACCCTTGCCTTTGTTTTTGTTCGGCGATGAAGAATTGGATGGTGGTGGAGGAGAAGTTAATCTATTATTGAATGACTTTGAGAAAGTCAAGAGCTCTTCTGGCACTGGCACTGGCACTGGCACTGGCACTGTCTGGCGTCGAGTTCAATGATTTTATTGCAACTCTTTACAAGCAGGCTGAGAAGGAGAATGGGAGCGTAAAAGAAGCTCAAGAAGATGCGAGCAAGGGGGGATCTGTGCAGCTCAATAATCACTCATTTCAAAACAATGGAGACTTGGAGTCAAGTGATCCCTGGGAATTCAAAGATTCGTTCTCTCAGCATGCCCATGCTAATGTTAATGGTAATAATGGCATAATACAAAGTGGTAATGGTGACGATGAGAAGGAATTGTCATTCTCATTGTATGAACCCCAATCTCATTCTAATTCTGAATTGGATGGTGAGCACTGTCATCAACAAAATGAAGACACACTGAAGGAGGTTGGCACATTTTATGATAAATTAAGAGCATATTCACATTCAGTTGCACTTGGGCATCTCTCTCAATTGGAGGTACAGTTTATTGCCCTGCCCACCTACTATTTGCACCAATGCATTTTTAAAGTGATTCGGAGATCTCATGTCTGGAATCTTGCTGTGCTTTTTTTCAGAAAACCTTTTCAGTTGCATCACAATCTAATGTTTTTGACGAGGCAGATGCACTCCCCAAAGAAATTCAGGTGTGCTTTTAATCATAAATTATTGCTTTTTTTCTTCTTTTCTTTATTAGCATTCCTATTTCAATGAAACATTTGTCGTCCCATTCCCCAAGATTTTGGATCATGTTGTATATCACATCAAATAATGTTTCACCAACTCCCAAAATTCAAGGATCAAATAATTGAAGGGCAAGAAAATACTAAATTTAAATCTATAGAAATATGTCTGCATCTTGTGGTCCATTGATGCAGAGGAGTTTTCCCTTATTAGCACACATCACGAAAACAAATTAACATATCTGGAGCTTCTCCTTTGCTTACAGAAATCAGAGTTGACACAATAATTGATTCAACAGGACCTCCATATAGAATATTGACATACTTGGAGCAGTATTAATCATATACAGAATTTGTATCTTTCTTTACACACAAACAGTGCAGACGTCTGATTTTCTATATTTGAGCCTGCTCATGTAATGTCCCCTTTTTTGGGATATACCTGATTTTTGCCCAAAAATAAGAATTCCAATAATACAATTTATTTGCAAAGAGTATTCTATAAATAAATTACACAATTACAATAGAACTTAGAGAAAACCCTAATTAATTAACATCAAGTATTATGATCATAGGTAATCCCTATTGAAAACACCATATCCTAAATACATTTGGATCCATTTAATAGCTTATTTCCAACAGCCAACCATATTAGGAATTCGGTGGGAAAGCATGATAGGACGCCAGGAGCCTGTCTTCTTCAATCAAGCCCAAGGGCACGGAATGAGCCTTCGAGTCATTCGGCCCCTTGGCCTCAGGTATTGACACATCCATCTTGGGGTTGGCGTACTTGATGAGGGAATCAGTACTGCTGCATCTCCCTATCACACGTTTCTCATTGATTCCAGATATGATTGCTTGTTGGAAATCAAATAAATGATTACTAATATTTCTTGATGAATTGACAATTTAAATTAATAAATAAATTAAAGCATTCTTAACAGATTTATAAACAAATAAATAATAAATGCAACCATATTGTATACCAATCACTTTCCAATATTTTAGATTGCTGTTCTTTTAATCAGAATTCTCATTCAATTGATTTCCTTCATCCAAATGGATGCCTTCCACAAATAAGTGTTCTCCTTTTTATATCTTAATTGGGGAGAGTCACCTCTTTTCACTAACATCCTTGCCTTGGTAAGGGACACATCCCTTCAAACCCAAGCGCTGCTTTAAACCTTTTTAATTGTTAATTATATGCTTTTGTGGAATCGCTGCCCATGATATTCTTTTGACTAGTATTAATTGACCTTTTGCTAATTTAATTCCCTAGCAGCGATCTCTTAGATTTTATAATTGCTGCAATTTCTTTGTCTTACGTGGGTGGGGGCATGGCAGCTCATATCTTGCAGTCTGGAAACTCTTAACAGTTTTGAAACAAACTATGGTTTATAAGTGTAGGAAAAATAACAGCAATAAAAATAAAATAATTCCCATAGAAAATGGAGTTTGCTTGATCAGCTCTCACTGAAATATTTTCATTATTTATTGCAAAAAATCCACTACAATGTAGCATTACAGCATTTTTGTGTGAGGTCCCATTTCCAAAAAATCTCCTTTTCTAGAGAGATGGACCCTCTTTAGTATGTTCTAAATCTATAGAATGTTGACATATAATTGATTCAATAGGACCTTCATATAGGATGTTGACATCAGCTCTCACTGAAATGTTTTCATTATTTATTGCAAAAAATCCACTACAATGTAGCATTACAGCAATTTGTGTGAGGCCCCATTTCCAAAAAATCTCCTTTTCTAGAGAGATGGACCCTCTTTAGTATGTTCTAAATCTATAGAATGTTGACATATAATTGATTCAATAGGACCTTCATATAGGATGTTGACATAGGCTTGGAGCAGTAACGATCATATACATAATTTATATTGTGACATACAAACACTGCAGATATCTGATTTTCTATATTTGAGTCTGCTCACATCTTGCAGTCTGGGAATTCAACAGTTTTGAAACAAACTGTGGTTTGCAAGTGTAGGAATCTGAACAGCAAGTAATAAAAAAAATCCCATAGAAAGTGGAGTTTGGTTGATCAGTTCACAATCAAATATTTTCATTATTTAGTACGAAAACTCCATTACAATGTAACATTACAACATTTTGTTACGAAGGTCCCAAAAAGTCTCCCTTTTTAGAGAGAGGCCCTCTTTGATATGTTCAGTACCTATGGTTGTGTAACAAACCACCCTACATTTTTATTTAAAATTTTTGGATATAAAATGCATATGCAATGCCTTCACACTTTCTGATCACCTAAATCCTGGAGTGGGCAAGGTGAGAGCATACAGTGCTTTGACCACACTACTAAGTTACTAAATACTAACTACTATGTATGCAAACATAATGAAATGGCAGCAAGCTGACCATAGCATGTAGGCGGCACAGCTGACCTCAATCAATTTTTTTTTAGCAGACAGCATGTGTTAATGCAAGCCATTAGCAGAATGTCTAAGTTGGTTCAAATCAAAATGCCTGATTACACCAGCTTGTTCAATGCTAAAATAGGCTAATAAAATACATTGGATCTAGCAGTGAACTGACCAAAACCTATCAACATGATATGTGTATGAACTAGAGGTAAACCATCCAATTTTAGAAAATAAACTGCATACAAATATATACCTCCAGCGGTAGTACCATCCAGGGTTTACAAGACAAGCATGGATGCACTACAAAATAACTCAAATGATTGATATACTGCTGGAACAAGTCTGTTATAATATTCTGATTACAAAATCAGTCTGCTGCAATAAGATAAATTAGTCTAAAAGCCTCAAAATAGCATGGAATATCATATCTAGAATGTGTATTCATCAACCCAGCTGAAGTATACATTGAAAGTTGAAGCAAGAGGCTGATATAATGCTGATACAACTCTGTACTGCTGACACACTGTCAAAATTAGAATTGATGCATACTGAAAATACTCTGTAATCACCTTCAGATGCTGAAACAACCACCCAAAGCAAGCCTAACCACTAAACAACATCTTTAAATGCACCCCAAACACATGAAACTAATTGATACCTGTAATGTCCCCTCCTTGCCTCTGAGCAGTGGAGTTGTCCATTAGCCTATTCCAGAGTTCCTGTAGGCTAAGTGGAGTTTGGTGAGGGAACTCAGTGCCAGTTTCTTTCTGTGGAGGTTTTCAGTGTTTTCAGTAGGGCTTTCTATTTTTAGTAGGGGCCAATTCCATCACTTACTGTTTATAGTAAATCGCTTTGCTCATAAGTTTTTATGCCAATTTGGGTTTTCAGTGTGTTTACTATTTTTAGCAGTTGCTAAAAATAGTAAGTCTATTTCTGGTAACTGGTCTTGGCCAAGCTATATCAGCAATGTCCTTTCCAGTTTGGCATTGGGTTTGCTAAGGTTTGATTTATTCAATATTTATATTCCTCACTTAAGACATTTTTATAAAGTTACTTTATACTTAAGTTGAGGGGTTGAAGGGTCATCAAAAAGCACCTTGGTGCCTAGTTCAATAACTTGAGTTGTTATTAAAGCAACAAAAGCGTTTCTGAAGGCTAGTTAGTGGGATGCCCAAGGGAGACTAAGGGGAGTTAAAAATATTTTAATCAAAAAAACAAATGAGAGAAGGGTGTACCTTGTTGGAGGGAAAGTGTTTTTCAAACTTGGTCACCCTAATTCCTCCTTGTCTTTTTATAACCTCATTTTGGAGCCTCATTTGGGTATCTCTCATTTGGTTGCATAACAAGATGCTGCTAGATTTTCTCTAGAGGTCTACTACTGTGTGTTGAGGACAAAAACCCTCTTCATTTGGGAGCCGGTTTCGGTGGTGAGAGATCCACCCTAGTCACCACCCTAGTCAGTTGGCTGTGATTCCACTCAGGGGTCACCTTGTGCTTCACAAATTTCTGACTTCACAGAGTTTTATGCAAGAAACGATGAATATATTTGAATATTTTTGAGGTGTTGTTTTGGGTTTTGGTGTGTGGAAGCTTGGCTTCGTTTTTGGGTTGGTTTGGTATTGATCTTCAGGGTGGTTATTAGAGGTTTGAAGCTATTTTTTGAGTTTTCTGGACCTTACCATTACCAGGGTAGAAATTGGTTATTGGTTAATAACTTCTTTTTGGCTTGAGATTGCATTCTGGGTATTGTTTCTTCAGAAGCTCCTCATCAAGGCGCCCCATAAAATATTTATTGAAAGGGGACTGATTTTCTAGACCAAGTCGACCAGCCTAGGAGGGCCGCCCCAGTTTGGCTTTCTGTACAGTTTAGACCTGCTGTTGTATTGGTCTGAATCTGCACTTTAAGGGGTTTGTTGAGCAACTATTTTTGGTGAGTTTTCAAGAGGTTGATGCCCTCAAGTTGGAGTTGAAAACGTTGCAATTTTGAAGCTTATTGTCTGTTGTTTGAAGGCATTTACCAGGTCTGATCTGAATATTAATAAATCTGATTTCTTGTATGAAAGTCTAAAAATTCTGATATTGTATTGAAAGAAATATATTCTGAAAGTTCTTTTATTTGCAAGCAAGTCCTTTCTGTATTTTCAGTACTTTATGTTATCTATATCACTTATGCATGAAACAATGAATGGCATTGAAAATCATTAAACAAACATCAACAAGCATTCCAATCAGCAAAACAGAAATACCTAAAAAAATCAGGGGCAGACATTACAATACCGGTCATAATAGGAATTCTTAATAATTGCAAAACTGAAACAGAACAAATTAGCTGCTAGTATGGTAGGTACAAGAGGCTCAGCAGGTACTAATGCATTAGAAACTTATAAAATCATCAAAGTCCAATCAGCTCATTCAATCACACCAAAATTTTACTAAACTCAAGTAAAAGAAAAAATGAGTAACAAAACCCCTATTAAAACACATAAAAAATCTCCATCTTTAGCACCAACTGTATCAAACTTCACTTGCAGCACAAATATGATCTCGAGGTGAAATCACCATATCCAACTAGGAGGGTTTTTGTCCTTGAGATATATGAAGAACTCATGTTCAAGCTGAGAGCAAAAGAAAAATGAAAATGACCAGTAACCCTTTGTCATGCCCCAAAAATTGCAAGCATTAAAATGCAAATAAAAAAAAAAAATAACAATATAATATAATTTAATATTATTATTATAATTATTATAATATAATAAATATTATAAATATATATAAAGAAAACTAATGTAAAAATAAATATATTAATATAATCATTGATATAAATATATAAATAGCAGCGATTATATTGGAGGTAATTACTATGAGCATCGATTAAGTGGGGAAAACATCAACTAAGAAATGTAATACCCTTATAATACAGCGATTATTTAAAGCGGTAGTAAATTGAGTAAAAGGTGGCAACGATTAGGGAACAGCAGACAGTCTTAGAATAGCGATTAAAAGAAGACATTTAGCAATAAAGAATCTTAAAAGACAGCAGTGATTATATTTCAAAAGGGGCAGTAACTGTATTCATAAGGAGGCAGCGATTAAAGTATTTAAGTTAAAAGACAGCAATTAAGGATGAAGGGGTGCATCCTTTGTAAAGGATGCAATTGTAATAAAGGGGTGTGGCTATCCACCATTAAGGGTATATAAGGAGGCATCCTTGGAAAAGGCAGATAGATTCTGATTCGTTTGATTCACACTAAGCAATCATATGGAGGAGAAGAGGGAATGAAAGGAAGGGAAACAGATACGAGATCGCCATCCAAGTAGACCACCACATGCTGGATGTCCAACGTGCCTGCCACTTGTGGCCAAGGGGGTGAGTGTTTGCTCTTGGGCTTAGATAGGGGGATTTCCGAGCACCCTATTGCGATTTCCTTTCCAACCTCTACGATGGTTGATAGGTGTAATTCGTACTGCATTATCAATCTGATCATAAATTATTAAGGCCCCTATAATGTGTTCATGGGAAGAAGAGTTGGAAGTACATGATTGAGGGGGAGAGATTCCTTGCTAAACAGGAAAGACTCCTAGCACTCTCTTGAGGTTCCTAGAGCTGGAAGTACATGATTGAGGGGCAGAGATTCCTTCCTAAATAGGAAAGACTCCTAGCACTCTCTTGAGGTTCCTTCTCTAATCTTCCCCAATGAAGGATTATTGAGGGGATAATAATTCTGACTCAGCATTGTGAATTACTCATCTAGATCAGTGCATATACATGTTAAATATTGTAATAGATGTAACAATACTAATAGTCAATTGATTATGTTATATTATGGATCATTGGCTAACATTATTGCAGGGTTAAACTAGAGTCTATTAGGAGTTGTAATTTAATAAACATGTCTCTTACTTGGAAATTGTGATTTTAGGCCAGAATTCCAAGTATACAAAATAGGGGACATTGCACCCTTCTTGACAAGACCCAACCCCTTTTCATAACCTTTTTAGAATTATTAATAGAAAAAATGTTTTTTTTTTAATTTTTTGAAAGAACACTATTTGCTTTTTGTTTAATTTTTTTTCCCTTGATAAAATAATATAAAGTGCTCTTATGACCACTTTTCATCACTTTGAGCCTATCGACACTTTATTTGCACACTTAAACACCTTTTTAAATAATTAAATAGAAGCTGTCAACATAAAATATTAAAAAGTAATTTTTTGACAACTTAATTATTTAAATTATTTTCCCTTTTCCAATACCAATTAACTTATGGGAAAACTTTGGAAAATAAGCTAATGGCTAAACAATTTCTCATGTGTAATGTCCCTTTTTTTCGGTGTCTATTTTGGCCATTTGGAGATTTGACCTTTACTATTTTTAGTAAGTGCTATTTTTAGTAACTAGTCTTGGCAACAGTGCAGTGTAGGGTTTCCTGTTTTGGCATTCTGGCAATTGTCTGGTGAGCTTTAATGTTTTGTGCCAATTTGATATTTGGGAGTACTTACAATTTTTAGTAGTTGCAGAGTTTCCATTCTTGGCAAGGGGTGAGTTTCTCCATGGTCAGAATTATTATTGGTTATTATGTCACTAAAGTATTAATATTGTTTTTTAATAAAAAGGTGAATATAAGCTTGGGCTATAAAAAGGACCCCTTGGCCTAGTTGCACAATGTTGTTTTAAAAGAGGGGCCATTGTACTTTAGTGGATGCCTTATATTAGTTTTATTTTATAAAGTTGAGGCTTAATTTATGCCTCAAGAGGTGGATGCCTAGCTTGGGAGACATAAGGATTTTAATAAATAAAATAAAAAAGCTCATGAAGGGGGCGTGGGGTTTTGGAGGAAAAGTGAATTCAAAATGACGTTGCCCTAATTTCTCCCTCTTTCTCTATTTATTCATTTGGAGCTCTCATTTGGAGGTATGGATATTTTGGCAACTTAAGAAGACTCTACTAGAATGATTCCAGATTTTGATTGCAGCTGATTGAGGACGAAAGCCCTCATTTCTAGTGCTGGTTTTGGTGGTGAGAGATCCACCCTAGCTGGTTGGAGTGGTTCTACTTTAGCGATCACTGTTGTGCTTATAGAGTTCTTGTTTTTCTTCATTTTGGGGATGAATAATGAAAATCTTTTTGGTATTTTGATGTGGGTTTTGGAGTTTGGGGTGTGTATGATTCTTAGCTTCGTTTTGGTGGTGTTTAGAGGAGATTTGAAGTTTTTTTTGAGGTCTGATTTGCATTTTCAGAATTCTGGAAACCCTTTTTTTGACAGTGGCTGAAGGTGAAATCTATTCATAGCTCCATGCATGTTTTGCCAATCATTGTAATTATTGGGTATTGTTTCATTGAATTCCTCTCCCTTGGGTGCCATCCTTCAAGAAATCATTTGTGTTATTTGCTGGGTGATGATTTTAGATATCAAATCACCCCTCCTAGGGAGCCGTGCTTCTTTGGAACTGGAGTGTGAATGAGTCTGCTGTTGTATAGACCTGGTTCTCTTCCTTTTTGGCTTCCGTACTGCTGTTCTTTGGCGTGGGGATTCACAGTTCATTGGCCACTCTCAAATCTTCCATGTGATGCAAGTTTGCAAGTGTAATGCTGCTGTTATATGACCATTATCAGGTCTGCAAATATTGTATCAAGTCTGAAAAATATCATTTAGTCTGAAAATTAATTGTCTTCATTTGCCATCAAGTATTGCTATGCTTCTATATGAAAGAGTATGAAGTTGTTCCCTCTCTATTTCATTTCTATGCAATGCTATCTTTGTATACTTTATTATGATGCAAACATGTGAAAGAAACAAGCAAATACATCAGCAAAAACATTCCAATCAGCAAGCAGTATTTTCAAAATAAAAATCAGGGGTGGTTGTTACATCATGTGCAAAAAGGGGACATTACAGGTTGGAAAGGCCCTTCTGTTTTGTCACCAAAGAAAAAATTGAAACAAACTCTAGATCAAGATAAACATCTTGTATTGCATGCTCAATGCAATGTCTTGCATAGCTTTAATAAGTTACACTGATTTTATTTACTGTCTATAATAAGAATGCATGGCTTCTATTAGTTAATGAATTTATGTAAAGTCCCCATAGTTTTTACCTTTTTTTATTATATATATTTTTTTTTTAACCAAATTCGTTTATTCTTAGTCCATTACTCAAATCAATATCAACTATGCTGATTCCAAGAGGAGTGTAAGAAGTTTAACTAATTTTGGTTTTATTAGGTTGTCTTAACAAGTTCACAAACATAAATGAACATCATCATTACATTCATAAGTAAAGAAGACATAACATTTCATTAATTTGGTGTTACATGTACAACTAAATCAATAAACATTTGTCTATTGTAATTAAGTACATTACATGTGTCAGAACTACATCACATTGACCAAAGCACTACATTCAATATATAAGATACTCATAAACTATCTTTAATGTCATCCAAGTCCAATGCTTGATGCTGGCTCCTTGAACTGATGGTGAAGACTCGTTGGTGGGGTTGGATGATCTCTATTCAAATGGTGATACCCTTATCGCCCCAACCATGGAGAGGAATCTTGGAGATGTGCCATGCCAGAACTCAATAACCAATCATGATCAACATAAATGCCACGGTGAACTAAATATACATATGTATGCGATCAATGCAAACCTACCATCTCATTTCATAGTAGTAAATTAGCACATAGTAGTAAAATCCACAAGTCCCTTGAATTGCCATCTGATTTTCCATTTTGCAAACTATCGTTCTTGGTTAGCTAGGTTAATAATAGGCTACCATAGAAGACACAATTACAGCTATACCAATTAAGGTAGTGGGTGTTTACCAGTTTAGTGACCATTAAGAGAGATGAGAAAGATATGAAGTTATGAAGGACTCAGTCGTACCCACAACCTACCATCCCACTTATCCTTGACTCTCAGTTGATGCTCATTAAGTTCTATTCCATGTCTTTGACATCTACATAAAATTCCCAATTGGTTATAACTGTGACTAGTGTCATAGTATAGGTTAACTACACCTGATCCATACGGACTCGAGGCATATTTAATCCACTAAGCATCAATCCCAATAAGATATTCAATATCAATAAAAACGAAGAAGCCATTAAAACTAACATGCTAAAGCATGAAAGCTTGACAAACATCTACTCTACGACATTGAATCTTATCCTATTGGGGGAGTGGTGTCGCATTGATGTGGAATGGCAACCCTTTCCCAATCCCTTGGATAATATGAGCTTTTCCAATCGATTTTGAAATTGATGAAGAGGATGAATGAAAGCATGATTAAAGCTAGGTTAACATGATAAAAGCTAAGATGATTGATGTAAGTGTATGCAATCTAGGCTAAATGTGTATAAGATTCAAAAGATGCAAGCCCTAGATTCAAAATATACTAAATGGATGCAAGCTAAGTTACCATGGAAGCCATTAATGGATACTAATCTAACAATGCATGAAAATTAATCTAAATTTTTTATTAAATGTAAAATATGAGTGCAAATGGATGTGAGTTTCAATAGCATAAGTTTGCTCTGAAAAGGTGGGTCCATTTCTCTCCAAATAGTGAAGTATTTATAGGAGAGCAAATGAAAAAATAAGGGCTCAGATCGATTTGGTCAATCAATGGTCAAGATGAAAAGGAGGGTGAAACATGGATCAAGGATTCCCATCAATAGATGAGAATCAACGATCACATGGATCAAGAAAAGATCAAGGGATAAGAATGATTCAAACAAACACACTTTATAACAACTTTAAAAGTTTGTTACAAAGTTTGTTTGAAAGGAATCATTCCCTTTTTGGAGCCAAACAAGAGGCTGTGCAAGTGGATGGGGGGAAAATTAGCAATTTAGTAATTAAAACTAAATTTGAATGTGCAAGATGGAGAATGTGAGGATATTCATTAAATTATTGATTTATTTAATGAAAAGGGGATGCAAATATGATATTTAATTAAATAGTTTAGGTTATTTAATTAAATAAGAGGACATAGGGTTAAAATTAAATAATTTGCATTATTTAATTAAACTAGATGAAATGTCAATGTGAGAGGGGGTGAATTAACGCAATTAGGTCAACTAGGTTAAATAGATGAAAATGAGGCATTTGATCAATTAGCTAGGTTAATTTAATCAAATAAGCGAAAAGAAGATGGATTTTAGGACGAAACGATGTTAATATATCGGATTCAAGTGTGTAATACCATTCAAGACATTTTTAAGTGTCTACAATAACATAATAATTGGAAAGATAGCTAGAATCAGAATAATGAGATACATTACATGCCATTCCATAAATGAGCTTTCATAAGATTTACCATTTTGTGTTAACAATTAAAGATTGCTCACCATATGAGATAGGTTTAATAGATATAACATTCAAGCGTACATTATTCACATGTCATCGTCATATAAAAATCAATAATCCATGAAGCACTTCAAATGTAGTAACTTCCACAAGTTGACTCCAAAATACAACATTAGTATTCCTTTAAGAATGTTAGGTGTCTGTGGGGATGTGTCCTTGGCTATAGGTCTAGCATCCCAAACATCTTGGGGATGTTGGGACACAAACAAATTGTACCCCACCATCCTTGATGCTTGTGTCCCATGGGGCTGTCCTTGGGATGTCCCCGCAAAGCATTTGTGTGGACATTCCCAAGGACATCTCTCTTTTTTGGGGGATGTTCAAGAATGCCTTGTTGTCCTTGGATGACCTAAGGGAAATCTTTGTGCCCCTCAACAGTCTTGGGGATACAGGGCATACTGTAACGTCCCCTCCCAGCCTCTGAGTGGTGTTTATCCTTTAGCCTATTCTAGAGTTCTTGTAGGCTGAACGGAATTGGTAAGGGAACTTAGTTCCAATCCTTTTTGAGGGTTTTCAGAGTTTTCTAGTGGACTTTCTATTTTTAGCAAGGGGCCAGTTCAGTACTTACTATTTATAGTAAGTTGGGTTGCATATCAGTTTCCACTCCAGTTTGAGTTTTCAGAGTATTTGCTATTTTTAGTGCTTACTAAAACTAGTAAGTCTATTTTTGGAAAGCTGGTCTAGGTCAGGCTACTTTCAGCAATGTCATTTCAGTTTTGGAGTTGGGTTTGCTAAGGTCAGATTAATTTAATACTTGCTTTTCCTCTCTCATAATATTTTAATAAAGTTATTTTATAACTTTATATTGAGGGTTTGAGGGGACAAAATTGTACCTTGGTGCCTAGTTCATTCACTTCAAGTGTTTTTAAAGCAACAAAATCACTTTTGGAGGCTGGATAAGGGGGACGCGTAGGAGGTGTTGCATGAAGCTTAAAATGAAATTTTAAATAAAAGACAAAGGTAAAAGGGTGTGGATTTTAGAAGGGGATTAGGGTTTCTTTGTGTTGGCCGCCCCAATTCTTCATTGAGACTTTATAACCTCTTTTTTAAGCTTCATTTCAGTATGATGAAAAAAGATGCATAAGGAGATGCTGTTGGAAATACTCCAAAGGTCTGCAATCAGGTGTTGAGGATGAAAACCCTTGGCATTAAGGAGCTGGTTTCGGTAGTGTAAGACCTACCCTAGCTGGTTGAGGTGTGGTTCCATCCAGGGATCACTTCTGAGCTTCATTGTTGCAGTTTCAGTCAAGAAAAGATGAAGATATTTGAGTAATTCTGAGTGGTAGTTAGTGGTTTTGGCTTGTGGAAGTGTAGCTTCATTTTGGTGAGGTTGGGTGTGTTTTTGGTGGTGATTTTGAGTATTTTCTTGAGCATTTTTTGGTATGGTCTGAAACTGGTTTTTGGTTCATATCTCCTTATCGGTTGGTATTTGCAATCTGGGTATTGGTTTTCTGGATACCTCTTGTCAAGGCGTCCAAGATGGAGTACTCACTTGAATTTATTGGCAAAGAAATGATTTAAAAGAGCAAATCACCCCATTCCTGGTGGCCGCCCTATTTGAGATTCATTCCCAGTTTTCTGGGCTACTTATTGGGTCTGTCTTTTGCCATGTGTGGGGCTGTTTAGTGTGGGTTTGGCGCTGAAAGAACCAGGGTTTGACCGTCATCTACTTGGGAGAAGCTCGTTGCAAGTTGGTGTTCATATTTGCTGCTATATGCTTCAAGTTACAGGTCTGAATGTAATTTCTTGAATCTGAAAATGTATTTGAAATGGCTTTATTTTTCTGTTATAATTTCTGAGCATGTTAAATCTGAAAGTGCCCATTTTTCAAGCAAGTTTCCAGTGTTATTTTCTACATATATGTTATCTTTCATTTGGCATGTTAAAATCATGAATGGCACATGAAACATCCAAGCAAACAACAAACAAACATACTCAAACAAACGCAAATCAGAACATCAGAAAATTGAAAAAAAAGGGGTCAGTCATTACACAAACCCCCTAAAAAATCAATTAAATTAAAAATACTGAAAAAACTATACATTTAACTTTTTAGCATCTATTGTGCTATACCAATGCAAGAACAGATAGGAGGGCATTGCTAAGAAGCAAGGAATACATTATAAACACAGCCATGAACAAAAGTTGGGGACTTGTTGAATGGAAAGCAAACTTGTGATCTCATCTTATTGGTGGCCAAAGACTTAATTCGAATGCCAACTAAGAGCCTTAGAAGGTTAAGTCAGTGCTAAAGTATTAAGCCCATAAGTGTCAACAAATGATCCTTATCCAATGGTTTTTGGAGGAAATACATTGATCCTTTCAAACTTAATTTTTTGTTAAATATGTCTACATGATCTGTAAGGATCAAGAGGTGTCCAACTTCAGTAGAGGAATCACTTCCAGAAGTTGCAGTTCTTAGAAACTACCTGGATTTGTCAGCAAAATGAAGCTGTGAGTCCCTATAGGAGGCTTTTTTGAAACCTCCAGTCTGTGTGAAGGGGCAGTTTCATACCAAAATCAGAAATACAGAAGTTGAAGCAAACAGTCCAATGTTCCTCCTTCCAAATCCAATTTTAGGACCTTCTAGTGCATGAGGAGGACATTCCAACATCTTTACAAGGACAAGAGGGAGTTGGATTGTACCATGGGAGGTAGATTGAGTACAGAGAAGTAGAATTTCATTGTAATTCATGGCATAAGCTTAACAATTTGTGCATAACCAAGTGGAACAAGGGGGCAGGTTGAATTCCAAAATATTTCACATCTCATTGTATTTGTCTAGTTTTATAATAATATTAAGGTAGCAATGCAGTTGCCGCTACCAAAGATGGTTTCACCCTTTTGAGGGTTTCTAGGATAAAAATACTTCTCTTATCATATTTTTCTTTCCCTCTCATATGTCACTTGTTTTAATTATAAGTAGCACAATCCATTTTTGCAATTGGTTCTTAATTTCTACTACTAGTTGTGGATGAGATTAAGGACCAATTTGGTATCAGAATAGTTACTAATCCTTGAAAATGGAATAAAGAGTTGAGAATGGAGAACCTTGAAAATCTAAAGAGCTGTGTGATTGCTCTTGAGACCAACATGGAAATAGTAATGAAAATTCAGAATTGGATGAGGCAATAAGAACATATGAGCCGAGGTAACCTGGGTTAGGCGGGGTGGGAGGCAGGTGCGGGAGGGTGCTTAGGAGTTGCAAGGGTGAGCTGGTTGCTGCATTTTGTGAAAAACTTGGGCATTCAGTCAAACAATTTGGTAGAAACTTCTGCTGCCCTCTTTGGTATAGCATTGGCCAAGAATTTTGATATAAACAACATTGAGATTGAAGGGGACTCAAACATCATTTTACATATGATACACCTGAAGGCCATTAGCCACTGGTCTTGTAAGAACATTATTGATGATGCTAAGGAACTCCTAAAGTCCTTCCGAAACTTAAAATTCCTCCACATATACAGAGAAGGTAACCAGGTAGCTGATTTACTTGCTAATATGGGTGGCCTAAATAGTGACCACTCTTATTGGTATGAGGAGGGGACCCTTCCTCCTAACATTAGAGTGAGCTTTTTTAACGAATCCAATAATTTCCTTTGATATCCAGCCATTGGTTTTTGCTGTCAAGGATTGGCATGTCAGAAAGCAATTAAAAGAGAAGTACTTAAGTACTTATATCAAACTAGATACCCTTACAGAGGGGGAGGGAGATTATTATTAGTTATGACAGGTCCTTTCGCACTGATAACAAGCATCTGCTCTGGATCAACCTAAGTTTGGTGTGTAGCCTAACACCAATCTTTACAAGGTGAGGGTTTTAAGAGGAACCAGCGTTATGGGAGGAGATAGGCTCAGAATTGAGCCTTCTTCTTGTGAAAGGGTTAGATACAATACCAATATATGGAATTTTCTTAGGAGGGGAGGTCTCACTCCTTTCATGGAAAGCCATCAATGGCTATGATCCTATGCTTTCAAACGAGTTTGCAAGATCACGGAAAAACAAAACTGTTTATTTCAGAGGAACTTATTGCTCTTGCTATGGGATTGCAAATGGAAGGACTCAAGTTGCAGTTGAGGTATTTCTTAAGAAGGGGGAAAAGGTTTCCAGGTTTTAAAATGGATTCAAGAAAGATGACCTTCCCAAGCCTTGGACTGAAGCGGTTGATATCCTCATTAGGTATTTCACCCTCAAGGGTAGATACAAACAGGTATACACTTACCACTTTCCCATAATCAATCATCTTCGTCATAGGAAAATAAATGAGCTTTCCTTTTTTCTTATTAAGCTCCCTTGAACAATTTGTCCAAAATGTGCTTTTGGGGGAATCTGAATTACCCCTGCATCAAGGCCTAATTTACTACATCTACAGATTTGAACTTACTAAAACTCCCACCCCAACATTGTTCCCTAGGGTTGTAAACCCAACCAAGATCCCACCCAAGCAGAAAAATGATAAGTTTTTAGAAATTAAGATCTTAGGTTACTAATCATTACAAATAAAAAAATTAGAGTTACAAGATACACATATTAAACACATTACACAATATATACACGGGAAAAACCCTTTTGGGTTAAAAACTCCGTAAAGCATCATTTCATTATAGAACACTTATAGAATGATCTACTAAAACATAGACTGAACTTGGAGATATCACTTCGCCTCACTTCCACATGGCCAATAATACCTCTTATGCATAGTGATAGAATTCACTATAAATCTCCCAAATTCCATTATCTCTCAATGAGAGAGAACCTCCTTAAATATGGGTGGCAAACTACCTAAAGGAGTATTACTCACACCTATTCAAAGCTACCATCTATAAATAATTAATAATTATATATAATGGTATATGTTTTATAAAGCATATAATATGCATAAGGTTTTATAATCTTATATTAGAACAATATATAAATGTTATAAGAATATGACCTCTAATAACATTATGTTTTAACATAATCCCTTCTTTACTTCCTCAGCCCTTGCTAACATTTTTGGTGGTGTTGATGCATCTTCCCCTCCCCTGGGTTTTAAAGCAATAGTCATTGATAATCCCAAGGCCTGTGCTCCTAAACATAATTCGGTGTTTACTATCTTGGTTTTTCCCAAGGTTCCACAACTCTAGGAAACTAAAGCCCGTAGGCTTTGATCCTGTCTATAATAAAACCCAGCCTATTGACAAGGGTAAGAGAATTATTGAGGATGTTCCCTCTACTAGCTTCTTTCCCAGCTCTCTTGTTCACCCTATTGAGGATACCAACTCCCTTGTTCCCATTCTTGTGGACAACTAGGAACTCCAATGAATGTGAGCCAATGCAAAATGAGACAAATGATCCCTTGGGCAATCCTGGTAATTTGCATAATTCTAACTGCCTTAGTTGTGCCGATTTGAAAGGCTGCATTGACACTCTAGAGGACAACCTTAATCTTCATAACATCCTGAAGTGGTTTCTTTGACAACACTTAAACACCAAAAAGCGTGTCCAAGAGATTGAGAAGGAACTTTTCAAGGCTGACAAGGAAGAGAACAGAGTACACTTTGATGAAGAGCTATGGGATGAAATAACAAATTCTCAACCAATTTTTGGAGATGAGAAAATTTAGAAGAAAAAATATTTATTATGCAGAAGAACCAAGAAGAGTTGAATGAAAATTTGGCTCAAGTTGTAACTTTCAATAATAATACTATTAAGAACTCAGCTGCCAGAGGCCCAGTCTATTTGTGCTCCAGAATGAACTATAAAAAAGGAAAAGGAATACCAAGATAGAGGGTCCTGCCAGAAGAACAAGGGTGAAGTTTGTAGCTTAGAATGTTGAAACTATTGATATTGAGGAAGAACCCTTGGAGGTCTGTTTTGCTAACCAAGTGAACTTCTGAGCTAAAGAATGGCAGGTTGCATCTGGCTTGCAAAAGCTAGCTAATATCAATTAGTTGGTGCTGTTCTATTGCTTGTTTGTCATAGTGCTGTACAGTTGTTCTTTTGCTTGCTTTCTTTTCATGCTGGGTTTGGTTGTTCCATGTCTCGTGGAACTTGTTTCTCTCACCTAATGGCTGGTACTTTGTATAAGGTTTTGGGCTCTTTCAAAAACCCATTTTTACCTTTATCGAAAACAAGAACATATGAGCCAACAACAAGAGTGAGGACCATAGTATGAGTTCTTTCTAAGAAATTGATATTGGTGACGCTGGTGAGGACCAAGAAGACCAAGAAACTTTCTTGGAGGAAAACCAAGCAAACAAGATTCAAGACAGTGGACAAAGTGTGTAGGATTATACAATGGAGTTTAGAAGACTTGCCATGTTATTGGTCATGCTCTTGGTGGATGAGGATGTACTTAATAAGTACCTCAGAGTTCTTCACACCCACATTCAATAGAGGATAATCACCACCAATCCACAAGACTTAGACAAAGCTTGTGTCCATTCATACTCTTTAGAAGGAGAGCAACAACTACTACCCTTAATAGAGGACTTGATAGTGGGAGGCCAAGAAATTCTTCTTGAGGATGTGGTGCTGCAGAAGAATGTCAGAGGAAGTTAGGAGTCTTTCAGGTTGGACTCAAAGGAAAGGCACCAAGACAAGCCAAATGGTACTTAAGGAGGAGTGGGGAAGCTCTCTCCTCACTTAATTTCTCATTTGTTAGTTTTAGATCAGATTTAACAGAAGGGCCAATACAACACATAGAACAATGAACACAGTATTTTACCCTGGGAAAACCCTCCTACTTGAGGGAGAAAAACCCAGCAAGATATTCTCTTATAAATCAGAAAAATATCAGGCCCTAGAAAGGCTGAATACAATACAATGGATCTGCACTTATATATGGTGCAATTTCTTGAATACACAAAATATTTAACTCTTCTCCTTGAGTCAAATCTGCTGCTCTTGAAGGGCGAACCTGCTGCTGAAGAAATATGAATTGGAATGAATTGAATTGATGATCAAATGAGGAGACACTTTCTCCTATATATACAAGCTAGGTGACCTTTCTTCTAGTGCCGACTTGGAATGAATAATATTTGTTTATAAAAACATGATTAGGCCGACCTGCCTTAGTTTGATTTTATATTAAGAGAAAATATCTCCTGCCGCTAAAACACTAGCACTCCCTCTTAGCTAGGGAGGTATTTTCAAATATCCTCGTCATGGAGTCTCTCAACATGACGGCCACAATGGCTACACCCATTTGTGGAAAAAACACATCTCAGTCTCAGAGATGTACAAGGGCTCGCACCTCATATTTCTCCGTCTCAGAGAAATATACACTACAAGGGCTTTCATCTCATATTTCTCCGTCTCAGAGAAATATACATTACAACAAATCTCCATGATGATGTGACTCCCTTTGAAGCTCCAAGTACTTGCATCAACCTCCTGACCTCCTTGTCCAAGATTGCCTGCAATGCTTGCCTTAGAGGAACGGTTTCCAACGCACACCTCTGGCACTACTGACTTGCGAGAGTCCAGGACTGTCCTCCTCGACCTCATTCTAGATCACCCTATTCTGAATAGGTTTGCGGAGCTACCAATGTCAAATCCAAATTGACTGTCTTGTGCAATTCTATTCTCTGCAGCTGACGAGGTCTTCCAAGGACTTAGCATCTGGCCTTGCAACACTGCAACCCACTTAGTTGACACCTTCACTTCTTCTTAGTGAATCACTCTAGTTCCTCGAGACATAGGACACATAACTCCCTCTTGATCCTTGCCTCAATACAGGATTGCAAAAATCCTCTGGAAGTGAACTCTCCTCCATTGACAGATCTTAGAACCTTGGTCCTCTTCCTGGACATGTCATTGTTTTACCCAACTCGCAAAGAACCGAAAACTGTTTTGCTTTCACAACTCCCAATCCAATAACCATTAGCGTGTCTTCTCCAATGATCTTTGATAGGAACCTCACTGTTTTCCACAATTCTTTCTAGGGCTGTCAATAGTTGACCATGCAAGAACCATATACTGCTGTTCCAAATTAGGAGGACAGGATTTCTGTGGTACCGTTGTTTAGTGACTTCATCTTTCTCAATCTTCTTTGCTGATGCAAATTCTCCATCCAAGGCTGACCCAACCTTGTGCCCTCGAGAGATGTCTCCAGTGAAGAATCATGAGAGTTATGCGCCACCAACTCAGTCCCATGGCTGCAAGCTATGGCTCCATGTTTTGTTCATTTCTCCAGCCGGCATGACTTCCTCACAGGATGCCTCAATTCCTTATTCCTTTTGATAAATTGATCCATCCTACATTTTTTAAAGAAATTAACAATAGTTCATAAAATCAAACTACCCCGAAGAGGAATATACAGACCAATGCTAGTAGCATACATGATTCACTATTCCCAATGTTATTGCATGAATTATTATTAACTACATGATTATTTAAATCCATGATCATTATTCAAAGGTACAAACATAAAATACTTATCTTTTTATTGTTGGTACACCATTGAGCTAGACCTGTAGCGGTGTTTCATCTTCACCACCTTCACTCAATGTTGCCATCAATTTACCCTCATCCTGTTTTCATATCGACTGGTGTTACCAACATCTTGCTAGAACCATCTCGGACCTTCGTTCCTTTAGTTTCCTGTGTATACATTCTAGCTGATAATGAAGACTCAGCCGCTGTGTCGTCCATGTTTCTTGCAGCATCTACACCAAGCCCAACCATACGTTCCCCATTTATTTCAGTAGTTTCAGGCACCATATGAGCTACTAATGCTGTTTCTGCTTTACTACAAAACATGTCATTTCCTTTGGGCTCCAATTGCACATTTGATGAAGAATCACAAACTCTACCATGCAAATATTTTGTCACTGCTCCAGTTCCAATTTCATCACCAGTAAGCCTATTCTTTTCCATGTCTATTTCTTCCATGCCAAAAGCACTAGCGCAATCCTCCCTTAACTTTACATTAAATTCAGAAAATTCCTCGCATTTACCAGCTTCAACCGTAGAATCTTCTCCTAAATCAAACCCTGAATTATCTAACGCTACAACTACATCCCTACCCAAGTTGTCAGACATATTCGTTTTGTCCGAACTCAATCCATCTAACTTTATGGATATATCCCTAATCGAGCCGTCAGCCATCTAGATCCATCAAGGCACTTCTCTCTCTCCATCGACATATTAATATCCTTAACAAAATCTTTACCTTGAATTTTTGTATTTCCTTCCAATTTATTAACCTCCATTGACACAGATGTCTCCACCCCTAAATTCTTCATGGGCTTCCCATCGATCTCACAAATTTCCGTCTGTTGAGGAATCTGAGAAACCTGTTCTAATTTAGGTAGTACTCCAAACTGGAACATGATGCTGCCATCCGAAAACTCTGCCAAAAGCTGTAGTAGAAATTATCCCAAAGTCAAATTGAGAAGAAGAACAAGCCGTAATTATCGAGCTTCCAATCCGAGGTAAAATAAAATGGCGGCATTGCTTCCTTTGGCAGCGAAATACGGGCTTTAATGGACACGAAATTTTGAAGCTTTTGGCGCAGATAAATGAAGCTCTAAACCCATTTAAACAGTACAACATTATAGGGGAATCCGGCAATTTCCCTACAGGTGGCGGAATTATGTTGAGATCAAATACTTTAGAATTCCAAACTTTTGTCTTTACCGTTGGCTTCACAAATCGCAATCTTCAGTTTTGTCTTATTTTCATCTCTAACAGGCCACGATCGATCTGGGTGCTTTACCAAAAGCTACGACCTGGATATCTCTAATGAAATACGATTTTAACATGAGAAATCGATTTCAATTGATTTCTATAATGATTGTAATCTATCTTCAAAATTCTGCAATAAGAAATCGTCCTCCCAGACAAATTTCAATTTTCCACAACCTGCAATTTTTGCCTAGTCAAATCTGATCGGATTTCTTGAACCTGCTCTGATACCATGTTAGTTTTAGATCAGATTTAACAGAAGGCAGAAAATACAACACATAGAACAATGAACACAGTATTTTACCCTAGGAAAACCCTCCTACTTGAGGGAGAAAAACCCAGCAAGATATTCTCTTATAAATCAAAAAAATATCAGGCCCTAGAAAGGCTGAATACAATACAATGGATCTGCACTTATATATGGTGCGATTTCTTGAATACACAAAATATTTAACTCTTCTCCTTGAGTCAAATCTGCTGCTCTTGAAGGGCCAACCTGCTGCTGAAGAAATACAAATTGGAATGAATTGAATTGATGATCAAATGAGGAGACACCTTCTCCTATATATACAAGCTAGGTGACCTTTCTTCTAGGGCCAACCTGGAATGAATAATATTTGTTTATAAAAACATGATTAAGCCGACCTGCCTTAGTTTGATTTTATATTAAAAGAAAATATCTCCTGCCGCTAAAACACTAACATCATTAAGTTTTTATGGGACCAAAAGCCTCTCTAAGAAGGGAGGTGTGGTCATAAGGATTAGGAGTAGTCAAAATTGAGCAAAGGAATCATTTCTAGAAGTTGCAGCTCTTTCAAATTACCCAGTTCTGTCAACAAAATGAAATCGCCAATTCTTGCAAGAGGCAATATCGAAACTGCTGGTTCCTCTGAAATGGTGGTTTTGAAATGGCCAATTCTCCTAAAGTGGCAATTTGAAAACTGACTGAACTGTACAAAGGGGCAGTTTTGTCTTGATATCAGAAATACAAAATTTGAAGTGATTAATCCAATGTTTCTCCTTCCAATTCTGCTTCTGGGATCTTATAGTGCACGAGGACACTCCAGCATCTTTATAAGGAGAAGAGGGAGTTGATTTGTATCATGGGAGGTAGATTTGAGTGTTGTAGAACATAGAGAAGTAGAATCGCATTGTAATTCATGCCATAGGCACAACAATGTGTGTAACCAAGTGGAACAAGGGGTGGATTGTACTCTACAATTATCTAGTTTTTTACTAATTATTTAGTAGCAGCACATTTGCCACTACCAAAGCTGGTTTTACCCTTTCGAGGGGTTTCTAGGTTAACCGTTAAAAATGTGTGTTCACTTCTCTTATCATAATATTCTTTCCATCTTAACTGTCATTTATTTTGATTAAAAGTAGCTCAATCCATTTTTGTATTGGTCCATAATTTCTATTATTAGTTGTGGATGAGATTACAGATCAATAGGAGACTAGACAATCTTATGCCAAACGAGTTCATTCACATCATAATTGAACTCATTTCAGATTGACAATGTACATCCTCATGTTCATATTTTTAGTAGATATATTTAAATATTCACATTTTTTATATTTCAGCATCTTTTAGTTTAAGTTACTTTTGGAATTTTTATTTCATTTGTATTTTAAAAATTCAAATATTTTTTATATACATTATATTAATAGCTTTTCCTTTGGCATCTCCAAAATCTTGAAAAGAAAATTGCTATCCCCAAAATCTATCCCCACGTCCCCCCATCCTTGAAACTCAGAGAAACACTAGTATCTGTCTATCTATCTATTTATATCTGACTTTGGTTGTCATTGTGAGTGCAATCAGAGATAGTTTGAGAGCATTAACACCAAGAAGAGGAACAGGTTTACCCAAGAGTGTTTCAATGACCTTGCTTTCGTCTAACACAACTTTGTCTAAACATTAAAAAGGTGGAGGAGGAATCTCATGATGCCATTGATTTGGATGACATTTATCCAGCTTTGGATTGGATTGTCAAAGATTTTGATGTCATGTTAACTGACAAAGATCTCATTGAAGTGGAGAGAGAAATAGCAGTAGTAGCAAAAGTAGAAGCATTGGGAGATGACATACTTGATGATTTAGATTTATGTTCTAGTTCAAGTGTGAATGCAAATAGGAGGGAAAGTTTAAGTTGTACATTGTAGTTGCGCTTCAAAAATTTGAATTTTGAGCCTTTGAGGGATATGACATGTAATCATTGATTCATGACAAATTGATAATAGAAATAGACTTATGCATTCTTTGAATTCATTCTTTATGCTTTTCATGCATTATTTAAGTTTATTTTGTGTATTAATGTAATTTATTTTTTATTTGACGAGTTTTCTCTAAGTCCAAGACTGAGTCAAATTTTTGGGCTGCCAAGTTTTAGCAGAGTCCAGAATTATAGCCCATACCATAATGTGACACTTTTGACAAAGGATTTGGCTCATGTTTGCAATCTTAGCTATTTGTAAATAGTTCTTTTGTATACCATACATTATAATCCATCACAGTAGTGAAAAAATTCCAACTTTAAAAAACTCAATTTTCATTTCTTTTTTTTCAATTGCATGATTAAAACTCTTCATATTTTGGAGAAGTGGGTCAACTTTCACCCACTCTCTCCCACCTTAATAAAAAAAAATTCTTGAGTTTTACTGTCTAAATTGAAAGCTCTATATGAAGGAAATTCTAATGATTTTGGGATATTTACTTGAATTTTGTTTTATAACGTTGTCTTCTTGCTGTTTTCCTTGATAGTTAAGCTCTCATGTAACAGATTCTTTGTTCTCATATTTCCCTTTTTTACAAACATGGCTATTGTGAGTTCATTACATACATCATCATGGAAGTCTATATTCTTTCGTGGTTGAGGGAAAGTGATGGATCATGGTAAGTATTGATGCTAAACACCAAACATTTCCTCTTCCCAATTACATCGCCATACACCAAGTAAAATATTTAATCATTTTCTTCAGTCTTTCAGACTCACCCCCTACTATTTCAAAATCCGTAATTGCAGAGGGATTATGGAGAAAACTGAGCAGTACTTTTGTTGACAATAAGAAACACTTAATTACTTACAAATTTTTCTTTTCTAACTGTCAGCATTGTCATGCAAGTTTAAAACATACACACATGAAATTATGTTGGCAAACATATAATTGTTTTTCAGAAAGAGGAGTCTGTTGACGTGCATAAATATGTGTTTTTGTCAGAAACTATGCTATTTCATAGGTTTCGCTAATTTCTTTTAATACAATACTGCAGGCAGCCAGGGCAAAGCTTGAGGAGGCAAGTGATGTTTTAAAACCACATGAGATATGGGACCATCAGTTAGGAAATATTGTGGTGGAGGAATTGCTTGAGCATCTCCGTCATTCATCCTTGCTTGTCTTTGATTCAGCATTTTCCTTATCAGAGTTGATACCCGCAGTAAGTCAAATATTCCTTTTAAAACACATTTGAGAATTATTGAGACGAAGGCATTGCTAAATGTGGCCTTTGCATTGCCATTAACAATCCCCGTGTTTGGTTGTGATGGCGATTAATTGATGTCAGCCAAAGAGAAAAAGTTGATTGTTGAGAATGAATAAGAAAAGCTTCTACCATTAGAATGGCTACTGATTATTTAATTGGTGAACTCCCTAGGGTTAGGATTTGATCAGACACATGGTTTATCTCATAGAATTAGAGTTTACCCATCAAGCAGTTCATTATTGAAAGTTTATCATAATGCTAGAGTTACTGTTCAGTGAACTTGTGCAAAGGTATTAAATTATTTAATAGTTCAAATGTTCTTGTGCATTCATAAAACCTGTATGGAATATGCCCCTAGTAGGTTTGATGTACCAAGCATGGAGCTTGTTTGTCTCTCTAAGATACCACATCATGCTCCTCAGATAATTGTGGCTTCCATCCTGCTTCTCCTGTACTGCTACCTTTTCTTCTTTACTCTCTTGAGGTGTGATAGATTAATCATTCAACTCATGTGATAGATTATCTAGTTTGGGCTGTCTTCACAAGGATATGGAACTAAATCTCCCACATGAGTTCTGATTTACTATATTAGAAGATTTCAAGGATGAAATAAAATGTGAAGTGGTTCTATTGGATTTCTGTGGAGTTGGGTTTGGTAGCCCCTATATGTGGGATAGGGATGCCATATTTATATGATGGTAGAATAAGAATTAGCTGGTCAAGGAAGGAAAGCCTCATTGCAAAAGATCTCCTTAGTCATTCCAAATCAAGAAAAAATGTTCATTAAATGCTAGTAAGCAACTTGTCATGTTTTTGATAATAAATTCCTAGGACAACAAAGCAAAAGTTTGAGAAAAGACTTATAGTTGTATCCTAGAGTGGATAAACATCTGAAACAATTGAGTGAGTTTGGTGTAGTATCTCAAGAATTGAATGATTTACCTCTCCATTGGGAAGTGGAGCATGAGAACTAGTTGTTGCTTGATCCTCTATTGTCTAACATTATTTTGTAGGGTAAATCACTCTTGGAATACATTGAGACAAAAGTGCACTCACTTTTGGACCAAGGTGCAATTGCAAGTATATCACATTGTAGCCAACAATAGTTCTAGTGTTGGAGAAAGATGGATTTTGGAGAATGTGCATAAAATGTACAATCTTCAACAAGAACACTACTTATCCATTAACCAAATGGATGACATGCTCGAACAATTGTGGTATGGAAAATGCCTAATTATGTTGGAAAAGTTGGGATACTTTTGAATTCAAGTGAAGGAAGAGCACATTTGGAAGGTTATATTCAAACAAACAATGGCCTTAATGAATGGTTTGTGCTTTGATTTGGCCCATGCAGTGTACCAAGCACCTTCATGAGCCTAAATAATAAAATCCTTCATCAATTTGTATATGCTTGTAATTGTCTATTTGGGTGACATTCATCTTTAGATGGACTTGGTAGGAACGTGTGGATTTCCACATAGGGAGGAATTAGGGTGCTAGAGATGCCTATCCTTGGAGGAGGGTGTCTTACATGGGTTTTAAGAGTGAAGACAAGTAACATTGCCCATGCAAGGATGGTGAGGTTGGTCAATTAGATGTTGGCATGCCGAAAAAAGCCCCTAACAATGAAGCAAAGTAGTCAGGTGAGTCTGAGGGATGGTGAACAAGGTAGAATTGACCTTGGAGGAAGGGTTGGCAAGGCAACCCATAGTGAAGGGCATATAGTTGTGTGGTCCCAAGAGATGGTGAGTTGATAAACTGTCCTTGGATATAAACACTAAAGTAAGCCCAAGAGATGGTGGGAAAAGGCTAAGGCAAGGTCAAATGAGGCTCTAAGCACACTAGGGGATATAAACACTAAAGTGAGCCCAAAACATAACATGAAAATTGCAAGGATATGCAATTTCCAATATTATAGGTATAAAACTAAAGGATATAAGGTAGTTGGTCTTCGCCAACATAGGGAGTGGGTTTGGCCCAAGAAAAGGAGAGAATGACCAAAATAAAAAGAGGAGTCTGATCAATCTACTAGTAGTAGGATAGGGTAGTTGGCAAGATCATGGATTGGGTGACTTGGTGGCTAGTAGGCTCATGGGCTAGGGTGGTTTGGTAATTGGCATGATTGCGAGTTAAATGAGGGAGGATCAAAGAGTTGTAATATCCTGCCCTGTTGAGATATTCGCTATTGAAAACTGCCATGTCTGATTTTTTTGGGGTTTTTGTAGAATTTCCTAGAAAATCCATAAAATTGCAAAACAAATGCAAATAGAGAAATGCTGAAAGCAAATATATCAAATGATCAACTCTGATTAATTTATTGCTTTACAATAAGGTCATACTCGGATAACAATCTTCTGATCATGAAATGATGATGAAATCTTCAAAACCCTTGTGAAACCTTTGAGATTTTCTCCAATGAAGCACAATGTGACTACTAATTGCAGCCACCAGATAAAGCAACCTTCAGATGGTCTCTCACACCCACAGGAAGCTGAAACACTAAAGAAGCTACGCTCTCTAATGCCCAAGAGTACAAAAACCTTGGTTTCCTCTTCTTCCAAAGTAAAGCTTTCAAAAAGCACAAGTGTCATGAATGAAAAAGAATCCTCAATTTGCTTTTGTTTTGTGCTTATATACTCATGAAAAGCTCGACCCCCAAGATAGCTTTTCTTGACTTTAAAATATATTTTATATTTGCTTTTGATTTTGACTTCATTAATCTCATTAAATGGGCACCCACTTCAATGCACTTTTATAATTTAATTTATATCTTTAAATGGCCCCACTTTATTAAAGTCAAAATATATCATTAAGTCATTATGATGCACTTTTTAATAATTAATTATTATTAAAGCTTACCTTTAATAATAATTAAAAATAACATATCTTTCTCATTAATCATCATTTCTTGATTCCGTCTGAACCAGGAGGTCAACCACTGCATCAACTGTGCATCCAGGTGCCTTCCCAAAAATAGTAACACTAGACTCTGACAATCGGGTGACTTACTATAAATAGTAAGTGTGCACAAACTGAGTCCAAACCAACTCCCAAAGGTGAATCCTGAATAACACCAAACTCCGGAGAAGGAAACACCACAAAGTGCCACCAGAGAATCTGATTAACGCTCAAACTGGACCCTCTAATCCACAACACTAGCCTATGAGGGTCAGATGATAGGCTAATCCTCCAAACTTTGATGCTCACGAAAAAGGGGACATTACAAGAGTCCACCTAGTTAGTTTGTAAGGAGAAGGCTGCTTGACCAATGCACATAGGGAGGCATCTCAAGGAGAGTTTATATAGATGACAAAGTAAAGAGGGCAATTTAGAGAGCATTTGGCTGGTCCATCAGTAGTAGGATAAGGTAATTGGCAAGGTCATGAGTGTGTCAAGAGGAAGAAAGGTACCTTACCCATGTGGGATGTGGTCTACAAAGAGGCAAGTTTGGGACTCATTGAGAAGGAGAAGGTGATCAATAGGACCATGAGCTAAGTCTTGGTGATTGGCAAAGTCATGAGTTTGCAATGTGGAGTGCAAAGATTATGCTCTAAGGGGTCATCACAAGGAGTTTTATGTAAGGGAACATTAAGGATTGGACATAGGGTGTTGTAGTGTTGTGCACATGGAACAAGTGTGAGCCTTTAGGGGCTTGATTGGTTGAGTCATGGTTTTGTGATGAAGGTCTAGGAAGCCAAAAGGGTTGTAGATTTTCAAAGGAAAGGCTTTGTGGTTGGTGGTGGCCTGGGTCTAGGAGACTTGGGGATGAGCAAAGTCATGAGTGGAGTTTGGCTTGTAAGGTGTTTAATAGGATTGGGAGTGTGAAAGGGTTGTGAGATAGGGGTTTGTCGCGATTCTAGGAATAGGGGATTAAGGGAAGAAGATTACCTCATTTGCATGGATATTCTACAAATTGAGTGTTTAGGACACATCTAGGAGGATAAGGTGGCTAATGGGTCATGAATTGGAGGGGCTTGGTGATTGGTAGGTCATGAGTCAAATATTTTGATGGGAGGCCAACTAGTTTGAGGTTACGAGGAGACAAGACGATTGGTAGGGTCCTGAGTCAAATAATTTGATGGGAGGCCAACAAGTTTGAGGTGATGAGGAGACAAGGTGATTGGCAAGGTTATGGGTCTAGGGGAATTGGAAATTGGTTGGGTCATGAGGCTGAGGTAGATTGGTAGGAAAAAAGATGTCATCAAGATCAAAGTGAGGAGGTTAGAAAATTTATGAGGGAGCCATCAAGAAAGTACTTATTTGGAACTTTGAACCTTTTATGTGGGATGAGGAGATTGGGTTAGAATATGCACTACCTTCAATAGACAACTATGAACCACATCTACAAGAGGGGATGAATTGTTGACACAATGCTTGAGGAAAAACTTCAAACAATTTGATGGGATGAAAAAGAGTGTCAGCAAATCTATTGCAAGGGTCATGTTCCTATCAAGACAAATGGTACTCAATAGAGTAGGGATGGTCCTCATTAATGAATTGAAGTTTAGAAGGGTAAAAATCTCCCAATAAGGTATCAAAAGTATTGTTCCCATTTAGATTTAGGAGTTAGTTTATTATGGTTAGCTTACAATACTTAGTCTAGACTTATTAGCTAAATATAAAGTGTCATTAGAGTTGCAAAAGGTGATTAGGTATTGGAAGTTATGGTGGATATATCAATTTATAAAAAAGGTGCTTCATTCCTCCTTGAATTTTGTTTTATTGAATTACTTCTTAGTTCATGCCTTTTTTTATTGATGTCTCTTCTAGTGCTTTAATTGAATGCATAAATCCAAAATAAAGGAGGCATGAGCAGAAATGAATCATGCTATTTTTTTAAGTGTATCAATTTTACAACATAATCTTAACTATAAGGACAAGAAGAGGAATATAAGGCTTAGGACACCAATCTCAATAATTTGATACCGTCTGTAATAGGAATAGAGCGATGTTGCTCACCTTAAATTACAAAGTGAAATACTTGAAAATGGAGAGAAGACAAAATTGCCCTTAGGCTAGAGCTTTTTTGTATATATGAAAAGGTTGGAGAGAAACCCTTGATGCCCCTAAAAAATTTGAATAAAGGATGATTGAATCTTGATGGATGAAATGGCAAGAGGAAATATCTCATTTATACACCATTCCTACATAGTAAAAGAGGATAGGCCTACTGAGTTAAGGCAAATATCCCAATATAATATAATGTTAACCTTACATATGTAGGCCACTAAATATGAGTGGTCTTACTAACATCTGAAGGCCCTATATAGTGGTACAAGTTACCAAAAAAAGAGGAAAAGTAGCTCAAAGATGTACCACATGTTGCTAACTCAATGAAACCCATGGGAAAGAGGTGCAAGTCAAGATTGCAATCTCCAAAAGAATCAAGTCTTACAAAGCAAGGAAGTTGATCAAAACTTGGAGGTTATTACTTTGAGAGTTTGATGCAATTTTCGAGATCCAGATTGCCATAGGACTTAGAATACCCCAAAAAAGTAAGGATTAAGAAGGAAAGTTGTCTTAGAAAAACAAACAAGTTTTGATACCATTTTGGAGAAGTTTAAAACCCATGTCAAATAGGCACATGGGTTCTCATGCCATGTGAGAAATGCTTAAAAATATGCTCATAACCTCTTTAGAAAAGGACTAGGATTTTATTTCATCCAAGAAATCACCATAAACAAAAACCAAACACTATAAATTTATATTTATAATATAGAAAATTGGATAATAACATTATATCAGTAAGCTCCTCTTATGGAGATTATCTCATAAAATATCATTTCACACTCATCCACTTACATTCTCTTTTGATTTCTAAAGGGAGGAAGCCCTAATATATAGCATTTTAAGCTAACTATAGAAGTGATCCTATTGGCTATATGGTATTACTCTTGATTCTGATTGCAAAACTACATGGTTAGCTCTTATTGGCTGGCTTGCATAGTAGCTTTTTTTTTTTTCTAATTTCTTAATTACTGAATAGAAAAATAGCTAATATTTCCTAGGGTAAACTAAGTAATCTTAAATAAAATGATGGATACATGATCACACCAACACCTTGCTTTAAGTGTGTTGGCGTTTCAATTAGCACCTTTGGAGTGCTTATTGGAAACAGACAACTATGCATAATGTGTAATGACTGCTCTTCAAATTATGGAGGGGAAGCTCCCTCTTGTCTGCTAATGTTTGCGTAAAAGTAAAACGGACTAAATGTTCCTATCTTTTTTTACTCAGCAGACAGGACAGAAGGGTGCATAAACACAATGTATTGCAGCTAAGGTTTTCTCTGGTTTTTGCAGATCTTAACTACAACTAAACTAGCTTTTAATCTATCCTATCTCGTCAAGATAAACAGACCATGAGGGTATAGGAGCGAGAATGGAATGGTTGGATCACTTGGGCCAACCATCTCTCAGAATGAGTTTGAGGCTTTGAACTCTGAGATCTATGCTGGAATAAGGTTTTATGCAAGCAATCACTCTTACGGTAAGTTGAATCTTGGGATTTCCAAGGAGGAGGAACCCCTGTTTGAGGTGTAGGCTGGGATGCAACTCACTAGAAACAACAAAGGACAATGAACTGAAAATCAGGATTCTCGAGGAGGTGACGACACTTGTCCAAAGTGTAGGCTGAAATATAGATCATTACACAACATCAAACAATAATCATCAACATCAAAATTCCCAAGGAGGTGACGACACTTGTCCAAGGGGTAGATTGAAATAACAGATTATAAGAACAAGACGTTGATAGAATTTGAAACTTTGGATCAAATTGCATGTGCCTTTTGATTTATTTCTTCAAACTTTCTCAACGAATTACAAAGGTTTGGGACAGCAAAGGAACAAAATCATACACAATTGCTTATCAAACCAAACAACTCTCATCCAAGAGTGAACAAATATAGATTTGCAAGCTTGTTGGCACAACGGCGCAACAATTTTGTGTAGTAAATAAAAGTTACAAAATAATGAGCAAAGACTCTTATTTATAGAACTCAAAGGAGTAAACAACCCTAAAGTCTCCTTGAGTTAACAACTAGTTCTTGCCAATCAATTAGCAAGATTTATTCCTATGTCTAAAAGTAGGTGAGTAAGCAGTTAACTGGAATCTACTTCAGTTAACTGAAACTAAACTAAAAGTGAACTTCAATTACAAAATGTGCCTCCAAAATAGAGATCCACAATTAGTGGAGATCTGAGATAGACATCCATAATTGGTGGGATTTGACATGCATGATCAGTGGAACAATGAGTTAACTTGGAATGAGGCATCAAGTTAACTCCTGTTTGTCATTAATGCTATTTTGGAGGGTAGGACGTCCTAACTAGGTGTTTGACACCTCATCACCTCTAGTCAATAGTTCCTCTAGCCAGTCGTTGACTTCTTTCGCCTCTCGCAATCTGCTTTTGATATTCGATCTTCTTTGTAGCTGCATCATCCAGCCTTGTTGACATGGAATGTGGAAGGTAGTGTAGTAGTAACTGGTGGTGGCTCTGTGTTTGGAATGACTACCTTCCGCATTTGGCTATCCATTGAATGGTGATGTCATTTACGCCTTCCAAGGCGTCCAACTTGACTATGGGCTTCACTTGATGCATGTCCGTGTCAAGTGTTTTTAGAAAGTCGTGAAGTAGGACCATTTTGGTCTTGATTTCAACTTGAGAGTACTATATTCTGAAAAACTTGACTGCTGACTGTAAACACGGATATGTTCAGACAACTTCTGAAAACCCCTAAAAATAGCCACCCACCGAGAAGTATTTTTCCGGAAAAAATCTAACACTTGGGTATTGTAGGTGCTTCAAAGCTGAATAAACCTAGTTTGTCTGATTTTCAATATTGTGACTTTTTCAAGAAAACCCTAAAAATAGGTGCAGCAAGGTTACTGTTTCTGGAAAAATCCAACACGGGGGTTTTGTCGAAAAAACTATGCTAATCATACCTAGTTGGTTAGATCTATGATTATCTGTTGTTTTCTTGGACATGCAAGAAGATCTAAGACAAGAAAAGAGGAAAAAAGACAAGAAGAAGATTGGAAGTTATCAACTATCTTTCTAAAAAAATTATGCCTTTTGATGCAACCTCTGATAAATTGTCCCTCTGTGCAACTGATCTTCAAAAATATGAAGATCGATGAAAACCCGTCTGTTAGATCTTGAAAAGACATCTTGGAGAGAAAATGACTGTTCTTGAGCTCCAACCTACAAAGACAAATGATGAATAATGATGTCCAAGCTTGATACATAGTGATTGATGTTGAAGCAATCAAGTTTGGATGCCAACTCATGATGGAGGAGCCTTTTTTACTGATCTGGAGTTCACAACATTGATTTCCACCCATTTAGGGACGTTTTAGACATAGGAAGGCTTCAAAATATCTTAACTTCAGTCAACTGAGCCTTACTTTGACTTTAGGCGTCCCTTTGAAGAGTTGAACACTTTTTCATTATTTTTCTGTGGTGAAATGCCTCCGTTCAATCCCTGATTCCAGTTGCTTCGATGATCTTGTGGTGTTGCTGATAGATCCATTGCTGAGATGGAACAACTCTGATGAAGTGTGCTTGGGAGCTACAAAGCTAAAATCCTGAATCTGATGCTTCAAATTCAAGGGCGCCTTTTTCCTAGCAGGGGCACTTTCAGCTTTAGACTTAGTCAATTTTCTTTGAGTGTTCTTCAATTCCTCCATTTTGACTCTCCGTGCTCTAATCTGAGATCACTACTAACAGATGAGTTTGATGATCTTGTTGAAGCATGGGATGAGTAACCAGTTCAGCCTTGGAAAAGGTGACTAGCTTCACGAAACCTGAAAGTTGATTTAGATGCCTTAAAAGCTTGGGCGCCCCTGACTTGCAGGGGCACCTTTGACCTTTTGACCAATTATTTCATGTTGTAAACTTTCACGAACTGCCCCAACTTGATCTCTGTCGTCAGGTGTTTGATTAGTCTGTTGTCTTTGCTGATGGTGTCATTGTTGAGACTGATCACAACGGAGGTCATCCTGGAGGTCACTGAGTTTATAGATTGCATCCGATTGCCCAAAAAGTTGGGCGCCTATTTCTAGGAAGATGCATTTTCCTTGACACTTGTTCAATTTCTCCATGTTCTTCATTCAACCTTCATCTTTGGTCTTTTCTGCTTGATCTTTGCCTATGAATGCTTGACAGGTCCTGTGAACATGTAGCTGGATTGATCACAACGCTTAGAGAGTGCTAAACAGATGCCTGGTAGAAAGTAGTTGTTGAAGACTTCATCAAGTTACTCAAAATGAAGGGCACCCCTGGCAAGCAAGGGCGCTTTTGTCTTGATGTGCACTAATTTACCATCCATTTTGCATGCTTGAATGATTAACAATTGCTGTCGTTTGATGTGTCTCGTAGGTTGGCGAATAGGTTCATTGCGAAGCCGAGCTGATGTCGGGGAGATCACCTTGTCATGTCCCCTTCCAATTGACATCTCTCAGTACTTGAGATTAGCCTATTATGTGACCCTCATAGGCTGATAGTGTGGATAGAGGGTCTGGTTGAGGCTTGGTTTGGTTCCTGTTGGCAGAATCTTTCAGTTTGGCTTTCGTTCGGGGTCGTTCGGACATCAATTGCTTGACTTGCTATTTTTAGTAAGTAAAGTCACTCAGTGGAGCACCCTTGCTATTTTTAGCAGTATGGTCTGGTCGTATGCAAATTCAATCACTTATTCTCTAGCTTCAGACGGTTCATTAATCGGACTTATTTTGAGGAAGATATTAATATTTATCTGTCAAATTAAATATTAATTATTTTGAAGCTTATATTATAAAGTTATAATATTATTTAATATTATAACTTAAGTGATTTTTAAAGGGGTCGACCAACATAAGGAAGGGGCCACTTTTCAATTATATTTTATAATTAAAAGTGCGTCGAGACTATGGAAATATTAAAAGTTAAAATTCAACTTTATTTAAATGATGCCTTTTGAGGAAAAAGTCGACCCTCTTGAGAATATAAGGATTTTTCATTGTGGAGAGCTCATCATGTTATGAAATCGACTTTTGATCAAGTATTCTTCCAGAGAACGGAGCCAAGGGTTTCAATTGTCTTTTTGGCATTGGAGAACGAGCCATCTTCAGTGTTGCAGTTCAGAGGCTGTGAAATATCAGCTGATTTATTGCTTATCAGAGAGGTAGCTTCATTCAGAGGTTATCACAGAACTTATTCAGAGATTGCATCATTCAGGGTTTTTGGTTTGGAAATCATCCCGAAGGGTTCTTCATTCTTAGGCGCCTATTTTCCAAGACCTGGACTCATATCTCAAGGGCCATACAAATCTATTGCTGCTGTTTGTTGAGCCGTACTTGCTGCTACAGGGCCGTACCTTTCAAGTACAGGCCGTACTTTTTACCTTGAGGAAAACGCCTTCTCTTTTGGCAATCTGCCTTCACCAGTAGGGGCACATACTTCACTGGCTTCATTTGCTATCATCTGGCGCAGGGGAAAAGTGGATCTCTATGATGGACGTGCGAATTCATTAGCCTCACAGGCTGCTGCAAATACCAGGTTTCTTTTTATCAATAATGTTGTTGCTTTTTAGTCTGCATGTTATTAGATCTCAGATGTAATAAGCCTAGAAGATCAATAAACCTTTTGGCATTAATAGATCAAGCAGTTTCCATCATTTCTAGACTTGTAGTATTTTATTTAATTTTTATAAGCAATCCCTTTCAAAATCACACTTCATTGGTTTATGCAAAAAAAACACAAAAACATCAAAAACGTTCAAAAACAAGCAAAAACAGACAGTTTCAAAAAACAGTGAGAACAGGGGTTTCTACACACCTGAAGATGAGTCTGTTCAACAACTGACATCTGCACCATCTAATTCAAGGGTGCCCTTGGTCAGCAGGGGCGCTTTTTCTCATGTTTGACTGTCATTTTGATAGCACTTGCATTACAACATCTTCTGACTTCGCTTACGTTTGCCGGTGATTGGTGAATCAGGTGACTGTGCTTGACGATGTGCTGGAAAGCCAACAAACACACAAAGATGACTACCTTGGTGAAAGTTGATGACTGTTTTGGACCCTCTGGATTAAAGGGTGCCCCTAGCCAGCAAGGGCGCTTTTAGCCACAGTTCCATCATTTCCTTTGAAAAAACTTCATCTCTTTGTGCTTGATGTTCGCCATGCATCGTGACTGATTTGGACATTGTCGTTGACGACGCGGACGCGTGCATCTTAGCAACCACCTTCATCATGCTGCGTGTATGGGTGTTGGAAAAATGACTAAGGCATTTGACTGCATAGCCTTCTCTTGGTAGCAAGGCGTGCATTCTCCAGACTTGGTCAATTTTCAACATTTTCACTTTTGAAAATCCCCTCCATCACAAAGCATCTTTTTGAGCATTTTCGCCGTGGTTTCTTCATTGAAGCTTTCGAGGCTTAGATTTCACCACATAGTATTGGCCATTCTGCCATTAATGGCTACAAAGGTCCTAACTTTCTTCTTGAAAAATGAAAATAGACCCACCAGAGTAAAACAAACTTTTTGGTGATTTTGACTTGACCAGTGTGATTGTGAAGTTGATTAATCCTATCAAAATCATTTTCAATCATTTCGGAAAGGTCCTATTTTTAGGGGTTTTCCTAAAAACAGGGGTTTGAAACCCTAATTTTCAAAATTTCAGAATTTTGCAGGTATCTTCCTTGACACAAACCCACAAAAACCTTATGTTTTGTTTGACCTAAAACATACTTTTGACAACATTTTTACATGATCTAGATCATTTTAAGAAAAATGTCTCTTTGAAGCAAAAAATTATTTTGGGTACAACAAAGTGCAACTTAGGGAGTTTAAAAAAGAGGCTAAAATGTCAGAAATGTCTTGATAATGTGGCTTAATGAGGTGCCCATGTACAATATGAATAATCTCAATAGAGGCTTCAAAAATGTCTCAACAATGTGGCTTGATGAGGTATCCATGTACAATATGAATAATCTCAATAGAGGACTTAGAAGACAACTTCCTTCAGACATAACAATGCTTGAAGATGAACACATTGAGGGTTCATTGAAGATGTTAGAAACAAGCTTGTTGCTGCTCTTTTGGAAGTTTGGAAAGGAAAATTGATGCACCAAAATAGTCGTAAGCTGTTGAAGATGGACAAGGACTAAATGCCAAAGAAGGTCTACTTGCATCAAAGAACATTCCTTCCTTTAGGAAGAGATACAAGTGAATGTGTGTGCCGAAAGTCTGCCAAATCCAAGATAGGATATGCAGGAAGCAATGAGAGACTATCTGGAATTGGTTTTTTTTTCTATGAACATGGTGGTGAAGACATCCTAAACACAAGCTGCGGAAATATCAAGATCTAGGAGGAACCGGGAAATACAGATGGATCATTCAAAAAAGGAATTCTCATCACAATAGGAAGATCTACAACAAGTACCCTCTTTGTAGCTGAAATAGGATCTAAAAGACAAGGTCGACCACAAAGAGGAGAGTCAATAACAAGTATCCTTATTATATCCATAGAAAGAGGATCTGCGATATAAGGTGGATCACAAAGTGAAATTGTTGATGAAGAAGTTTCGAAAACACCAACATGGAAACTCCCATTGAATAGAAAAATAGTATCCTCCAAGAAGTGATGACAATCATCAAGTTGAGATTGTGTAAAATGATGACCAATGTTACATAGATGGGTTTCCCAAAGAGTTGATGAAGAAGTTTTGAAAACATCCAAGGGGATATTCTCATCAAATAAGAAAAAAATGTCTTGCAAGTAATGAGGACAATCAATGTTGCAGAAATAAGAATCCCAAAGAGGTTACTCTCTAATAAGAGGAAGATTTTGCAAAAATTGTCAAGAGGCACATCACAAGTTGACAAGTTTGATGAAGTCATGTGCAACTCCTCACACTCTTTGTCATCATCATCATAATCTTTAATATCATTAGAAATTAAAAATGTCTTCCATGGAAGCATCAATTAGTGACAAGGTGTCAACATCTAACCATAGAAGGTTCAACCAAGTAGTGTAAGAGCATTCAATGTCCCCAACGTGTTGTTGAAAGTTAAGGAACTGCTAATGGTGGCCATAAACAATGTCATAGTTATTGAGCTACTTAGTATGCTTGTTTGGACTGGTTTGTCATGGAATTGTCCCAAAAGATAGAGATAGAGACCTCAATGATTGAAAAAGTTTTTCATACACAATCTCCATTATTGGTAGTTTATTCCATCTAGTATGATTGCATGAAATGATTATGCCATTTCATATGTAAATATCAATGCACATTAAAACAAGTAACACAAGTGTGCTTGGTGTTGCGCACATAAGAAGGGAGGTGGTAAGAATGCTGTTATAAAGATGCGCACTACCAAATATGTGTCACTATATAGAATAGTGTGATTACAATATATTTTCCTACATAAAATTGCTTATAGTGATGCTATTTTACAACTTTTTTGCTTTTTTTTAACAATATTTGCTGGAAATGGGAAATAAAAAAAAATGATTCTTATTATACAATATAAAGCTAGATGGCAAATTTTGATTCTTTTGGAAAAATATGAACTTTCAAAAGAAATGGTGCAAAAAAGAAGTCTTGAGTGAGAAGACATCTTCGTTGAAAATTTGGTGTCACTAGAAGGGATTGCAAAAAAAGTTCTTTGCCATATTGTGACCTTTTGTCACACTATACCCATCCACCCATCTTCAATGATTAATCCAAACACAGTGCTACCCAACAATTTTATTGGGGTCTTAGAAAAGCAAACCCCTTAAAAATGTAGGAACGGGTTGCCCTTTTACAACAAAACTGACCTTGAGAAAGTTGAGGTCCTAGATTGGTGGATTGGGTTGGTTGGTGGGGAGTTATTTAGGGAAGGTCGAAGGATTGTCTTAGGGCTAGACAATCTATTAGGTGGCTCAAGAAGGCTGCTGTGCCCTAAAAATGACTATCGGGTTGGGTGAGTGGCCATTGCACCCTAAAATGTTTGGCTAGTCATAAATTACATTGGGGAAATGGGTGGATGGGGATGGGGCAGGCCAGTCATGTAGGATTTAGGGTGGGGCTAGGGGGTGTCTTAAGGTAGGGTGATTGACCTTGGGTTTTGGGGTTGGTTTGACTCTTTTTAAAATGTTTTTCCAAAACTAGGCAAAGTGGATTTTATAAAAATTGAAGAATTGTTATGAAAACCCTTGAAACTAATTCTTCAAATCATTTTTTTTTTTTAAATCTCACAAATTTTGATTTTTTCCCATAAAACATCCCTAAAACAATATGATCTTAATCAATTTTCAGCCTACCCAAAATCAATTTCTACTTATATAAAGCAATGTTCCATGGGGACGTTTCCATAGTGGTGTCCTAAACATCCTAAGGACTTGGGGACTTGGAGGAAACATCTCTTATTGCAAGACAGGACAACCTGCTCCATTTGATGCATAAAAAGAAAAAGGTTAACTTTTTAAGGAAAACAATGTTAAAAGCCTATGTTTCCTTGTAATGTCCCCTTATTTGGTGTCCTTATTTGGGCCAGTTTGGTTTTGACTTACTATTTTTAGTAAGTGCTATATTTAGTAACTGGTCCTGGTGGCAGTGCAGTGCAAGGTTTCCAGTTTGGGCAGTGCTTGGCAGTTATAGTTTAGTGAGTTCTAATGTTTTGGCATATTATTCCCTTAAGTCTTCAAAAGGTGATTTTATGACTAATGTTATAATGTTATAAAATACCCCCCCTTGGCCTAGTTGAGCAACGATGTTTTTAAAAAGGGGACAATGTATCTCATGTGATGCCTAGAAAGGGAGTTTATTTATCATTTTTTAAGGCTAATATTATGCCTCATAAGGTGGGATGCCTAGTTTGGGCTTAATGTCAATTTTAAATAAAAATCAAAAGTGAAATTTTGGAGGCAAAACGTTGGACGCCCCTCTTGGGGTAATTTCATGTCATTTCAAAAAGGTGAAATGGAGGGAAATGAAATGAGAGTTGCCCTAATATGTTCCTCACTTTATAAATATGAGTTTGAGCTCTCATTTGGTTATGGATGATTTGACAACTTAAGGAGATGCTCCTGGAATGAGCTCAGGGAGTTCTTCTTTGCTGGTGGAGGACGAAAACCCTCTTCTCGGTTGCTGTTTCGGTGGTGAAATATCCACCTTAGCTGGTTGGAGTGGTTCTACCTCAGGAATCACCATTGCTTTTCATGGTTGCAGATTTAGGGTTTTAAGAAAACGAAGATATTCTTAGTTTTTTGATGTGGGTTTGTGAGTTTTGGGTGTGGTGTGCAGTATTAATAGTGTGGTGTGAGTTTGGAGTAGGTTTGATGCATTTTCTGAGTGCTGGTGTGAATTTTCTGAGTTTTGGTGTGGCTTTTTAGAGGCTTTGAGTATTTTGAAGGGGCTGTTCAACTGTACCCAGGCAGCCCATACCTTACTGGGAGTTTTTGTTCATTGCTGGGTGCTATTTGACCACTTTCCACTGATCCTCCATGGTTGTTTGGTGGTGTGGGATGGTCTAACAGCTGCTTGCAGGAGTTTGGAGGTGGCTGGGCACCATTTCTGAGTCATTCTGAGGTTATATAGTTCGCCTGGCCTGCTGCAACAGTCAACAATCAGATCTGCTATTGCTCAGAAGTCAGAAGCATATACCAGACCTGTAGCTCATTATTCCATGCATTTTGAGGTCAAGTAATAGAACTGGGCATGATTGCAATGTGTTGATGACCTTGGGGGTTATCTATGGCGTAGCTGGAAAGTTTTGGAGGGAGTTTTCTTCTGGTATGATCTGCTACAGGGGAATATCAGACCTGTATGTTGATGTTCCCTGCATTAAGTGGCTGTAGTGGTGACTAAAGGGACTAAAGGCTGAAGATCAACCTGGGAAGCATTATCTATCTGCTGAAAGGAGTTTCCAATGTTTATGAGCTGCTGATTGCCCATCATTAATCCCATATCAGACTTGTAATGAGTCAGCAGACCTGAGATTTGTTATTCTTCTCCACTTGAAGGAAGCTATCATATGATACCTTAGACAGAGTTTGGTGAAGGTGTAATCACAGGTGCATCTATTAACAACCTTACACAGTCAGCAACACTCTATTATCTCTGATTTGAGGTAGTTGTTCACCATTTTCATGCTTGATTATTATATGTAATGAGACTTCTATAATGTATGTGACCAGCTTATTTCATGAGCAATCTAATGCTATTTCATATGCCAAAATATCAGTGATATGTCAATATGTTTCCCATTTAATAATCATAGCAGTTCTGTGACAGTGTTTGAGATTGGTATTGTGGTGGTTCATGGTGTAACTTATTTAGTTAACAACTTTCAAAAAAAATAAAAATCAGGGGTGGTTATTAACTTATTACATTCATGGAGTTTCTAGGATGAGGATGGCAATTAAAAAACAGGAAAAATTTAATATAGGAAATTTCCATTGTTCATAACTTCATATTTAAAGCGTTCATCATATACATTATGGAACCATATTTCATTACAAATTAACAACATTTTTGTTTTCATTGTCAATGTGTATATATTATATAACAATTACAAAAAAATGCCCAAAGGCTACAAGTTACAACTAAAAACTGACAAAAACATAGAAAATCTGCTGCTGTCCCTAATCTTCATCTTCTAAGACTGCATCAAAACCAGAGCCTAAGTTTGAATCATTCCCAATATGAGGGACTATCTTGTCCAATCTCACAAAATTAAGAGATGTACGAAACCCAGCTAACAACAGTACATCCTGGAGATATACTTTGATATGTTAAAACTTAAAACCTTGTTCCATTATGGTCCTGGTCTATTTTGAAGGTTTGACATATTGGCTGGTAGCCATAATTTAATACACAATTTGATGGTTAAGTTAATAATTTACATTGAAAGCGCACTGAACAGGCTACAAACACTTGCAGAGTCTCATACGACATAGCAATTTTAATTTAATAATTTTAAATTGTAATCTCATATACATACTACTTAGCCATCAAATGCACCAGCTTGAAATTAGAGAAGCACAGTCAACTGAAGGTATCTGTATATGCTTGAAATATCCAGTATTGAATTGAATCTTGGAAAATATCTCACTTATATTCAGGCAGCTTTTGCAGAGTAATGCATGATTAGATTATGTAGAGTCACAGGAAACACATGTATGATACTTTGTCATCAAGATTATTCACAAGTCAGAAAAGCATATCAGCCCCTTCATCAGATGATAGGTAGTTAGAGTTTAAATGTCAGAATTTTGTTAAAGCATCTAGTTATCAAAGCTCTCCACACCCCGCCCCTCACTTATATACAGGCAGCTTTTGCAGAGTCATGCATGATCAGATTATGTAGAGTCATCGTCAAGATTATTCACAAGTCAGAAAAGCATACCAGCCCCTTCATCAGATGATAGGTAGTTAGAGTTTAAATGTCAGAATTTTGTTAAAGCATCTAGTTATCAAAGCTCTCCACACCCTGCCCAGTCCACTTTTTGTTTCAGTTTCCTTTTTTTTTTTGTATTCTGGGTTGTAGGTGATGGCTGGCTGTCTCTGAGATGGTCAAGGAATGTTCAGACATCCCATTGCCATCCTTGGGAGATTTTTACCTGTTTCCAAGACATCCCCTGTTTCTTTTGTAGATTGGGGATGGACTGGGGATGTTTACGATGCGTCTCCACATCCACGAAACATCTCAGGTATGGGGATGACTAGAAAAGCCCAGGGGACATGTCCCTATGGAACATAGCTAAAAACTCAAATGAAAAAGCTAAAAGGGCAAGGATTGCAAATTTAGCAAATTGTATTTAGTTTTAAAGTTTTCAGCTGCTTTTACTTTATTTAAGTTATTTTAATAGCTGTTCCTTGCCATCCCCAAATTTAGGGAGTTTTTTTGCCATCCACTAAACTGTGTCCCTTTGCCCCGTATGGTAAACGTGAGAAACAATGATTTAAAGAAATTTTAGTTGAAATTGAAAAGGAAGAGGAGAAAAGCAAGGGTTTGTGGGAAAAACAAAAAGAGAGACGGGGAAATCAATAAGGTGCCCCATATACTAATTTCCTCATTCTATAAGATTTGATTTTTTCAGCAAAATGACTTGTGAAAGACTTACTTTGGTACCATGTTGGAAGGGGCACGTGAACTCTTAACGCTGTGTGAGAATTGCTGGAGAACTATTCATAATTGGGTTAAAAAGTGTCCTAGGATTATTTTTTATGCAAGAAATCAATATAAACAAATACCAAATGCTATAAATCTGAATTCAGAAGACTAGAAAACAACACAATAATATTACACTAGTAAGCTCCTCTCATAAACTTCTGCATATTCTCATGGAGATTATTGTATGAAATTTCTTGTTACACTCATCTCCTCACATCTTCATATGATTTTGATAGGGAGGAAGCCCTAATTTACAGAATTCTAAACTAACCCTAAAAGTGGTTCTTTTGGCCACATTACATCACCCTTGGTTTTGATTGGCAGATTGCGTGGTAAACTCTTATTGGTTGGTTTGCATAACAACTTAATTTTTCTAATTTACTAATTACTCAAAATAAGAAACATACTATCATTTTTACCTTAGCCATAAACTATTATTTAAGTAAGCTCAAGTAAAATGGTGGCGACCACACCAATAAGAGGGACCTAGTTGCTAACATTGGCATAGCCTTACATTGATTTCAAGACATGGCCATACATTGACCATCAAGATATTGCCAAAATGATTGCCCATGATGTTGGCAAAGGGTCAAAAACATTCCTTCCAACGATGGAAATCATCTGTTTCATTTACATTGATGTTATGGGTCCATGACTACTTGGACAATGACATTAGTACCCGCTCCTAATGTCAGCATAGAGGCTTCTTGATGTTGATAACCCCTCTTCTGATGTTGTAAAGTGGAGAAAGTTGGGCATATAAAGGATGACATGAGTAGCTTCTTGTCATGAAGTAAGTTGAGGGACAAATTCCACCTTGAGAGGCGATGACAATGACCCATTCTATTGAGATTGGCAAGGATGGTATGTGTTTCCCTAGGAGGACCGCAAACAACCCATGACTGTTGTTGGCAATGTGAAATTTGGGATCTAAGTGGCATGTAGATTAATATATTGTGAGCACCCATGTCAATATACAATAGGCATGCAGGTGGATGTGTTTGAAGGGGTTGAAATCTATGAGACTAATTATAAGAGTAGAGGTCTAACTGCATGGAAAATTGTAACTAACACAAGGTTTATTCCTATGCTAGTTTGGGATGGAGGGAGAGAGATTATTAGTGTTTGGGAAGAATGTTGACATGTTTGGAGTAGGACATGGCATAAGGCATGGTAAATGTGTTGGCAGTTGGTTCCAAAGAGAATCCATGTACTCTGGAAGGAAATTTCATTCCCAATAATTGAGTTTTTATATTTCCTTTGAAGTTTTTATTTGCTGGAGGGTTTTCTGCACATAGGTACTGTGTTGAACATTCTGTGAGTGCATTTTGACATTAGGCAAATTTTATTGATTTCAATATGTTACGAGCATTTTCATTTCTCACACGACATTGAATGAAATATTGAGAACCTTAAGTAAGTAAAAATATAAAGTTACGATCTGTGTAATGGATTGAGTAAGCTTTAAGGTTGGTGATTGCAGATCGTTGAGACTATTTAGAAGCCATATAGAAGCTAATGCTAGGAATAATCTTCAGTGTATTTACCCTTGAAAGCAATTATATTTACTTGTATTGAGAAGTATTGAAATCTTTGTCAATTTCAATATATAAAGATTTCAGTATGTTTCAATCATTTTCATTTTTTCCACAACATAAAATGAAATATTGAGAACCGGATTGGAGTAAGCAAAAATGAAAAGTTAAGTTCTGTGTAACGAATTGACTGAGCCTTTAAGGTTAGTAATTATAGAAGCCATATATAGAAGCTAAGGCTGGGAACAATCTTCAGTGTATTTACCCTTGAAAGTAATTATATGTACTCTTATCTAGATTTGTGATATTTAAGAAATATGTTCTCTTAAAGGGTTATTCTGGTGATCCAGGCAAAAGTGAATTTAAAAGAAGCAGTAGATCTTTACAGACATACAGTTTGGGTGCTTCTTCTCGTTTCAACTTCAATAGAATATCAGTCTTCTTATTTAAATGTTTGGGCTACCATTACATCTGCTTGTGTGACCGAGCTACAGCATGGCTTAAAAGTGTGGAATCGAGCATCAGATGCAAATGTTCACATGCATATTCTTTCACATCCTCAAGGTTAGTCATCTGTTGGTTTTAGTATGGAATAAAATGATCATCCTTTTGTAATTATTTGAAGGAACACCATTCTGATTTGAAATAACATTGTTTTTGTTTGTAACTGATTACTTGTGACCTTAGTCATTTGACTTGGTGCTTTTGATTTTTTCAATAAAATTGTATTGAAGTTTTACCCTACAATTTTAACAGGAAAGAGCTACTTTGCTTCATTGTTAGAGATTTTCAAAGTCTCAGAGATTCTTAGGGCATCAATGAAACTTTTCAAACCCTGGATATTGTTGAATCCAGACCAGACAAAACAAATTTCTTGTAATTTGAAGGATTGCATGGCTGCTTGGGCTGGATATGGGTTTAAAGAAGCCATTGAGCAGGCTTTTCATAGAGATGATAGCACCAACCAAGTTACTCCAACCACCTGGAAAGGTGTAGAGGAAATAGTGAATACAGTTGAATCAATGGAAAAGCTTTGCCCAGGAGATGCATTATACAATGCCAATCAAGCATCTCAACCAGTTTGTAGGTTATCACTGCTACCTACAAAAGTGTTTGATGGTAGGTTTTATGTTAATGGCCTTTTATTCAGATGACTAGAATTTCTTTGTCAGCAGATAGTATTTTTTCCTAACCTTCCATATTGTTGCTTTTTCTTTATATAGAATTCATTGCATGGCATACATTTTGTGTTTTGACTGTCAAGAAATGATTTTCATGTCACATGAATGAAACAGGTATAAAAGTAGCGGACTGGAGTGGCCAAAGTTATTTCCTTCCACTGGCAAATCTGTGGGCCAATTGTGTTTCTTGCGAGCCTCCAAACCTTCCTGTAATAGACTTCAGAAAGTGATGCCTTTGATTCCTTATTGAGAGTTTCTTGGATTCCATGCTTAATCTTCACCATTCTGTCTATTCTGTCTTGTTGCAACTTCTGCATCTACCTAGCCTTACAGCTAGTCAAATTATAATTTCTGAAACTAGAAATCAAGTACAATGGATGTCATGCATTCAGTTTTCCAACACAAATTTTCTCAAGATGAAAGGCAAATGGAATGACTGGTATGGAGATGTCTATTATCACAAATGTCAGCTTGTGTCTAATGCGAGATGGAATGGAGGAAGCAAATTTCACACATGGACTTGGAAATAGTTATCACTTGCTTTCAAGAAGTTTTACACCAGATTGTTCCATGGGGAAAAATAAGGGGCAAGTAGAGTTGATCTAATTGCAAAAGGTCCTCTCATCAGTTACTGTTAGCACTGGAATTCAGATTGAATTTTTGGTGCTTCATTTGTCCTGAATCCTGATATTGAATTCCAGCATTTCAGGTTCTGAACTGCTGAGCCCTATATCAACATTTTGAAATTGTGAGGTGATTAGATTGATTTATTTTTTGGTATGTCTTCCCAAGGAGGATCATTTACATTCATAGTTGGAGTTCATATGGAGCTGCAAGAAAGTTAATAAATGTAAATATGGAAATTCCATATGGTACTGTGTCAAAACTTAATATTTTTATATGTTCTACTAAGCATGGATGATAAATAGGTTTAAGAGTGCATTTGAAGTGATTTTTTAAGGAGCATTATTTTCTAATAAATATTAAACAGAAATATTTTTGAAAAGGTTACAGAGCTTAATCAGTAAACTAAATCATGCCTAAAGCTTCAATTTGTTTTAAAATTTGGTTCTACTATTATGAGTTGTGATTTCAATGAGTCACCTTTTTAATTTAATATATCAGAGAGAACAGTGGAAAATTTCTATACATGGTTCACCTGCATGCACTATTCTAATTATAGTGTTACTAAAGAAATGAAATGCTGTTTTCCCTCTTGAAGAGGAGATTAATCAATTAATTTGTTTATACTTTTGTGCTATTGCTATCTCCTTTTGCACTTGCTCAGAGTTTTCTCTTGATTACCATTTGTTATGCACTTTAATGATTTAATTGCAAATTTCACACCATGACGTTGATGGTGTGGTACTGTTTATGCTGTAATATGGAGCTTCTCATTATAGAAAAGTTGTTGCAAGAAGTGGAGCGTCAACTTTGTTGTCACTTGACAGTTATTGAGTTGTACAATCTTAAATGATGCTTTGTTTATTTAGTTATCAGTTGGCGATTATGACACCATTGGCAATGAATCTTCTCTATTGGCTCAATCATGTATTTCTCACATGGTGTATACCAGACAAATTTTGCATTTAGGGTTTATGAGATGAAGCATTTTTGGCATTTCACTTTGAGGGCAATACACACTTTGGAGCAGTTAGGTTGACCTTAATATCATGGATGGTGCTTAAATAAACATATGTTGGAGTGCAAAGAAAGAAGCAAGGCTTCGACCTTTCCCCTCTTCCCCTTACCTTCATTTTTCACTTTCCCAGGTTTCGTCAGAGCAAATGGGAGTTAGTTCTTGTGGTTAGTTTGTGTGACAAGCATGCACTGTGGAGGGAGAGAATTTGATGCCTCTATAGTTCATGATTTGGCTTTATTTCTAGATCAGTGTTACGATGTCTTTACTATTTTTTTTGTTTTAACTAGGCTATATGCATTTGGTGCTATGATGCCTTACTAACTAGCTTGACGAGGGTAAGCTTTTTCTTTGGTCTTGTAGATGCAGTTTGTTGCCTCCATTGTTCATTTTTTCCATGATTAAGGTTTATAGTTGTCTCAAGCTTTAAGGTTTTTATGCTTTGGGCTATGGTTTGTGATTTCTTATTATTTGTTTGGCAATCTTTGATTTTGAAAATGTTAAAAGAGTTTTTCCAAAACATTCGCCAATTAGATATTTCCTAATGTGTCAACTCTACATAGACTCCTATGAACTGAAACTAGCTTCAATATGCTTAAGAATTTAGTTAGAACATTCAAGTATGCAAATAAACACGAAAACAAGTAGAAACTTGTGCACAAACGTAGCACTAATCCAAGACGGTTTGGTTCACTAGATCTTACCACAATATTGGGTATTATTTAGTGGCCTTTGTGGTTTCATTAGCAGGATCTTCATCTTACGTTATACTTATATTCCAAACTGCATGTCATATATCCACATCAACATTGCCACATGCCTTGCTTCTTGGTGGTTGTGAAAGTTGCAACAGGAATATGAATTGTTATGTTCTAATTGATGCTTCATCCTTCTCCCTTCTTGTATATTAAAGTACATAACCATTCTTTATAGGTTAGAGAGTGAGAGGATAACAATGCATAAACATCACACATCTTTTTTATGTAGAGAACTAACATAATATAAATTTGTTTTCAATCGTCTTCTTTATCTTTTTGTTCAATTATTCTTTGTATATTCTGATCCCTATCATAAAATATAAACCTTCCACACAAATAACCTAATTGAATCTCTTTAAGTGGATTGTACATTGGGCTTTACCCTTGGGTCCCAAATCAAGCACATGACATCCAATATATTTAACACATGTCATAAACCTAGAGAAACTTTAAAAAAGAAGAAAATCCTAGAAGAGTGAGCTTTTGCTCATCGTGTCATTAGTGTTTACTATGTCCAACGTATGAACTGAAACTCTTTCAACAAGTACAATGAGCTGCTAACACTAGCAAATAGTTGGTGTCACAACACCATGGAAACTATGTTCTCCTTTTGCAATAGATGAAGTTTAGACATATGGAACTAGGAATTAAGAATCAACCCCTGCACAATGTGTTTCATGTTTTCTTAACCTTTTTCCATGTTCATCCTTGATATGAAAATGAAGTCCAAACATTGAGAATTTGTATTGAGAGGTCAAAACCCTTCGCATTCCAGTGTGTATAATTTGGGTGAAGTTATGGCTTGATGACTTCTAGTGGTTACAAAACCATTTTTTTTAAACTAGTGGTTTTGTTAGCATTTAATTTTTGCTTTATTTCCCCTATTTTTGGATCATCTTGTGATGCTTCAAATCACCTCAAGGTTGCTTTTAACATGAGAATCGACTTACTGGCTTTTGAAAACAAAGGTGACTGTATTCTTGCGACAACTTAACTAAAAATGACATAAATTGACCCCATAGTTCTACCATTTAGATTTGCTTTTTCAAATCACACCTCCCCATTGGAAAACCCTTCCGGTAATTCATGATTTTCATCCATTTTTTTTTTGTTTAATGGTGTTTTCTAATTTCCAATTTTGTTTTCTCTGTGTTTAAACTTGCACACGTAATTTAGTGAATATTGATAAATCTTTGACCACATGACTATACCATTGATGCTTGGTTGATGGTGATGCATTTTGTATAGTTAACTGAATATATTTGCAATAAAAATTACTATCGTTTATACACATTTCCTCTTGAAAAATTGCACCATCTCGTATTGGGATTGCGGCAATGAGTTTGACAATGATCAGTTGTTGTCAAGCCATTCACCAAATGGTGCATAGATAGGATAGAACTCAGGTTTGGATTTTCATTTTGTTTTTGTTTTTATCTGTTTTCACCCCTTCTCTTTTGCAATTTTTTACACCCAGTGGTTAGATTAGCTTAATTTCAATTTGATGGTAACTTTAGTCATGCAGGGCAAAAAATTTAGTTGAATATTTTTTGACTTCTAAACAAGTATTTATTACAAATTTTAACATCTTCTTCGCTATTTAAAATTTTATAGTTTAATTATTTCAAAACATATAAATTTTAAAACACAACCAACTTAAATTCTATGTTTAAAATTATGACTTCTAGAATGTAAAATGCTGTTTTAGAGTTTCAAAATCTGTGTTTAAAAGCTTTGTAAAATCTTAAGGTGTTTCTTCCATGCCCTAGGATTTTATAACATAAATTAAAAAAAAAGTGCACAAATAAATTCAAATTTCATCATTAAATTCTAAATTTTGGGAATTGATCATTGTTTCTTTTTTTTGAATTAATCATTTTTATTTGTTAAATTGTTGTTGAAATAAATAAATTAATGGGCAATTAATCAAATTTAATACAAACGAATTCAAATCAAATTGGTAAATAGTTATTTTACATCAATTTTAATTGTAATTTGGATTTAATAAAAATGAATTTATAAGATATACTTGTTGATTTTCAAAATTTTAACCAAATTTTAACCAAATTTGAAGGTGAAAATGATTGTAGGAAGTCAGGTCAACTATAACTAAAGTGAAAACATAAATTCATTAATTTAATTTGAATGAAATAGGTTGTTCACACAACTAATTAGTGATGCAACTCACTAAGTGAACCACTATTTCAAACGACTAACTTATAATAACTCTATAGAGCCCCTTGAATGATCAACCAAAACACTCATCATCTAAGGATTTTGATAAACCTCATAATGATTTGACAAAAGAATCTTGAGGTTAGCCACCTTTGAAGTAGAGGAGCCTTTGCCATTCTACCCTATAGGTTTCACAACTTGTAGGTATGTTGGTGTGTCAAAACCTACATCAACATAAATGGTGCTAGGAGGAAAAATAATAGAGTGATAGGTAAAATTAAATGTTTTATTATTCAATTTTCCTTATCTAATACTACAATTTATCATTTTTCAAAAATATAAAAAGATATGAAATCTAAAAAACCAAAAAACTATCAAATTCTTAAGAACATGAGCATGATGCATGTTTGAGTTTTTTCACTATTTGATAACTAAACTTAGGGGATTGTTTTATCCTAATGGAAAATCTTGCCAGGGCCTTTCATGTTATTGCAAAGGCATGTCAAGATTTTTGAGAAATTGATAACAAAAAATCAGATTAACCATAAGGGTCTTGCTTGTGAGATGTGTGTCAATACTTTTCGTGATGTAGCTCTTCATTGATACAATAATCTTATGTTGAGTTCCATACATTTTTGGGTTGAATTGGAGGAGGAATTCCTTAAACAATTTTGAAAAAATGCAAATCAAAAGAAAACCTTCTTATAATTTACAATAGTAAAAAAAGGACTCATATCTTTTTAAATTTAAGAAAAATTGACATTAAGAATAGACCGATCCAAAATTTATATTGAAACACTACTTACAAAAATTAGATTCAAGAATTAAATGTGTCCAAAATCAAACTATCCCATCACATAATCAAATATCTCACCAATCCAATGTATATGAAATACATTGATGAAGACAAAGATTATCTTCATTAAAATTTGATCCTACAACAACCTTCACAAGGCAAACAACAAAGTTTTTATGCTTTTTCCTTTAGCTTCTAACATAAATCATGTTGCTATCCCATAGAAAAAATCACAACATAGTGACTCTAATAAAGTTAAAGGGACATCTTGAAAGACAATTGAAAACAATGTTCATAGAAGAAAAATAGACTTAAACATAAAGGAAGGGAGTAGTCCAATTGATAATGATAGAAATACTCAACATACCAATTACGTACGCCAACTAGCCATGCCTAGTTTAGAATTAGATATCCCAAGCTATATTGGAAAGATAAATAATGATATGAAAACACTTGAATTTCCTGGTACCTATGTTTAGAAGACAAGTGTCACTTTCACAATACAACTGAGCATAGTGAAGTCACTTGTCTACATGCAATCATACAATTGGATATCTCTTAAGGGAATGTTAAACACAAAGAAAATCAAATGTAAGAATTTAAGACTACGCTACTATTCCAACAAGTGAAAAAGAAGTATAACAATGAAGAAAACCACAAAGTGCCAAGACTCCCTTGACTTGGTGGATGATCGTATAATGCTCGAACTCAAAGAGGCGATGACTCCTAAAGCTGGTACACTTGAGAACAATGATATTAAGGTATGCATTGATGAGTTTTGTAATGATAATGTTGAAAAACTTGATGAGAATATTTGTATGCAATTAATCGTTGAAATTTTTAGTACAAGCATCCCTTCAAAGGAAGATTCACATTCTCTTTGTAGTGTAGAGAAAAACAAAGGTAATGATGCTTCATCTGTACCTATTTAAAGTTAATTAATGTAGATATTAGTATCAATGTTAGTAGATTTTTAATTTATTGTTATTCTTAACTAGGTAATCATAAGTTTAAGTTAGAACAAGAAATTAATGGGAGAAACATAAAATATTTTCGTCAGTTGGCTTTATTTTTTTAATAAACTAGAGTTTGCTGATGTAATTAACAAATCTAATTTAATTAATCCTTCATAAGCCTTAAAACTTAGGAATTAAATGATAGTAACTTTGAGAAATATGAGAGTAGGAAAATGGAAGAAGAGGAGGAAGGAGCGGGAAATACAGGGTTGAATTTCAAAATTGCAAGGGTCTATTAAGGGTTGTATTGCTGATGAAATAGTGTTGAATAAGGGTCTACTTGTTGGTGAGGGCCTGGTGGTGGGCCTTGTTAGAAATGTCTTGGTAGATGAAAAAGGTTTGTTGGGAAAGGAGGACATTTTGGTACTATTTGACCAGGAGATATGTTACCACTTTCGGTTATGAAGGAAAATGGCTTTGGTTTGTGTGTGGGTGGACATAAAGGTGTTGGGTTATCTTACAAAAAGCTTGCCCGTCAATGGTCATAACTTTTTTGGGTCTAAACTAAAGGGGAAAAGCTCTTCTCGTCTGGTTCATGTGTCTTCTAATGCAAATTTAGGTGAGTATACTATCTCCATTTTGGATTGTCTTTTTCAAAAAAGTGTTTCTATAATGGAGTTCTCGTTAGTTGGGAAGTTCTTGGGGCCAAGGCCGAATATAGATGTGGTTAGTTCTTGGGAAAACAAAAAATGACACCTAAAAGGGCAATTAGATATTGTGGCGATGGACAAAGGTTTCTTTTCTTTCTGTTGGTGTTTCAATTCGCACCTCTGGAGTGCGTATTGGAAACATACAACTATGCATAGATGAAATGCTCTTCAAATTAGGAGGGGAAGCTCCCTCTTTTGCTGTTTTGCGTAAAAAGTAAAGTAATCTAAATTCCTATATTTTTTACTCAGATGGTAAAGGCACAAGGTTATAAAACCAAATACGTTGCAGCTAAGGTTTTCTCTGGTTTCTGCAGATCTTAACTACAACTAGGCTAAAGCTATAACTATCCTATTTCCTCATGTAAAATTAGTGTGAGAGGATCTAGGAGCAATTGGGAATGGTTGGATCACTTAGACAAACTGTCTCTCAGAATGCATCCGAAGGCTCATTGCTCTTTCAGACTTACGCTGAAATAAAGTTTATGCAAGTTTACTCAAACGGTAAGCTAAATCTCAGGATTCCCAAGGAGGTGAGGCGCTCTCTCCGAGGTGTAGGCTAACACATAGATTACTAGAAACAACATATTACAACAAGCTAGATCTTAGGATTCCCAAGGAGGTGTAACACTCTATCCAAGGTGTAGGCTGAAAAGGAGATTACTAGAAACAACATTAAATGATAATCCTCATCTCTAAATTCCCAAGGAGGTAAAACTCTATCCGAGGTGTAAATCGAAATAAAGATTACGAAAGCCAATTACTAAAAGAAATGAGACATTGGATCAAAGCACAAAGGCGTGAGATTTATTTCCTCAAAGATTTCTTGAACAACAAAAGTACACTTGGGACAACAAATTGCATGATGAAACAAACACACAATAGATGATCAAACCAACTTTATAACATGACATTAAACAATAAACTGAACAATTATTTGTAGCCACAAGTAAGCATACAATCTTGTTTTTACATAATGTGAACCAATACTGAATAGCAATATTGGAGTCGAAAGTGATGCAACAATTTGTTATCACAAGAAAAAGTTAAAATACAATGAGCAAGGTGCTCTTATTTATATAATCTCAAAGGAGTAGGGAACCCTAAAATATCTTTGATTTAACATTCAGTCTTGCCAACATGCAAGATTTATTCCTATGTCTAAATGCATGCAAATTAGCAATTAACCGGAAAAACTACCTTAGTTAATTGATTCTAAACTAAACTAATTGGACTTGCCAACATGCAAGTCTTATTGATATGGGAGTCAATTGATAACTAACATCAGTTAACTGAAACCTAACTGAAAGTTCCACCTCCACCAAAAGATATCCCCGAAGAAGAGATAAACATGCTTGAAATCAACAATCTGAACTCAAAAGTAATGTTGAGTTGACTGCTTCCTTTGACTCTATCCTTGGGAAAATCGTGGGATCTAACCGGCTGTCTACTCCAAGCCATTGTAAGCAATCATATCCTCCAAGAAATCGTTAATCGCATCTTCTTCAGGCACTTTGATACTGTCCAAAATAATGGACTGTTTACTCAACGTCTTCTCTCCATCTGTGATCAATCTCAGACATTCTTTGACCTCCTAAGCTTCCTTTTTGAAACTTGTTGACATCTTGAAAAAATGATTCAACTTGGATGCCACAGGATCACCATCAAAACCATCACGAACCAAATTCTGGAATTCTGCTTGCAGGACATCGAGATCGATGTAGGTACCATCCTCATGAAGATAATGGCACGAGATCTATGTGATGAATACACTTACAAGCTTGAGAGCACCGACAACATTCTGTTTGATTTCAGTCATCTTTGTTAGTTGTTCTCATTGACTTGTGTTTCCTTTCAAATTCTTCGTCTTTTCACTTACCTTGACACCTTCAGGCAGATTGCTTATGGTCTTGACTTTGGATTTTCCCTTGGAAGAGGAAGGTAGTGAAGGATGTACAATTGGCGGCTCTGAAACTGGGACTATCTTCTGCATCCTCTTGCTATCCAAGAAAAGCATACTGGTCTTGACAACTCGACTTGAGGCTACAAACAACTCGCTCATCTGTTGATTGAATTTGTCGTGTAGAAGGGTTAATGCTTGATGCGTGCAATGAAAAACTCAAGATATAACACTGTGATGGGAATAGAAGCTGCTACTAACAATCCAGGGTGATCAAGATGCTTGATTGTAGTACTGTCCATGCCTTCCAAAGTTCCCAATTTAATCATTGGATGAAGATGACACAAGTCAGTGTCAAAAGTTTTCAAGAAGTCATGAATCAAGACCGATTTGGTCTTGCATTCACTTGGATTGAATTGCACTATGAAAAACTAGACTTTTGATTGTAAACTTGGATATGTTCGAACAAACTTCTTAAAAAGCTAAAAAAAGCTCTTGGTGAGGCTAAAAAATAGCCTGTCGAGGGGCAATTTTTAGGAAATTTTCTAAGAAGTGGGTTTTGTTGAGAATGTTGTGCTGATCAAACCCAAATTGTTTGTTTTCGAAAAATATGACTTTTTCACCACCATGCAAAGGAAACTTCAAAATGAGGGAAGTAATGGGGCAATTTTCCTAAAAAATTTTGGAACATGGGTTTTGTTGCCAACGTTGTGCTGAACGAACCCAGATGACCAGATTTTGAAAAAGATATATTTTTTACCACCACGCAAAGCCTCCAATTTTCAGCCTGAAGCGGCTAAAATTTTTGGATCATTTTGTACAGAGTAAACCTAGTTGATCAATTTTTAAAAAAAATAGAAGAAAGAGAAAAACCTTAAATTTAGGGTAGAAGCTTCGAAGAAAAAGTTGCTAATCTTGAAGAGAAGCCAAAAATATGAGGACCCAAATTGTTGAAAACTGAAGAAAAAGAAGATTTGTTCAGAAAAATTGCTCTGGAAAAATCAATGTCGCCAATGCGTTCTTTTGTGCAATCTGATCATAAATCTTTGAACAAATCTGAAAAATTCTTCTTGTAGCACCTCCAAATCCTGTTTGCATGAGAAAATATGAGCTCGTCTTCAACCTGTGATGAAGAAAATGGACACCCAAATGCTTAATAAATAATTTTCATGAATAGAGGCGTCATATGCAATTAATTCCTAAATTTAGGAACGAAGTGATGTCATTGGACCCCATTTAGTCAACAAAAATGAAGACTAATCCTTCAATAGGCGCCAAAAATTATGCATGCAAGACAAGACGCAACATGCAAGAAAAATGGAGCAATTAACAGTTCAGTTTGGAGGTGCATGCTGAAGACGGAATGCAAATTTGAGTTCAATTGTCAAATCCCTAAATTTTAGGGTGGCCAAGGCATGCACTTCACTTCAAAAATATCTTCAAGTCAAAGTTTGACTTTGGGTGCCAACTTTCCCAAACTTAGATTTTTTTTTGAAAATTTCCATTTTTTAGCCTTTGCAAACGTCACTAAAGCCTCTATTTGATCACTGTTTCTGAAAGACTGACAGGTCCAGTAGACTGACTAATTGTCTCGTTGAAGAGGAGGATCAAAACTGAAAAGGAACTTCTTGAGGTTGCAAACCCTAAATCTGATTTCTGGATCATCAAAACTCTGGGCACCCCTGGCCAGTAGGGGCACCTTTTCTCATCAGACTTAGAAAATTTTCAAGGATTTTCACCATTTCAAACTTGATTTTCACCTCCCTTCAGTCTGCATTTCTCGACACTTGACAAATCTCCTAAGCTAGCTAACAGATCCACTGCGGAGCTAGATGAAAACTAAACATGATCTTCTAGAGGGCATAAACCCTAAAAACTACATCTGGCATGAAAAAATATTGTGCGCCCCTAGCCTCTAGGGGCACTTTTATTGCCAAAAAGCCATTTTTTCAACTTTCTAATTTTGTCCTTTGTGCTCCGTTCTTTGTTCAATCTGCAGCTACCAGCTACTGACAATTTTTCTGATCAGGCTGAGATATTCAATGGAAACCTTGAAGAATTCTGAATAGGATAGATATTTTAGCAAACCCTAACAACTGCATTTGAGGGCTCTAAACCGTAGGCACCCTTGGCCAGTAGAGGCTATTTTATGCTTTGAACTCACAATTTGACTTTGAATAAATCCTTCTATTTGACTCTTGATTCCAGCTATTTGTCAACTCAGATTAATCCGCTGACGAACTCGTTGTGAAGCTTGATCAAGTCTGAGACAAACATATTATATGTCATTTGCTCAAAAAGTTACATTTGGTGCCTCAAAATTTTGGGTGCCCTTGGCTAGCAGGGGCACTTTTCCCCATCAGTGTTAGTCAAATTTTAACAAACTTCGTTTCCCCTTGTCTTCCTCCGTTCTTCATTTGATCTTCAAATTTGGGCATTAGATAGATCTCCTGGACTGGCTGGCAGGTTCATCGCGAAGCATGAAGAATTCTAGAGAAGACTTCTTGGAAGTGACAAACCTCGAAAAGCTGATTTGAGCCTTTGAAACCTTGGGCACCCCTGGCTAGCAAGGGCGCTTTTATGCTCTAGAGTTAGAAATTTTCTGATGATTTTCACCTCTTCAAAAATCCCTCCATCGTGAAGCATCGTTTCGGGCATCTTTCGCCATAGAATCTTCTGTGATGCGTTTGAGGCTTAGATTTTGACACCTAGTATCTGGCCATCTGCCATTGTTGACCTCAGAGGTCCTAACTTTTTTCCTGAAAAAGTGAAGTAGACCCACCAGAGCAAAACTAACTTTTTATTGATTATGACTTGACCAATGTGATCATGAGGTGAAATAAGCCAATCAAAATTATTTTTAGTCAATTTTGGAAAGATCCTATTTTTAAGGTTTTTCCTAAAAATAGAGGCCCAAAAACCCTAATTTTTAAAATTTTCAAAATTTGTTAGTATCCTTTGGACAGTAAACCCACCAAAAGTCCATGCTTCGTTTGACCGAAAAATAACTTTTGACCACAATTTTACAAGATTTAGACCATTTTAATCAAAATGCCTTATTGAAGCAAAATTTTTATTTTGGGTACAACACCTTCATATTCTCATGTGAGGACTTGGGTAGCATTCTTTCTAAGGGTCCTTGGCTTATTGGCAAATCAACGTTAGCTTTGAAGAAATGGGAACCAAGGTTGGATTTTTCCAACTATGTTTTCAACTTGACCCCTGTTGGGTCAGATTATCAAGTCTCCCAATGGAATATTGGGATGAAGAAGTTTTCAAAGGAATTGCTAGCAATTTTGTCAACTAATCTCTATAGAGGAAATGACTATTTCTAGGAGACACCTAGTATATGCAAGAATTTATTCAATGTGGAACAAAAGGAAAATTTACCAGAGTCAATTATGTTAAAACCTAAAATAGGTGATTGGAAGCATTGGTGGAGTTCGAAACGTTACCTTTTGCTTGCTTCCATTACAAAAGGTTGAACACTGGGCTAAAAACTATCCAAGAAAACTCTTGAAGTCTAAACCTAAGGTTTGGAAGGCCAAGGAATGAAAGAATAAGGAAAACCCTTAGCAGGTTTCTATGGATGGTGGGAATGAGGGTTTGATTCTTCCAAATTTGGTCTCTAAGACCCCATCTCCCGATTAGTTGGGTAATCCTCAAGACACTGTCTTGTCTATAGAGGAGTCTATCCCCTTAGGGATGACATAGATTCAATGAAATCATCAAGGATTTATTGGTAATGAAGAAGTGAGGGATTCAAATCCCTCGTAGGTTGGGACTATTGTGTCTTCTCCATCCTTAAAGGATCCAAATCATTTTTTTGGAAATGATTTGGCAGGGGATTCTCTAGTGCTAAAGAATGATGTAGATAATGTAGGGATTCTAAGCAAATATGTTATGCTCTCTCTTGAGGAGAAACCATTCATTATTGTAAAAGGAAGGAACAAGAAGAAACCATCACACTCCCCTCCATGCTCTCATGGAGTGGTGACTAGAAATAGATAAAAATCGAAAAGTGGATCTAAACAAAGGAGACAAGGTAGGCCCTCCTCCCAAAAAAAGAGAGAAGGAAAGTATGACAGAGATTTTTGAGGGAGTTCATAAAAATATTTGATATTTTCTCTAAGAGTACATCCTCTAAACATAAATGAAGATAATCTCTTGGAATATCAAGGGGTTAAATCATGTCCATAAACATGATCTGAGAAACATTGTCCAGGATCATAAACTTAATATCTTGTTAATTTAAGAATCTAAGATGCAGTGTGATAAGATTGAAAAAATGAAGAACTTATTCAAGGATTGTGGTTTTCATAGTTACAACTCATAAGGGGCTTTATGGGGAATAGAGAAACCTTTTGGAACCTAAAGATGGTTAGAGGAGAAGCCCTTAATGCTGATGTGAATCATGTTGATACTCAGTTTTTCCATTTCAAGGATGATACCTCTTGGGTTATCTCTAATGTTTATGATCCTAACTTGAAGAAGGGTAGAAAGAGGCTTTGTAATGTGTTAGGTTCTCTCAAGCCTACTTTTCAAGGAAAATCTTGGCTGGTTATGGGTGACTTCAACACCCCTTTAAAGGATAAAGAGAAATGGGAGGATCCCAAATCCCCTTGGATAGCATCTTTGATCTGATGGAGTTTATTCATGTTAATGTGCTTCTTGATCTTGAGCTACAGGGTGCCTCCTATACTTGGTCTAATCAAAGGGTTGCATCAGACCTCATCCAAGTCAAATTGGATCAGGCCCTTATTTTCATGGACTAGTTCTCTAGCTATTCTTGTGCTCTCTCTACCTTAACTCATTTTGGGTTTGATCACTTTTTGAATTCTTTCTCTGCTGAAAATATGGGAAAGAAGAAAAGGCTTCATTTTAGATTCGAGAGCATATGGCTGACACATAAAGATCTAAAGAAGTGTATGAGAAATTGGTGGTAGGTTAATATTGAGGGAAGTGCTATGTTCAAAGTAACAAATAAACTTTCCTATGTTAAAAATATGATCCAAAAATGGAATAAAGAGTCCTTTGGTTAGATTTTCTAGATTAAAAAGCCTATTACAAATCACTTAGATGAGGTTCAACAAGAAATCCAACTCAAGGGGATGGAATATTTTCTACTTACACAAGAAAGGAGGAAGATTTGGGAAGATGTATTCAAGATGAAGTTAGTGGAGGTTATCTAAAAGGGGTCAGTCTATCTTCTCTTTTCCCTCCTTGTTCTCATCAACAATTTATTGATGATACAATCATCATGGGGGATGCTCCGATTAGGGAAGAAAAGAAGATTAAATCCATTTTTCTTTGTTATGAGAAGGCATCTGGTCAGCTTATCAGGCTTCCTAAAAGTAACATCTTCTTCCTCAACATACCCTCCCATCTTTAATTAAAGATTGATGGTATTCTTAAGTGTAAATTAGGAAGTTTCCCTTCTTGTTTGGGCCTTCCACTTTGTGTCAAAAAGATTCTAGAATCCTTTTGGTTAGGGATGCTTGATAGATTCAATTCTAAACTAGCAAGTTGGAAGGGGGCTTTACTTAGTCAAGCTGGTAAGGTTCAACTTATTAAATCTACTCTTTAGAATTTACTAGTCTATGCTATGAGTTTGTTTAAATTTCTAGCTAAATTTGTGGAGAATTTTGATCAGATCCTGAAGAGGTTCCTTTGGGAAAGTTCTGAGGAAAAGAAAAAAATTCCCTTGGTGGCTTGGGAGAAAGTGTGCATACCCAAGAAGTTGGCGGGGTTTGGGGATTAGAAGAATTAAATAATTCAACAACGCATTGCTGGCTAGGATTGTTTGGAGATAATATCTGATGATACTAATTGGTTGTCCATATTGAAAAAGAAATACTTTTCTGAGTACAAAAACTTTAGGGAAATTTTGGATGTCGATCATCTTCCGGATGGATCTTGGTTTTGGAAGAATATTCTTCTCTCCAAGAAAATTATTATTAAGGGTTCTCGATGGATTTTTGGAAATGGAAGATAATTAAGTTATGGGATGATGTATGGTGTGCCAATTTTTTCTCTCAGGTATCTTCATTGGGCCTTTGCCCGTGAAAGATATTTGCATCAGAACTTTTGAGTAATAACTGCCCTTAATTTTTTTGTTTGATTACTGAGTATGATGTAGATTGCAAATAAATTTTGTTTCAAGGTTCCATTCAACATGTGTGGAATTTATAGAAATAACATTGAATTGAAAGGAAATGACATGGACTTGCAACATATCATATTGAATAATTGAACTATTACAAATCATCTTAGCATACAATAATAATTGAAATCAGACTTAAAGAAATACATATTAGACCTGATTACAGTCATATAAGGTACCTTCCAATGTCATAGATTGAGTAGAAAATACATACAACTCCTCATGGAAGACACCAAATGCATAAACTATCGAACCCCAACACTCTCCTTCACATTGGAAAACATTCAACTGAGAAACAACACCATAAACACACTATTGCAGACCTCTGTAATTTGTTGTTCTAAGAAGGGAGTTTGAAAATGCAAACCCAAAAAATGGTACGAATCCCTAGGAGGGGCGATCAACTCTAGTAAATTAATCCTTCACCAAACAATACAAATGAGGGCTCAAAACGAGGCACCCAACTGGAAGGAATCCATAGAAACAACACCCAGAATGATGCACTTCCCACATACATAGTTATGAGCATATTTATGCTTCCAATCACTCAAAAAAAGTGTATCAGACCTCGGAAAAAGGTAATCAGATAGCTCCAAACACACTCCCAAAAGATGCAAACCATTTATCAAACCAAAATATTTGATCCCAACTCAAAATACAAAAAATATCTTCATTCTAACACAACCAAAATGATGAATATCATTAAATATGTGAATGCAAAGGTGGTCCCTGAAGTAGAATCACTCCAACCATCTATGGTGGATATCTCACCACCGAAACCAACAACTAGAGATGAGGGTTTTCATCCTCAATGAACAATATACAAATCTTGGAGAAAATCTAGTAGAGTTTCCTTAAGTTGCCAAAGTCCTCATATGTAAATGAGAGCTCAAACTCATATTTATAAATTGAGGGAAAAGTTAGAGCAAATTTCAATTGAATTTGAATATTTTTTCCATCTCATTTCACTTTATGAAATGACATGAAATTACCCCAAGAGGGGCGTCCAACTTTATGCCTTCAAAACTTCACTTTTGATTTTTTGTTTAAAATTGACATTAAGCCCAAACTAGGCATCCCACCTTATAAGGCATAACATTAACCTTAAAAAATGATAAATAAACCCCCTTTTAGGCACCACACAAGATGAAACATTGGCCCCTTTTTAAAACCAACTTTTCTCTACTAGGCCAAGGGGGTCTTTAATAACTTAATAACATAAGTCATAAAATTCCCTTTTGAAGACTTAAGAGAATAATATGCCAAACCATTAGAACTTATCAAACTGCAACTCTCAAGCACTACCTAAACTGGAAACCCTGCACTACACTACTGCCAAGACTAGTTTTCCCAAATAACACTTACTAAAAATAACGTACTACTAAAAATAGCAAGTGTTTCCAAACACCAAACTAGCCCAAATTGAGATACCCTAAAACTTACTAAAAATAGTAAGTGCTAAACATAGCAATACTGGCCACCAATGATTAAAGAAAACCTAGAAAACCCAGAAATATTTCTAGTGACATCAATATGCTCCTTTGAATATGTAGACATAGATCCTAAAAGATAGCACCAACTGCCAAATGAGGAAACCCTAAAAAAGGGGACATTACATTTTGGTTGCTAGGTTGTTGGATATAGTAAGGATGGGAATTGGCGAAATCTGAGGTCTATTGATCCATCTTTGTATGTACTTCAACATTTCATATCTTGAATTAATATCCCTTATTATCCAAAAAGTGATAAGTTAATTTGGTACCCCTCCTCAAATGGTTTTTTTTTGTGGCCTTGGCCTTTGGTTTGCAGATGAAGCAACAATCTCCTCCTCCTTTTTGATGCTCTCTTTGGAACCAATCTTTAATCTTGAAGATCAATATTTTCTTTTGGATTATGGTCTAGAACAAAATTTGACTGTGGATAATTTATGCAAAAGGGGGTTCATTTTTACTAATAGATGTGTCCTTTGTGAAAGTAGCTCTGAAGATGCTTTTCACATCTTCCTTGATTGTAACTTTTCTCGATCTATTTGGTGTCAAATTTTATCTCTTTGGAAGAATCCCTTTGTAGGTTTTTGTGGGAAATGGATCTATCCTTCTTCTGATCCCTCACTTCAATTGTCATGGTCTCTTATTGCTCCTCACATTGCTTGGGATCTTTGGAAAGAGAGAAACAATCGGGTGTTCAAAGAAATGCATCTCAAGGAGGAAGTTGTCTTGATTAAAATATTAAGAGATATAAAAGATAATTTCTTGTTTGAAGTCTCTGAGAAGCAGGTGGAAGGAAAGAAGCTTAGGATATTTGACTATGAGTCTCAAGTTTCAGATAAGTGGAAACTTAAGGTTGACATCTCTTTTCCTCTTAGGAACATGAAATATTCCAAAGAATGTAGTTTGGAGGTGTCTATCAAAAGGGTGGATACAAATTAATTTTGATGGGGCGACTATTTGGAATCCTGTGTCAACTGGATGTGGGGGAGTGCTAAGAGACGAGGATGAAAGGTTTGTTTCAACAATGGCACTTTCATTTGGCACTCAAAAAAATCACTATGTTGAAGTTGTAGCTGCTTATAATGCTATAAAACTTGCCTATGATAGAAGTTATAAGAAAGTGTGGGTGGAAGGTGATTCTTTAAACATTATTAGATGTCTCAATAATTTGCATCCCCCTATTTGGTCCATTGATAATTTAATTTCAAATTCTTTAGGAATGCTCAAATACTTTGAAGACATAAGGATTACTCATATCCTTAAAGTGGGTAATTATTTAGCAGACTTCTTTGCTAATTATGGTGTGAGAAGGGAATTTTCAAAAAATTGGGAAGGGTACTCTTCAGTACCTTTCGAAGCTATTACCATTCTTAATAATGATAACCACCACACATACTGATAGTGGATGGGACAAAAAGACCATTACACCCAAACATCTCACATGATTTTTGGGTAGGAAAAGGGTCTCTTTCCATTTTTGGTGTTGTCGGGAGTCTACAAACAACATTGGTGTTTTGTATTCCAAGAGATTTTTTGTGACCATGGGAGCAGATAGAATCCATGTGGAACCCCTATCTTGTGATGGGGTCCGCAGGAACCCAAAGGTTTGAAAATGTTTGGAGGAGGGGGACCCCCTACATGGAAAGGCTTCATGGGCATGACCCTAGAGCATCTAAGCTATTTAACAAGGGTTGGAAGAATAAAGCTCTGACGGTGAATGATAAGGAATTTACAATTATAGAGGTGATTGCGAAGATAACTAGACTACAAATGCAAGGTAGAAAGTTCTTCCAAGATAAGAAAGATAACAATGAAGCCCTTGATCATTTCTTCAAGGGAGATGAACAAGAGAAGCTTGTGAAATTGTCTTCTTGGGGCTATGACCAACTCTCAATAAAACCCATATGGGTTGAAGTTGCAAAAGTTATAATGCATTATATAACTATGGATGACAGATACACAATTGTATTGGGTGTCCATTTTATTTTTTTGAACTATTTTAGGCACAAATTGTTGGTGTCCTTTCCTTATTTTCTCTTAGCATCGTTGGATAATTCTTCCAAAAAGCACTTGAAAAACCCTAAGATACCAATACGGTATGAGGGCCTAATTCTCTTAATCACAGAGTATGTGAAAACCCAAAATACCATGCTGAGTCCAAAGGGGAAAGGTATTGCTAATAAAAATAAAAAGCCAAAGTATTTTCATTATTCTAACATGAGTTTAAAATCCACAAATGATGATGATGATGAAGATTGGAATGAGGAGGAAGGGGATGACTCAGTTAAAATGCTCTCTACCATGCCCTATGATAGGGAAGAAAAGAAGAAAATAAAAGCATTGGGAAGAAAATATCCTCGAAGAAGATAGCAAAGAAGGCTATTTCATGGTTGGAGGGGTCTCAAACTGGAGAGGAAGAGGAAGGATCTAAAGTGCAAAGGGTAACCAAATTTATAAGCCTTTTGGAGAAGTGGTTGGAAAAGGTAAGGAGAAACTGGATGATAGGATGGCTATGGTTCAAACCTTGAAGAAAGACCCTACTAAGGAGAGCATTGATGTTGCCAATCCTCTATTTAAGGATTTTTCTTACCTACATGCTAATAGGGAAGAATTTTATGATGTACTAGGGTTGGCTAGGGAGGGTGTGATGAATCATTTCAAATTGGAAAAATAGTTTTCATTATAGATTAATAAAACCAACATCAAAGTATGAGGGTTATGGGAAAAAAAATCTAATGAGGAGCGGGTCCGATCTGGAACTTCAAACAGGGAGTTGCAAAATAGGTTGGATGATCCTGAGGAAACTGTCAATATGTTAAAGAAGGATTATGAGAGCCGTATTCTTGATATAGAAAAGAAAATTTAGGAGATTAATTCCAATCTTGAAAATATCCTTAAGATAAGTCACTGTTCAATCAAGAATAGTGTTGAAGCATTGAGAATCCTCATGAAGAAGATAAAGGAGCTAAGGGAGGAACATATGTTTGGAATTAACCCTAAGGATAAAAAAGAAAGGAGAAGGGTATAAAATATAAAGGGAAGAAACAAGCCCTAGATGATTTGAAGGGACCTAGCTCTAGAACACATGGAAGTAAAAAGAAGTCCTTCTAGGAGGAGAAGAGGGAGTTACTAGAATTGGTAAATCTACATAATAACTTTTATAACTAGGAGTTAGAGGAAACTGATACCTTGAATACTATGAAGTAATCATTTTTGGTTGTTTTTCTTTTTATTGACCGTTGTTTGGATACTAGTTGGCTGTCTTTTTGGTTTTGTAGTATTTTGATGTAAAGGGTTTCGGGTGTTGAACACTCAAAATATTGAGAGGGGGGTTGAATCAATATTCTTTGAAACCACTTAAACATTTAAACATTCATTCCACATAACATATTCAATTTTCAGCAAGAAAGGAGGGCATGAAATCAACCATCAACATCACATAACACATGAACACCAAATTTTTATGTGGAAAACCTAAAAAGGAAAAAACCACGATGAGGATTAGCTCACAATATATTATAACGAGTTGTAGGATATTACAAAATTTCTCACTGCAAGTGGACTCACTATCCTAGTAGACTCACTACCCATAGAAAGAAGAAAAGATAGAAGAGATTAGTGGCACACAACTAGATTTGGAATTGTTATAAATGCATCTACAACATGCTGGAATACAGTTCCAATGAAGCTCAATACATTGATTTTACACACTTCATATTGATCAACACTAACACTCTCTTCTGCTCTGCATTCACATCACATTCAAACAATTCACATCATATACACATCACATTGTATCACTCATGTCCAAAACATTGAAAAAGATCTTACATATTATCCACTTCATCCACAAACACCTACAACATGAATTAGGTCGACCTAATTAGATATATTACACAAAATATAACTTGTCAACTCAACATGCACACATACACACTTTGTGCCATGATTCAAAAATTATAACACATCCAAATAGGTCATAATGGACCTATAATAGATTCCACATAACAGATCAATACTTCTCAAAACTCTGCAATACCCAAAACTTATTAGATCGGTACTAGTAATGACCTAACAACAAAATTCATCAACTGTTCAACCTGAAACCAACATGCGGACCTCAAAAATTCATACCACTTGGAATATAGGTGCTATTGACACCTGTCAACATCTCCACAAATCTCCAAAGCTAGATACCAATCCATGGAGAAGTGTGGATTCTCTAAAACATACATATTGTATTGGTAACATTGTAACTACCAGACCGAAACTTCTGTCATTCATAACTTCAACACCATAGACTGAAACATTGTGAAACTATGGATTTGGGGATTGCTTTGTTGTTGAGGTATGTTTTTTCCTTGATAAGTGTTATATGGATTGTATGAAGTTTTTTAATTTTTTGGGATGAATTGTTGTTGAGGAATGATTTCTTGTGGAATGAATTATTGTTGAGGAATGAATTGTTGTTGAGGTATGATTTTTTTTTGAGGTGTGTTTTGAGGGGTGTTATATGGATATTTTTGAGTTTGAGTGACATGTGTTCATGTAGGTATAGTGAATGGATTTGATTGAGATTGTTTTTGTGAAATGAATTATTGTTGGGGGATACTTTTGTTTGTAGATATGTTAGATGTGATATTTTGTGAAGGATGTGTTATGTTGTTAGTTTTTAGTTTTTTGGATGTGGAATCTTGTTTTATAATAGTAAGTGATGGAATTTGTGAAATGGGAGGTTGATATGAGTTGTTAGGATTATTTGTGCTACTTGTTATGTTGTGCACTTGTGCAACATATGAAACATTAGAAGGCACATAAGGTGTGGAAATTTGGGCCATGAAAGGATTATTTGTGTAGTTTGTAATGTTTGGTGATAGGTGAGGAGTGTTTGTGTTGGGAGGATTTGGTATGTGTGATATTTTTGATCAACCATGTTTGAATTTTGATTTAAAAAAATTATAAATTGTTTCAAAAATGGTATTGAATTCATGCCATATGATATAGTCAGTTGAATAAGTATGGTTGGCATTGAAGGTTGTGGTTGTTGCAAATATGAAGGTTTTGTCATTGATGTCAACTATGTCATGGAAGTTGGTTATTGATTTTATATGTCAAGGATATTGAGAAAATTCTAACAAAGAGGTCTACAAGTATTCAATGTATGCTTCAGGTTGTGCTCTGTATTGCCGCTATGCTTGTATAGATCTGAGGTAGCGTTCATGGTTGTTGGTAGTTTTTATATCTAGAATTTGGACTTTTGGATCATTGTACAGTTGCTCCGTATTTTGGTTTCATGACTTGTCGTTTTGAGAGTAAGTTGATGAGGTCATGTTCAAGTAAAATTTGTTGTTTGGAAAGATTGGATCGTGTTAAGGATACATGTGCTTAATTATTTTATGTGTTTTGCACTGGTGTTGGCCAACTTTGTGTTAAACAAAGTTAATGGAAGCGTGTTGAGGTGTGTTGGGACTTATTTAGGTCCTCATTAAGTATATGTTTGGGTCACCCTCATTCTAATTCCACTGTAGAATGCTTTGGCACCGACCTAATTTGAATTTGTAAATACAAATGGTGTACAGCCGAACTTGGATGGGTTTCAAGGTTGAAGACATTATAAATATAAGTTAAAATGTTGGTGAAAGATAAGATAGATGCGAGATATGTATGTGAGATGCGAATTTGTGTAGTGCGGTGCAAATTTCATGTTAGGGTTCTGAAGGTAGTGAGTTGAAGGCATCCAAAATCTTTCATGTGAGACTGCAAGTGTGTGAGTGAATTGTGGTGGAATATCTATTGCATTGAGATACTTTTCTCTCTATGACAATCCTCTTCTATCTTCTTTGTAATTCTATGGTAGTGAGCCCTCTAGAAGTGAGCCCTTGTTGGACAGTGTGTCCTATCTTGGCAGTGAGCTTTTCTAGAAGTAAGCCATTTTGGTAGTGAGCCTTTGTATTAGGTTTTGGAGTTCTTTATATTGTGAGCTAATACTCATCATGGTTTTTCCCTCATTGGGTTTTCCACGTAAATCTGGTGTTATTGTGTGCATGGTTTCATTACTTTTAGTTTCTATTCTGCATTCAGTGATTAAACATATTAACAGAGTAAAGGTCTTATGAATGCTTATTGACCTAACTTCTGGTTAAAGTTTTAAACATTAAAAATTGCTACAAATGATTCACCCCCCCTCCCATTTGTCTTGTTCAACAGTGGTATTGGCTCACTAATAGATTGAACTATAAGCATGTTCTCATGTGATGGAACATTAGATGACATGACATGTGTGAGGGCTTGTTCCTTGAGTGTAGCAACATTGAAATCGAAAGGTAGATTAGCACCATTTTGTGAAAATATAAGAAAATACATGTTAGGAGCCAAAGAGATGAGGGAATCAAGTGCTCTAGCCAAGGAAGGATCTTGTTGCATATCTAAGAGTCTCTCCTCAGTAAATTCATTAGATTTCACCAATCTATTTGTGATGTCTTCTATGAGAATGGGTGGATATTGAGGTTGTTGTTGTGGAGTTTTGTTGGCATATGGCTTGGAGAGATTGTTTTCGGCTTGTTGTGTTGTCATTAATGGAAACTAGAGTCAACAGTATGGTCTGTAGTGTTAAAGTGGCTCCTACCGGCTACAGAAGTAGAAGACTGTAATCTACCAGCAAGAACTATGAAGCACAGGGTATCTGGTTGGTAAGTTGATCTGAATACCTCACAGATCACTATTTTGTGGTATGGATCCCTAGGGAAGATTGTTTAGCATGTATGCTATCCTACTAGAAATTTTTGTGGTGTCACATTAGTCAAAGTACGAGTTAAGAGTTTCAGAAGAATGATTTATTGTTTATTTTCTCATTCTGGTCGACCTATTGCATATGACGTGTCGCAGATGAATAAGGAGTATGCGTTTATCTATTTCTTATGTTCCAAAATTTTGGTTTGGGTCCGTACTATAGTCTAGCCAACTTGTGAGGGTACACATCAATTATAATTAGTGTTTTGAGCCGACATGAGCAAGAATATTATATTTTGTTTTGAAGCCGACATATAATAAAATTCTTGTTAGCGGATATATAAAGGAGATCGAAAAATCATTTTTTAGAGAGAGATAGAAGTGAGTATTAAGTTGTAAGAAGGCGTGTATATGCGAAAAAGTGCAGAAAAACTATATGGGTTAATTTCAAAAGATTTGTTGAGCAAATTTTGTTTGTGTTACAGAAGGGTTTCTATAGGAGAGAAGAGCAAAGCAGAAGTGCAAACTGGATAAAAGATCCAAAATCTAATTGTGTGCTTAATTGGAACTGATTCCAAGCATTTGTAGATGCTATACTCTTAGTTCAACATTTTGTTGTAATATCAAATATATTCTGTAAGGTTGTGAGCCTTCTCTTTTGAGCAATGAGCTCTAGGCAATGTGCCTGAATGCAAGTGCATTCCCTTTTATCATACTTTTAACAAAGTATACTTTGTGGATTAATCTCCACCGTGGTTTTTCCCCCAAATAGGGTTTCCACATAAAAATCCAGGTGTTATGGTGTTGTTTAATGTGTTTACATGTTTCCTTTTGTGAATGCTATTGAGGGTTTAATTATTGTTGTTGATAGTTTAAGATTTGATTTGAAAATCAAATATTGTGGAACACTGATTCACCCCCCTCTCAGTGTTCCTAGTGTCCAACAATTGGTATCAGAGTGGGTTCCTATTCTAGAAGTTTAATAGCTTGAGTTGGATCTTGAATTACAATGGACGCTGGTGGTCTTGAACAACAGCTTATGGTGGCACTTGATGATCTTGATCAGTCTAAAGCTGAGGTCATGGAACTAAAATCAAATCTTATGGCTGCAGAAAAATTCATTCAATCACTGAAGGATAAAATAAATGAGTCAAGGGAAAAGAGGAAGGAACTATGTGATCAGTTGAAGCAAAAAGAAAGCAAAGTTCTGGATGATGTCCATTTGAATCAAACCCTAAGAGAAATAACAAAAGAATGTGAAAAGCTTGCTAAGGACAATGCAACTCTAAAGCTTGAAATCGAATCTGTAGCAATAAAGTTAACCAAAGAGATTGAAGAAAGAAGAAAGACGAGAATCTAGCCCAGTCCTTGAAAGAAAAATTTGAAGAATGCAACAAAATTAATAGTGGATTCATTCAACTTGAGATTGAACTGCAACAATCCAGAAACAATGAACAAGAGCTTGAGAGACAGGTAGTTATTCTCATAAATGAGCTTACTACTGCAAATGAATTCAAGGAGAAGTTTAGGATAAGTTTTGCTAGGCTTGATGAGATAACCAAAGGTCAAAAGGATACAAATGACAAGTGAGGTCTTGTCTATGAGAAGGGTGAGAGCTCTGGATTTGAATAGATGAACCCTGAAAAGAAGAACAAAGGCAAAAGACATCTGGTAAGGCAACCCAATGCTCATAAATTTAATGGATATTGTTTTTTTTGTAATAAATTTGGGCATATGGCTTCTCAGTGTAGAAGAAAGATAAACTTTAGCACTCCATCATTTTCTAGTTAGTGTTTTAAATGCAAGAAGTTTGGTCATAAGTCATTAGAATGCAAAAGTATGTCTATTAGTGCAAGTAACATTAAATTCCATACCCGTGGAAGGTTTGGACATGTTGCTAATCAATGTAGATCAAGAGGAAACCAGTGGAATGGATGGTTTAGATAGAAAAATCCGGTATGTTACAATTGCAACAAACTTGGGCACATTGCAAGGTTCTGCAAGAACAAAAACATGAATAAAAGAGGTCCAGTTTATCAAGGAAGAAATTCATAGAAAGACAACAAAGGAAAGGAAAAAGCATTTGTGGAAGAGATAAGAGATCGGATGAAGAAAACGTGGGTAAAGAAAAGTGAATCTGATGAAGGAAATAAAGTTGTATCGGAAGCTCCCTCCGGTAACTCTTCCGGCAATTGACTTCAGGCCAATGGCCTAGGGGGAGTTTCTCATGAAAATCCTTTGTCCCCCTATGTATAGTTGGCTTCAAATTGCAGGATGTCGTTAGCCATTGTGTTATTCATTGTCATATATATTAGCAATCATTTGTTGAGTTGGATGAAATGTTGAAGGTCCAAAGTTAGATTCTTCGCTTATTGTCTGAGTTTTCAATGTAATTGGAACTTCTAGGGCAACACATTTAATGTGGTAGGAAGTTAAGTATGTGAAGTTATAAAAGGAAATTTGGAACCCTAATTTGTCACCGTGCGTTGAAGGAGAACAGTTGGAGAACCTTTTCAACAAAATTTTGAAGGAGTGAAAAGTCAATTAAGCGGCGAATTCTCCAGGTATTTCTAGTTGCTCGTCAATTTCATACTTAATTGGTGATCGACAGAACCCTGTTCGGTACGAAAAATGAAGAAAATCCAAGGATCAGTAACTTTGGATGAATATAGTAGTCGGAAAGTCAGGGATATAAGAAATTTGTTGTCTGTCATCGAATTGAGAAAGCTTGGAGGAGCAAAACATAAAAATATGGATATCTTGAATGAATTCCCTCATTTCGTCAATACAGAGGTGGTTCGGTTTATTCTGAACAAATTGGATGGTGATATCCTTATTTTGGATAAACCTTATCAAATTTCTAAGGATGTAATCAGAAATCTAACAGGTTTGTGCAAAGTTGGTGATGTTCCGAAGAAGAAATCGATTTGAAATGTTGAGGTCGAAGCCCTAACTAGAATAACGGGAGATCAGAGGGCTCTGATGATTACAACGATCAAAGATCCTTTAACTAGGTATATTACACATGGAATTTCATATAAAGTCTTCTTCAGAAACAAAGAAGGATCAACCTCGGTAGGTGTAGTGTATATCCCTCACAAAATGATAATTGAAGGTGAAGACTTTGACCTATGTGGTTTGCTGAAGGATCAATTAACGAAGGTTATAGGCTACTCTTTCAGGTTTGGTACCCTAGCTACATGCATTATGATGTATTTCCTGAATTGCTTGCCTTTAAATGACAATGTGGTATGGAAAGAAAATATACCAGTTTGCAAGAAATTTTTTGAGCATTTCAAATCTTTTGAAAATGGTGAACAAGTTTATGAAAAATTCTTTAGGAAGTTGTTAGAAAGGTTTGGTGCAAGTGTTACTCCTCTTCCGGTAAAAATGGCTGAAGTTGGATCATCCTCCAGTAAGGCAGATAAAAGGAAGAAGAGAGAAAGAGAACTGGTTGGTGTCAATCCTCCGACACCCAAGTCAACAAAAGTTGAGGCAAAAGGAAAATAACATATGGTTGTGGATATAGAGGATGAAGACTCTGAGGAATATACACCTAGAGATGAACCAAAACTAGGTGAACCGGAAGTGATAATAGCAGAAGATAGTGATGAAGAAGGTGCTCTGTTTCAAGCAAAGATATTGCAGATTATTCAGGATGAAGATGGAATGCAAATGATAACTGATATATGGTTGAATGGACCATCTTATGAGTAGGATGTCATTGAAGACACCCTAGGAAGATACTTTGTTGATAACAACATTGAATTGGAGAGTCTGTAGAATGTACTTCCAGAAGAGTTGATTCAATGTATCAAGGAGGCTATGGACTCTATTCCTTTGGACATAAAAGAGGAGGAAATAATTTATCATCTGAAGATGCATTTTAGACTATCTCTTGCTAAATTGAAGAAGAAAATGAATGTGCTAAGATAGTGCATTGAATCATCCAATAAGATCTTCAATTACTGTCTTAGATGGCCTCATGTGGTTGGAAAATACAAGGACAAGTTGGAGGAAATTGAGATTGAGCTTGTCAGAATAAGATAGGACTACAGTATGTTTTTGGATCAGGACGAAGAAGTTAAGAAGAAAATTCATAATCTGTAGGTTGAGCATGCAAAGGTTTACTCTGCCAGAAATACTCTTATGGACGCTTTCTGGAAAGTAAAAGATCATACTGAATGCAGGTTGGAGCAAATGATTGAAATTCTAAAGAAAGGAGAAAATTTGGCTGATGCCATCACCATTCCTGAATCCCTTGTCCAGATTATCAATAGGACATCAGAGAATAACAACTTGATTATAGTTATTGGGATTGCAGTGGACTCTTGGAAGAAATTTCTTCTGGAAATGAAAGTTAAGTATAAAATAATCTTCTGATTTGTGCGGCAGTTTTCCAAATTTTGATCAAACTCTCTATTTTGCTATAGTGGGAGAGTATAGTAAAATTTTGAAGGAGAGAAGTGCAGCGAAAGTAGCAGAAGCTTTGTCATTGATGTCAAAGGGGGAGAGAATGCAATGAAAAATGCCTCGACATCCTAAGGAGGAGTAGTAATTTTGGTTTTGATGAGTTCTTGTGTTTTGAAACTTAGTCATTTTTCACTAAGTGTTGCCATCAATTCCAAAGGGGGATATTGTTGGCATATGGCTTGGAGAGATTGTTTTTGGCTTCTTGTGTTGTCATTGGTGGCAACTAGAGCCAGCAGTATGGTCTGTAGTGTTAAAGATGCTCCTACCAGCTAGAGAAGTAGAAGACTGTAATCTATCGACAAGAACTATGAAGCACAGGGTATCCGGTTGGTAAGTTGATTTGAATACCTCACCGAATCACTATTTTGTGGTATGGATCCCTAGGGAAGCTTGTTTATCATGTATGCTATCCTACTAGAAATTTTTGTGGTGTCACATTAGTTGGAGTACGAGTTAAGAGTTTCAGAAGAATGATTTATTGTTTATTTTCTCATTTTGGCCGACCTGTTGCGTGTGATGTGTCGCTGATGAATAAGGACTATGTGTTTATCTATTTCTTATGTTTTAGAATTTTGGTTTGGGTCCCTACTATAGTCTAGCCGACTTGTGAGGGTACACATCAATTATAATTAGTGTTTTGAGCCGACATGAGCAAGAATATTATATTTTGTTTTGAAGCCGACATATAATAAAATTATTGTTAGCGGATATATAAAGGAGATCGAAAAATCATTTTTTAGAGAGAGATAGAAGTGAGTATTAAGTTGTAAGAAGGCGTGTATATGCAAAAAAGTGTAGAACAACTATATGGGTTAATTTCAGATCTGTTGAGCAAATTTTGTTTGTGTTACAAAAGGGTTTCTATAGGAGAGCAGAGTAGAGCAGAGCATAAGTGCGAACTGGATAAAAGATTTAGAATCTGATTGTGTGCTTAATTGGAACTGATTCCAAGCATTTGTAGATGCTATACTCTCAGTTCAACATTTTGTTGTAATATCAAATATATTTTGTAAGGCAATGAGCCTTCTCTTTTGAGCAGTGAGCTCTAGGCAGTGTGCCTGAATGCAAGTGCATTCCCTTTTATCATACTTTTAACAGAGTATACTTTGTGGATTAATCTCCATCGTGGATTTTCCCCTAACAGGGTTTCCATGTAAAAATCTAGGTGTTATGGTGTTGTTTAATGTGTTTACATGTTTCCTTCTGTGAATGCTATTGAGGGTTTAATTATTGTTGTTGATAGTTTAAGATCTGATTTGAAAATCAAATATTGTGGAACACTGATTCACCCCCCCTTCTCAGTGTTCCTAGTGTCCAACAAGTTTTGTATTCACTAGAACCAAATCGATGACTAGGTATTCCAAATGGTGATTTAGTGACACCCATTGGTGTTGCAACATTTGAACTACTAGGATTAGAATCCATGATATTCTTGTGTTGTGACCTTGCAATAGGCATAAAATTGGATGACCTTATGGAATATGAGATGTAATTGAAGTTTGGTAATGTGATACGGATGTGTTTTATTTCAAAATGGACTTATGAGAGACACATTAGGGTAGATATAGACAAAATTGATGTTGATGTTGTTTGGTTGATGAAAGATATGAAAACCTCTTAAATTCAAAGTTAAGCTAGTTCTTTGTTTTGATTAGGTGTTAATGATAGTCTTTTCTTGTACTAGAATAATGCGTGCAAGTAAAGGGATGATGGTGAGTTTACAAAATTAGAAGCAGATGAGATGACTAAGCTAGTTTTCTCACAAATATTGACACTAATCCAACTATTCACTTGAAAAGGTTGACTTTCAAGCAAAAGCTAAACTCGCAGATAAGACGAGAGATCTAAGCAAGACTTTGACTGATATTGGTTGTTGAATCTAAATAGGTAATTCTAAAAGTCCAAGATGAAAGTGGTATGAAATGGGCGTGAAAGTTGGTTTGCTATGAATGATGAATCCTAGTTTGTAATTCTGTAGTATTATAGGTCTCAAATCCTAGGTTGAATTGCTCTTGAATTCTAGAAACTAAAATTTTAAAGATTCTGGAAAAATTATTCTCATAGTCAAAAGTGTCGTTCTAAATTTTAAAAGTGTCAGTGTGTTTTTCAATTGTGTCAGAGTATATATTAGATGTGATGCAATTTATCAAATGCATCATTGTAAGTATCTAAGGCATCAGTGTGTTGATCAAATGCGGTAAGATAATATCAAAGGTGACAACCTATGTCAAAAGCATCACTGCGTTTATCAAAGGTATCAATCTGAATTCAGATTCGTCGCTTTGTGAAAACTAAGGTTTTAGACTAACATAATGTAGTTTTGATCAAATGCATCGAATTGGTAAAAAGTGTTGCTCTTCAAAATAGATGCGTCGAGGGATATTCAAAAGTGCCACATGATAATCAAATGTGTCACTATGACATAAAATGCATCGGTATAACTTTAGATGCACAATTATGAGAATATACTTAAATTTTTTCTAGGGTTTGACTGATTTGATTGATTTAAAAGACTGATTTTGACCTCCTTTTTTTGGAAAGAGATAGCAAACAACAAATAATAGTAGTAAAATAACTCCAAGGTATAGTACGATTGGTATTCATAGGTCTTTACAATAAAAATATGTTAAGAAGTAAAACCTAATTAGTATTAAAGGTGTATCCTACTAGAAAAGGCCCAAGCGATAAAATACCATAGGATACCAAAAATATATGGCTCCACTCTCAAATAGGGAAAGGAATCCACTGGCACAAGAGCTCACCTTCGTCATTCCCTTATAGGTTTTTACACCTCCAAAAGAATTATATCTCACTCTGGGATGATACATGTTGGGTAACTTCACACAGATGTTGTACATTGCACCCCACTACCAGTAATGACTAATGGTCTTAAGGCTTCTAAAAACAATGGTTCATAGTGGTTCTATGAATAATGATCTTGTTTGAGGATGCCTGAGACGAGGGGGTCTTAGCTCTTCTCTTCACCTATACAAGTATCGATAGACTGAGGATCTTGAGGCTTGGATTTGATGATGTTGGCCACACCTTGAGGTAAAAATATTATTCTCCCCCCTTTATTTACCCTACTGGTAAACTTGGTTAAGGTCGACCTTGCGGTGATGAAATCCTCAAGCAAGCCTCCTACTAATTTAAAAAAGAAGATACTAGGGTTTCTAATTCTCAAGATCACATGAAGCACAAGAGAAGAGCATACTTTGCTAGTATTTCTTGGGTATACATAACATGTGCAAGATAATAGTGCTTTTGATCTCCAAGATCACATGAAGTACAAGGAGAGAGCATATACATTAGAAGCATACCAAACACGACAAAAAATTCTAATTAAAACCCAATTGAAATGTGAACTAATCTAGAAATCAAAGCAATTGAAAAATTTAGCCCTACATTAGATTTTTCAATATTTGTTTTTATATGTCTTCTCCTAGAATTTTCCAAAGCTACAAAAATGTGTTAGTTCCAAAATTTTGAGCAAATTTTATGGTTAGAGGAAAATTCAAGAAATTGAATCAGATGTGTCATTGTAAAAATCAAAGGTGTCACTGCAAATGTCAAAAACATTGATATACCTTTTAATTGTGTCACTTTTCCTTCAATTGTGTCGATTTGTAGATCAAATACATTGATGTATTTCATAGAAGCATCGTTGTAAAATTAGAAGCATTGATATGTGTCAAATGTGTCGTTACGGGTTTCAATTGTGTCACTGTAAACCTGGAAAATTACAAAATAAAATGATCAAATGCGTCGATCCAACTTTAGAAGCATTTGTGTGTTGCAGAAGCATCACCATACTATAAGAAATTTCGATTTGGATTTCAAAGGTTCCAATTTGAGTTCAACTGTGTCACTATAACTTATAGCCTACAAAATTCAAGAAAAGTCAATTAAACATTAAATCTGAGACATGGGTCCCACCAAGCATGCCAAAATGTGAACGAGAATAATGAAAAGATCAATAAAAGGAGTTCAAATAGCAAGAGAGTTAGATCAAATCAATAATAATAAGAACTTAAATGATTGAATTATACCCATTACCAATGAAGTGATTTAATAAATATCAAATGAAAGAAAATAAGAACACGAACATAAATCAAATTAAGCCTACTTTTAGCTCACCCAAAGAATTTCAAACCCTTACTCCATTGTTGAAAATGTGAGATTGTCTTAGGATATGTTGATTGCTCATGCTTGGCATAACCCAATTATGCAAAATCTTGATCTGATTATGTGACATGGAAACTTGAATTCAAACTCTCGAGGAGCTCTTGATTGCCAATTTTGGAGAGGTTTGATTGCCAAAAAATGAGGAGCAGATGAATGTGGAATGAGTGCTTGTTTTATAGTTTTTTAGGACTTAAGATCAATGGTTGAGGATGAGTGAGAGCCAAGAGGCCATGCATGTTGAGGAAGAGTTGAGTTAGCTGAAATTCCTTATTTTTAGGAGAGATATTTTCAAATGAGAAGATATTTTTAAATTTGAATTTGGAATAATAAAGAAAGAGCATTCAATTTTTGGAGGGAATGTGCAACTAAATAAATTAAAGAATTTATTTAATCTTGGAAGAGAAATTATCTAATTAAATAATTGGGAAATTATTTAATTATTGGAGGTAAGGAAGGATACATGATATTTAATTAAAAATGATTTAATTATGTGCATGAGAGGAATATTTTGAAATTAATTAAATAATAAAAGCTATGTAATTAAAGTGGATGAGGGAAAATGATTTAATAAAAAATATTTAATTAAAGACGATGAATGGAAATATGATGAATTAATCAAATAATTAAAATTATTTAACTAATAGAGGAAAATAGGTTAGTTTAATCAAATAATTGGAAATTATTTAATTAACAGGTGATGAAAGGGGGTGATGAGTGATAATGACTAAAGATTATTTAGAAGAATGTGTGATGTGTTAGACATTTTTAGATGTCTATAACCACATCATTGAATTCTTTATGGGTTTAGTCACATTTACAAGAGCCATGAAAAATTTGCATAAAGTACTAGCATACAACTTAAACAATGATACTACGTAAATACCATTTACCAAAATCAAGTCCCCTTTCCATTTTATATCCATATTTAAAAAAAGTTTCATGCACACTACTAATATTCATCTTAGGGAAAAAATTTATTTCTATCCAAGCCTAAAATGTGTAATACATCAAAAAGAGTCTTAATTATACCGTCAATGAATGCCAGTTTTACCTTCCCATGACCAACAATGTGGTGAGAACTACTTTTACCCAAAAATAAACTACCTCTATCATAATTTTTATATTCTAAGTACCGATTCTTATGAAGATTCATGTGGAAGGAAAAACTTGAATCAATCAACCATAAGCCATCACTAGAATGTATTCTATAAGATTTTATGAACACATCTTCATCAGAAGACTTATCTACAAATGAATATTTAGTTTTATATTTTTCTTAAGTTTACACTCTAAAAAACTCCTTTTCCATAATTCCACACTTATATTTTATAAGGGATTTATACTTTCCCTTTGAATTGAACTTATTTTTATTCCTTGATTTCATTTAACCCCTCTTTCTTGACATTAATATCTAACAAATAAAGCATCTTTAGAGGGGTCATTCATGTATTTTATCCTTAACTAGTCACTTAGTAGCTAAAAAAATTCTTCAAGTTTTGACTTAGAAGATATGCTCCTAATAACCATAATGAGATTATCCCATAAATTAGATAATGAGTAAAGAAAAGTGATATATTTGTATTCTTCTTTCATTTGTATATATGTAAAATTAGGTTAAATCACTACTACATTAAATGTATAAAGAACACCAATTCAAGATTCACCTTCATGTATCTTTAAGGGATACAAATTTATTTTGAGAAATAAGTTATTTACAAGAATCTTGGTTTGAAATAATGTAGTAATTTTATCCCATAAACCCTTTACATTATTTTCACTTAAAACATTCATCAAGAATGAATTAGAAAGACGTGACCTAACTACCCTTATCTTTTTTTCAAGTTTATCCCATGATTTTTTCCCATTAATTTAGGTAGAGTACTAGATTTAGTAGTTACCACAATCCACTAATCTCTTTCCACTAAAATATCTTCTATCTTCGATTTTACAACTGAAAGCTTTTCCCATTGAACTTCTTAATCTCAAATTTTATGATGTTGGCCCAAATTCTAATTTTTAGATCTAATTTGGACCCAAATAAACATTATCCTATTGTAAAGAAATAAATAAGTAAATAAAAGAATCTCCTCTTTCACAAGATCAAACCACATGCAAGCTTCAAAAACAAATGTTGATTTCATAGTGTTTATTCTTCAATTAGGAGTCCATAAAATGGATTAAATCTTGTTGCTATAAATAATAAATAAGACTCAATAAAAATTAAAGAAAGAAAGGAAGAAGAGATAAGATAGAACAAAAGAGAAATGACAAAAAATATTTCATGGAGAAACCTTTTCATGTAACAAATTTAGAGTCATGTAGATATCACTACATTAACTTGAAACAAGTCTTAGAATACAATGAGAAAACTCCAAAAGTAATCTAACCTTTGTGTCAACACTCTGACAACGTGGCTACAAATCAGCCCAATTTAAAAACCTATAAATATAATATCATCCAAAAATATCTAAAACATATAAATCTTGCAATACCATCCAAACTAATACCAAATATCTATTTCAAGGCCTATATTTATAAGATTTAGCCATCCACGATTACACTTATGGTTTCATCAAAACCATGATATTCTAAAGGGACATCCAAGTCATGGTCAAGAGGACCATTCAAACCCAAGACCAACCTTTCATGAATGCAAGTATAACTTCCATTTATGGACCAATCAACTAATCAAACTATGTGCTTAACTTGGAAAATATAACTCTTGCAATATATTCTTACACAATACTTGAAATAGATAGTCTAAGATTCATTTCATAGTCAACTTTGTAACCCTCATATCAAATTATCTCTTATGCTTTTCATATAACATTTTCTAAGTGGTGAAGTATGTCACCCATATAATCAAGAGATTTCCTTCATGTATGCTGCCCCATTTCACGAGGGTTGAACATTACAAGATATAAATTTTGTTGCTTCTGGATTTGATTGTGTGTAATATTTTTTCATCAAATCTAGAAGCAACAAAATTTATTCATAATGGATTGTGGAAATATCATATCACTAATTAAAAGATATGAAAATATTAACTATTAAATTGTTCCTAAGAATTGTAAGGTGTACACCACCTAATCATAACACAAGAACCTATTCAAGCAATGCCTGACCATACAACATGATCTACTCTAGGAAATCACATATATTGTTTGTATGCCAATTTTCATATCCTTGGAATTCACTATAAATTGCCTTGAATATGTGTACACTATAGTAAATGAATAAATATATTGCTTTGCTTTGTGACTAAATAGTGTGTGCTAGTTGATGAAGAAGATGAGATCCATGCACTTTAAAATTTGAAAATGCTCTAAATAATTGTTTGTATAAATAAAAATAAATATGCTTCTTTATTCTATGATGGGCTAAGGTCAGTATTTTGGACTAGTTAATAGTTGTGAAATTACTCTATACACCTAGACTCATTCTTTACTTTTATTTGGATTTTCTCTTTTAGATTTTTAGAAAACAAAAAATGCTAGAAAATAATATCCTCTTTACACTTAGATTTTTCTGGCAAGCTAACAATATTCAAAAATACCTTGATAGATAATATGACTCAAACAAACACATGAATTATATAATTATCTCTAGGTGATTCAAATGCACTAGGATGAGTGTAATTATATACAATAGATTTGTTACTTTATTTTTGAATATACATGAACATAACACTAAAGTAAAAAGTGTTATGCAAAAGGTAACCTGGGTTGGGCGAGTGGGGGTGGTATCCTAAGGGATCATAGGGGCTCGATGATCTTTGCTTATGCTATCAACTTGGGCATCCAATCCTCAATTTTTTTTGGGGTGGCTATTGCTTATCATGGCATCCAAGTTGCTAAAAAAAAAGATTAAAGTGATAATTGGAGAAGACTCTAAAAACATAATCATGATACTACATGGGGAAGCCACTCCCAGTTGGTCTCTCTAAGATCTCATTGAGGAATCTCGTCATGATATGATGAGATTTGAGCAAAGCAGATTAAAGCACATTTTTTCTGAAGGTAATATTTTTGTAGATTTGATGGCAAACTTAGGCTCCTTTTTCCAAACTATTAAAGTTTCGAATGATATGAATCTACTCCTACAACATGTGAGAACCTCAATCATTAATGAAAGATAATTTCTCTTCACCTCCAATATCAGAGAAAAATATGAAAATATCACAAGTGTGTAAGGCTCACACATAACCCCCAATTTATTAGGGTGTTATGTGATCTTCCCCCCTTAGTTCATTATGGTAAGTTCATTTTTCATCTTTCCTCTCCTTTGTGTGATAAAAGTTTTTAGAATCTCCATTTCCTAGTTTCTCATTACTATTGGTGATAGTTTGACTACCATGGGTGATGACCTAGTCTAGTAGGAGCCCAATAATTGTGAGAGTCTGAAGAATGACTAGGAAGTCTAGTCTTTTGTTCATATGGGTAATCTAGCCCCCTACATTGAGGTTATGAAAGGTCATGACCCTGCCCTTCCTTTTGAGTTTTCCAATTCTTGGAAGGACACATTAGTTGATGTCAGGGGCCTCTCCTTTTCTATTATTGTTGAGATTATATCAACTACTATTGGTCTTCCCCTTGAAGGCACCAATTTCCCCAAAAACCAAGGGTAATTACCAAAAAGACATGGAAAAATTCTAGAAGAGGGGAAAAAAGATTAATCATCTACAAAATGGGCTTAATAGAGAGGACCTCCCAAGGGTTTGGAAGAAAATTATTGAAGTGCTTATGAGATATGCCACTCTAGAAGGTTGCTACAAAAGGTTCCATTCCCAACTTTTTCCTATGCTTAATCATTTTAGACATAATGTGAAGATGAATTTTTCCTTCTAGATTCATTCATCACTGGAGCAATCTATGAAAGTTGTCATTAACAATGGTAAGTCCTTTCCTCTCCACCAAGGCTTAATTTACCATCTCTAATAGTTTAATCTAGCCCCCAACCCAACCTTCTCCTTGATCTCATGCACAAATAACCCCTCTCTTATCCAAGTGGGAATGAATTCATAAAACATGTTCAAAATACTGGTACTCTTTCCTCTGTTGCTAAAACCACCCCTCGTCTCGAGCAGGGAAACCCAGTCCAACCCCCAATGCTCCTCACAAGGAAAATCCCTAGTTGCTAAATCCCTTACCTTCTTAGGTAAGAATAAAGTTTCCTTTGTGGACCCCCCTTAGATTTCTATCTTGGATGATGGCTCTGAGTCTACTTGGTCGCCCTCCCCCAATATCTCCCCCGAGGCCTCCCCTATCAACCCTCCTCCCTCTTGCAACATCTTTTTTATCCCCCTCCCTCTCCTTGAAAGGATGAGTTGCCTTCTTAGGACACGACTAAACATCCCTTAGCCTCTCAAAAGTCCCCCTCTTACAATATCCGTGTTTCTCTCTGTGACAAAGTTAGCGAACTATGCAAGGCTATCAATATCTAGAAAAACATTCTCAAATGGAAGCTTACCTAGCTACTTACAACCAATAAAAAGATTCAAACTCTAGAGTCTATTATTCTAAAAAAGACTTTAGATTGGCCTAGAGAGGTGGTAGATAAGGAGCATTGGGAAATGATGAAAGGAATTGCTGCAAATTTTAAGAATTGGGTCGAGCTGGAGGAGGATGTTGGGAGCATAATGGAGGTGATCAGATTGAGGATTGTAAGAATTTGGAAAGGGTGGTTTCCAACCTTCAAGGAAACTAGGCCAAAATATTGTTTAATTTGTAGGAAATCATTGATTAAAATAAGCAGACTGTCAAGAACACAAAGGTGACCATTCAAGTTTTTCAACAAGAGTTAAAGAACAATTGTGCTAAGCATGAAAGGGAAGAAGAATCTATTGCTTCCCCTTCAAGCTTCAGCAAGAAAATAAAATCCAAAGAGAATGCCTAACCTGCCACCCTAGAGAAAAATATTAAAAATAGTCCCAACGATCTATCCTTCGAAGACAAGTTGGAGTTATTAACCAAGGAGTGGTAGGCCATCAAAGGCATTCACCTCCTCGATGACCAATAATTGGTCTTCTTAGGTAGTTGGTCTTGGGTTGGTCCCTTTTGTGTGTTTGTTGGCTACTAGTATTTTTGTTTAGTTCTTGTTTTTTATTTTTTTGATGTCTTACTCCTTATGAGACTCCTCTCTTATGTATCTCAGATTGGTTTGCAATGGGTTCAGTCCCTTCCTACTTTTTCTTATCAAAACACTAAAGTACAAAGATTAATGCATAGTCAACTTGGGAAAAAAATGTGAAAGGGGTTGATCAACTAAAATATTTAATTTTGACTTACCTTGCTGTTACGAATATGATTTTGGTCAAGTATATTTGTTGGATTAGTTTTGATGTGATTTAATTATATATTAGGATGGATTAATGTTCAAAATTAGATAGATAAGACAATTGGACTAGGATTGCATACACATACACATAGAGATAAGTAATGAGCATATACATAGGTGCAAGAAAGGCTATGTATGTGGGCTTAATTATACATAATTTTTTTTATCAATTGTAGCTACACACATGTATCAAGACATTCCCCCAAACTAGGCACACAACTAAATCAAGAAATGCATCTTACATTTCCCCCCACTTTGAGGTGCATATTAATCTCTAAGAATGAATTGTGCATATCTAATTAAATAACATTCTCAAACATGTATAAATTAAATACAACAAATATGTAAACTTGTAGTCAATGAAGAATGAGGATTCTCCTTTGATGTTGTTTCATTTTGCTTATGTTCTCCCATGAACACCTATATGATTGTTACACCTCGTCTTATTGTTATTGAGTTACTTTTACCTTCACGGGTAAATAGGATGGTGAATGAAAATCATGATTTTGAGATGTTTGATAAATGAAAGAAATACTAAAATAGGTATTAAGATGTTATTGCTTTGAAGGAGTAATTATGTTTATATTGATGAAGTACAATGAAAGAATATGTATTTCAATGTGAATATTCTAATGTTTTGATGATGCATATATATATATGTGTGTGTGAACAACTAACTACCATTGCAAATATGTCAAGTTGGATGTAGGTACAGGTTCACATCTCTATAAGGGAGGGGAAGTATCACTCAAGAGAAGGATTTGGTTCAGTAACCCTTAATAATCCAATACTGAGCTATCACACACGCTCACATTCCAATTTGGTCTACTTGAGTCGGGTTAGTCCATGAATCGGGTAAGTGCCTTTGGTCATAGTCTTGACTTATTGGAATAATTGGGTAGTCTCATTGATTGAGATAGGTTGTTTCTTTGGATTGAATTATGTGTGTCATAGAAAATTGGACCCTCTTGAGAAAAGAGGCAATTTCATGAATAATTGGACCCACTTTTGAGTCCCCTCACATCATTTACCTTCAAAACAACATTTATAGGCCCCTAAGACCCATTATTTTTGATCTAGAGGCCCGTTTTACCTGAGAAATCACTTAAAACCCGAAAAACAACACTTAATTATTTCATATCCTGAAAAACCACCTTCAAAAGTCAGTAGTGGGACCCATTCGCCAAGGGTGGCGAATGAGTCCCCTTTGAGGGAAAATTCAATTTTGAGCAGGAATTTCATTAATTCAACTTGAATTTCCAGTGAATGTTGGCCTCTTAGGTCTAAATAACGGGAAAATAAGGTGTTTTTGCTTATAAATACTCATTTTAAGTCATTTTACACATCTTTTAGTCATTTCACAAAATTAATTTCTAAAGTCAAGTCTTCTACAACAAGTCTCATTAGCAAAAGTTGAAGTTTTAGGGCAACAAATTTCAGTTTTTGCATGTCTTGAAGCTCACTCTTTTTGTCAAGATTCAACATTGCAAAGGGTTGATGATGGATTCCTATGGTGAATCATGGAGAAATCTATGTTGAGGAGATGCAACTAGCCATCAAATCACACCTAAAGACTTGGTTTCAAAAGTGATTCCATCTTCCATTTTCACCCTACCTTCAAATTAAGGTCTGCATTTTGTTTACTTTCCATTTGCATGCCATTTTTATCTCCATTTTTAATGTGTTGTAAGGTTTCTATGGTTGATATCTTGCATTACATAAATCATATTTGCATTTCTTATTCTAGCACAATAGAATAGGGCTTTTCTCATACTTCAGACTTTCCTAGTCTTTAACACATCTAAGGCTAGGGTTTTATGCAGATTTTTCTCCATTCAAGGTTTAATTACCCAACTAGGGGTTTGACCGAGGTAAAACCCCCATTAGAAAAACAATTTTAAGTTGTTTTGCAAGAATTTTCTAAGCTCCCGAGTCGGGTTTTCGTCAGAAATTGTTGTGCAGGTGTCAAGGTGCAGAACAAAGATTTGAAGTTGCAAAAATTTGAAAGTGGACTAATTCACCATGCATGGCGAATGAGTCCCTCCTAAGATGCATTTTTTAGTCAGATGCAGATCCTGGTTCCCGGTTGACAGAAAACAACTTATGTGCAGAAAAACCCAGAACTGGGACTGATTCGCCCAAGGTGGCAAATGAGTCCCAGTAAGCTCAAATTCATATTTCATCAATTTTCCAGATTGTTCTCTAGTCTTCTTTAGTTTCTCAGGTGCACATATTCTGAAGAATAGCTTTCTGTTTGGTTTATTTTGCATTCTTGTTCATTCTTTTAAGGTTTTTGCAAACAACACTGTGTTTTCAAACATAGCATAAATCTTAGATCTTGCATATATAATCAATCATTTAGATCACTTAATTGCACTTGGTACATTTCATTTAGCTTAAAAAACATCATACATAACATAAGTTAAATGAACCCTTTAGCATTTTTGGCCCTACTCTCTCCTTTTAGGTGAAAAACCCTAGAAGAGTTAGGGAGTCTTGTGGGTGCCAAAAATCTATGGTTCATTTTGGTGAACCCGCCTTTTGAACATCTTTCTGATTTACATTTCTATTTGCATCTTAGGACTTAAATACTTCATCATTTTGCATCTTAGGTCTTCTTAAACATTGCATTAGTGAAAGCATCATTTAAACTTTTTTAGTGCATCACATTTCATTAGATCATTCCAACATTATGTCCTTTCATTCTGTTTATGCATTGTACAGACTTAAAAACATTCAAAAAAGACAAAAAAATTAGAAAAAACTTAAAAAATTCATCCCCTAGGACTCATTCGCCACCTTGGGCGAATCGATCCCACTGCAGTTTCTGAATCAGAATTTCCAAATTTCAGTTTATTCCATTTCACCTTTTTGTTTTCTATAGATACCTTTTTGTTGTAATTCAGTTATTTCTTTTTTCTTAGCATAAATATTACTTTCTTTCATGGCATTTATGGATAGTCTTAGATTTTTGCAACTTTACTTTTCAGTATTTGTTCCTAGTTCTTTTAGATTAGATTCATCGATACATAAAAACACAAAAACTGAAACATCAAACCAACCCTTCAAACAAATGATTAAAATTAGAAACAACTTCTCATCCAAGCCTTTTAGTAGTGATGATGTTGACAAGTTAGATGAAGTTCTTCATAACTTCATCTCACTCACTCCATCCTCTAATGCTTGCAATGAGAAACCTAAATTAATTAATGATAAAGAATCCCTCAAACCTTTTAGTTGTGATGACTTTGATTTGTTAGATGAAGCCCTCCAAGACTTCATCTCGCATAAGTCATCCATTAAGGTTTGTTGTGACAACCTTACGATAACAACCGTTAACACCTCTAATGCTTCTCCTGAATAGATTAAACCAATAGATGATAATTTACCCCTCAAACCTTTTAGTTGTGATGATTTTCACTTGTTAGATGAGTCCCTTCAAGACTTCATCTCACCCAAATCATCCGCTATGGTTTGTTGTGAGAAATCTAAAACCAAAGATGTTAACGTTATTCAACCTCAAATTATTCTTTATCCACCCTCGCATAAACTTCATCCCTCTAACCAACCTTAGTATATTCTTTATCCACCTAAAACCAATGTGTTGCAGCAATCAAGTAATGTTACTGTTGCTCATACATATAATACCCAAACAACCCACAACTGCCACAATCACCACTACCCTCTTTACCTTTACCCAATCTTCCTAGTGCTCCTTGTTACAACCCACACACAAAGGAGTATGATCTTGTTGAACAATTAAAGAATACTCCTACCAAGATTTCCCTTTGGGATTTACTTCAAAACTCACCTAATTATCATAACATTCTTCGAACAACCTTAAAAAAAATCATAGTTCCTCTTGGTACCACTCTGAATGATGTGGAAGCTCTAATCGAAAAAACAAATCTTGACATTACTTTCCATCAACATGAGCTCCCTCCTTTAGAGTTGCGTAAAAAAAATGAAGCCTTTATGATAATTGCTCAATACAATCGCATAGGTATCAAACGAACCCTCATTGATAATGGTTTTGCTCTTAATGTGTGTAGTGTGAATCTCCTTGATCGCTCATGCGTTGACAAGTCACAAATATTACCTGATTCCATCTCCATTCGAGGATTTGACAACACAACAAAGCAACAACTTGGGATAATTACTTTACCTATTACAGTTGGGGTGGCTACCTTGCAAACTCCTATCCATGTCATGCCTTATGATCTTTCGTATAATCTTCTTTTAGGCAGACCATGGATTCATGAGATGAATGTAGTGCCTTCGACCCTTCATCGTATCATGAAATACGTCTATAATAATCACATTTATCAAGTTGAAATAGACCCCGATCCTGAAAGTTGCCTACACCTTGAAAAAGGAGTTACGAGTCCTCTGAAAACATTAATTCCATCATCTAACATAGATCCTCCTGAAATTGAACAAAACAATGAGGAATTAGTATCTAAGTTATTTGGTGAGGATTGGGGATCCTTAGAATTCACACCCTCGTTTATGGGTGAATACATACTCACACAAAAGAAAGATGACCAACAAGAACAACCAACAAGCATGTCCACTCAAAATTTTGAACAATCGTCTCAAACATCTATCTCCTATAATTTGGATGAAAACACAACATACACAACAAATTATTTTGATGAGATAGATTATCAATCCCCACCTAATCCACAAGAAATGGAACAACTTTATGGAAAATGATATGAACTTGTAAAACAATTTGGATATACTGGAAAAGGATGTGGAAAATATGAACAAGGTATTCGTGTTCCTATTGAAGCTAATATGCAAGAGACAAAAACTATATTGGGATATTCTTTTTCTAAAACAACAAAAGCTACTCAACGACCATCTTTGAACATTAACGCTATTACATGTCAACCAAACCACCAACTCACAATTAAACATCATGAATTTCATGATACAAACTTACCACGATCATGCATGTATGTTGATAGTGATGAAACTTTGAAACGAATGTTAGGAGTTTATGATAACACATCCTCGCTTATGTCCATGAAATTAATTCCTCATGCCATGATTGTTACCATGCAAGAAGAAAGTGATATCACTAAAGCACCCTATGAATCTGACGTTCCTAAATCCAATGCACTCCCTTTAGGAGATGCAATTGATGTGCCAATGGACATTAATGATAAAGACAAAGTTATCAAGATTGGGAAGTGCCTTGACGATGAAGAACAAGAAGACACTACCGCTTTGCTTCATGATTTTCTTGAAATTTTTGCTTGGAAATATTCTGATATGCTAGGAATTGACCCAAAAATTGTGACACATAACATTCTCCTTGCTGAAAATGCTAAACCCGTTCGTCAAAAGATAAGAAAAATGCATCCTAACATAGCCTTGCATTTTAAAATAGAGCTTGAAAAGCTCCTTGATGCATGCTTTATTAGACCTATTGATTATTCTCCTTGGATCTCAAACATTGTCACAGTTGTAAAACCCGATTATCGTATTAGGATATGCATGGATTTTCGAGACTTGAATAAAGCTTCCTTAAAAGATAACTTTCCACTTCCTAATATAGACATGATCATGGATTCAACTGTTGGACATGCTTTTTTGTCATTCATGGATGGATTTTTTGGCTATAATCAAATCGTTATTAACCCTCAAGATCAATATAGAACAACCTTTACAACTATTTGGGGAACATTTTGTAGGGTTGTGATGCCCTTCGATCTAAAGAATGTCGATGCAACTTATCAACGTGTGATGACATTAATCTTTCATGATTACATTCACAAAATTTTGGAAGATTATGTCGATGATATCCTAGCTAAATCTTTAACACGACAAGACAATGTAAATGTCCTTCGCAAAATCTTTGAATGAATATGAAAATACATGCGATTGAATCCAAAAAAGTGTCTTTGGCGTAGATAGTGGTAAAATCTTGGGGTTTTTCATATCTCACAGAGGCATCAAGGTGGACATGAAGAAAATTGATGCAATCATTAACATGCCGCCTCCTAGAAATATTTCTCAATTGCGCATATTACAAGGTCGAATTCAAGCTATATGACGTTTCATTGCATCTTTAGACGATCGCACATTACCTTTCACGCATCTCCTTAAAAAGGGTATACTAGTTGATGGGGATGAGGATTGTAAATAGGCTTTTGAGAGTTTAAAGGAATACCTTGTAACCCCACCTGTTTTACAACCCTCCATGCCAAACAAACCGTTTATCTTGTACATCGCCGCATCTTCCTATGCTCTTGCAACATTGTTGGCTCAACATGATGATCATGGCAAAGAACACCCCGTTTATTACATAAGTTAGACCTTAATTGATTACGAAACTCGATATTCACTAATTGAAAAACAATGCTTGGCTCTTGTATTCGCTACTAGTAAGTTACGACATTATTTACTAAATGCTAAAATACAAGTCAAACCAAAATTTGATCCTCTTAAACATCTTTTTAACAAAACGGATCTTTCTGGCCGCTTAGCTAAGTGGGTAATGTTGTTAACTGAGTTTGACCTTAAATTTGTTTCACAAAAACCAATCAAAGGACAAGCCTTAACCGACCACTTAGCTAATTCTCCTTCCCCTTTCGCTTTACCTACTCATGATTCCTTTCTTGATGATAATGTCTTGACCACTGACATTCAACCATGAGAATTGTATTTCGATGGATCTAAGTGTAGAACAGGTTTTGGTGCTAGAGTGGTATTAATTCCACCTGACAGAAAACCTATTCCCTTATCTTATCGATTAAATTTCCTATGCACAAATAACACAACTGAGTATGAGGCATTGATCGTAGGTTTGCGAGTTGCTTTAACAATGAATGTTAAACATATCAAAATCTTCGGTGATTCACAATTAGTTATCAAACAAATCAATGGTACATATCAAACTAAAGATGACAAGTTATCAAAATACAAGGGTCTTATAATGAAATTACTAGAGACGTTCGAATCATTCACCATTGATAACATCCCATGAAAAGACAATCGACATGTGGATACAATGGCGAGCGCAACTTCTCTTATATCCCCACACGATCCGTCCACAGATTTCACCTTTGTAATCCATCCTATCATGAAACCTTCGATTGATACTCCTCTAGAGGACATTTTGGTACTAAATCAAGATACCTCATGTGAATGGCATGATACAATATACAACTATTTAAAAGATGGTACCATTCCCAAACCTACCACAACAAATACTCGAAAAACGTTTACGCAAGCTAGCAGCTAAATATGTGATCCTCGCAAACACATTGTATAGAAGATCTTTCAATGGTCTCTTATTACGATGTCTTAATGATTCTGAAATCCCTTTAGCGCTCGAACAGGCTCATCCTAGTGCATGTGGAGGTCATTTTGGAGGTCGATCGTTAGTGCAAAAACTTATCCGTATGGGTTATTATTGGAGACATATGGAGAAGGATTGCTTCGCTTACGTTAAGAAATGTCAAAAATTCCAAGAACATAGCAATTTGATCCATGCTCCTATTGCTAAGCTCCGTGCCCACATTCCCATTTGGCTGTTTTTAGTATGGGGATTGGATCTTATTGGAAAAATTTAACCTCGTTTTGCTGGACATACATTTATCATCACCGCAACAGACTATTTCACGAAATGGGTAGAAGCTATTCCTCTTCGTTCTACAATTGTTGAAGCAATTTGTCATTTCACATTGAAACACATAATTGCTCGCTTTGGGCTCCCTTCCGCAATTCTTTCAGACAACAGGAGCTCCATTTAAGAATACTGAAGTTCAAAAATTCCTTGAAACATTCAACATTCAACATCGCTTTTCCACACTGTATTATCCACAATCCAATGGACAAGTTGAAAACACTAATAAGATTCTCGAACAAATTCTCAAGAAAACTATCAACAAACATCATAAAGATTGGCATACACAACTATTTTATGTGCTTTGGGCTTATAGAACAAATGTTAGATCATCCATGGGAAATACCCCTTATAACCTTGTTTACGGAATTGACGCGATCACGCCCTTGGAGTTAGAAATTCCTACATTGCGAATTGCTCTCCAAGATCTTATTGATGATGACACTTATAAAGATCAACGATTACATCAACTTAAGATGCTCAGTGAACAACGCTTTAACGCTCTCAAACATCTCCAAGCTCACATCAAACAATTGCAACACAAACACAATATACATGTCATCCCTCAATCGTTTTCTAAGGGAGATCTTGTTCTTATTGAAAATCAATGCAATACTAGTGCTAACAATGAAGATAAGGATAAATTCAGCCCTAATTGGTTAGGATCTTACATAGTTGATACCAATTATGGGTCTAGCGCTTATCTCTTAACGCAGTTTGACGGAACACCCCTTAAGGAACCCATTAATGCCACGCATTTGCATCGGTATTATCTCTAACCTCTTTGAATAGTGTGATGGATAAAGTAGTGTTGTTTAAAGTTATTTGATATTATTCTAAATAACTTTCACATTGATTCATTCTTGACAACTAATTTTGTGTTTGTCTTGAACACTAAGGTAATTATTTAAGTTCATTTTATAATTAGTTTAGGATTCATACTATTCACCTTTATGTTATGTTAAGTTAGATCCTTATATGAGTTATAGGTGTATTTAATTTAACATATTCTCTTCTAATCAACAATGTTGTATCTACAATAAAACTGAAATATGTTTTAAACTAGATCACATTCAATCATGTAGCCATTAATTACATACTTCATTTAATTAATCACATTGCATCTAACATCCACACAAAGAAACACATCATAATAACACCAAATGCACATGTCTATATATATATCAAAATTTTATATACATCTCAATATCATATACAAAGTCATAGAGGTCTATGAGAGCTAGATCCCTAGGGCTTTGGTACTCATGATCCGGTCCTTGGACGTCGTGAGACAGTCATGTGTGACCGTGACCGCGAACTGCCAAACCTGAGTGTGAACTCTAGACCCTGCACTCAACCAACGGCCACAAGCCGCTCCTCTTCCATCTGATCCCTCTCCGCTCATGTCTATGCCACCTTTGCATGCAACCTCTCAACCTCTACTGAGGTCTATGATTTATGTACTACACTCTCAACTCGACGGATTCGTCTCCTAACACTCTTGTACACTACCCGTAACCTCGCAAATGGTCTGAGTGACTCTGGCTCCTCATCCATGATTGGTGGGGGCACGTAGTCAGGATCCATCTCCTCCTCATCGATGGATGCGGGAACTATCTCCACAACAGCCTGACGATAGAACTCTCGCCAGTCTCTCATCGCTCCTGCGAGATAGACAATGTACACAATTAGTAATCATCATCATGCTATATATATATATATATAAACAAAGGATAAAAAACTAAAGTACATGCGTAAAATCAAATGTCATCACCTATGTCTCTAGTCGGATGAGGAATGCCAACCTCATCCTCTTTGGGGGCATCGATGGCATGCTAGCCTCTCTTTGACTTTGGGTGTCAATGTTTGTTGTAGCTACTACACGAGATCTAGTCCTGTAAGTGTGTGAGGACTCTCCATGCTCATATCAATCCTCAATATATACCTCATCACCCTCGCTCAGGGGTGGCTCCTCAGAATAATCATCCTCCTCCTCATCCTCTCCTCCATCCTAGTCCTCATAGTCAGGATCAACATTGGACTGGTACTCCTCATCAATAACATCCGTAAAAATATCTGCTAGCCTATATCGTACCTCCTCTTCTCTCTCCTCTGGCTCATCTCCCTCATCTAGTGTTGGTCCCACATCACCTACAGGGAAGTCCATGGGGAACACAGGAGCTGGTCGTGCATATGACCACCACTCCTTGTGCTCGTCTATGCTGCCGACTTCATTAGTGTCAGATGTTGCTGGCTGGTCGTGATCTGAATCATCATAATCACTCTCACAAACATGATCTATAGTTAGCCAAACAGTATCACCTGGCCTTCGGGCACTCTGCACCGATCGTCTAATGAAGGGGCATGCCCTCGGTGGTTTCCGCACCTGTCCAAATTGTTGCATGACTCACCCATAGTAGAAAGGTCATACAACATAGTCATGCCTCCCAGCTAGAAACCTGTCCATCTGCATCTTCCGTAGCTATCTTGTGGGATCTGGCCACTATAGAGTGAGTAGATAGGGTCTCCACAAGATCTTGTCCTCCTCCAACTAGTCAAATCTCACCCTCCAAAAGTGTAAATCCCTGTACTACCACAGGCATCGCAAAGGATAGTCAAATGCTCGTGGATATCCTACAACTATAGCACATGGGAATCCGACAGGCCTAGTGCATGTGATATGCTCGAGGCACCACACCTACAGAAGCGTACAATGCACCATACTGTCGATCTCTCGAAACACAAACCGACCAAGATCATATTACAAGTGTGCTAAAATGCAGCGACCCCAAGCATAGACTGTCCTTTTCTCATACATCCCTTGTATCAAATGTACCAGTCCTCCATCTAAGTGTGTTGCTCATCCATCTGGATTGAGAACCAGAGCCACTGTGTGCATCATAATCTCGTGAATATAGCAGCATCGGAAGCTCGATTTGTGCTCTAACCTGCTCATCATGTACCAGTCCAACTAAACAATATTGCATATCCCTCTTCTTCTCCCGGAATGACCGATCCCCTCGGAATATACCCACTCTCCCCGAATAGGAACTTGGAGAATGTGGTGTATGTCCTTGAGAGTGACGGTCATTTCCCTAGTGGGAAGATGAAATGTACAAGTATCAACATCCCAATGCTTGCACAGAGCCATACACATGACATCATGGTATCTCATAGGAGGCATAAGATATGCCCAATAGATACCCATAGACTATAAATGCTCTATCTTTGATGCTGGTAGTGCTGGCACATGATCTCTCAGAAATGTGAGTTGTCTCCCCCTAGCCGCTGTCGCAACCAGGAGGGAACCTATCAAAATCATCACAAAATGCTCTAAAATCCATCTAATTTCTTCAATTTTCAAATATCTCATCAGGAAAGTGTGGTAGAGTACAATCTAGTGTGCTTTTCTAATGGCCCTAGACACTTTAGAACCGTTTTAGGACACTTCGCGAAGAAACGGGACACTTTGCAAACTTTTTTTCCAGGGCCCTAAATTAACCTATCCATGCATTAAAATCATTAAATTATGATAAAATCACAAGGCGAATGTTGTAGAATCGACTCACCTCATAATACAACTCACCAAATGCCACCTACTCCTGAAGATCATCCAGCCACGAAGGTGTGTAATCTCGTCTATTCGGCATTTTCTTCTCTCACTTGTCACTCTCAAGCTACACGAAGGTAAAATGCATAGTAAGTGATGTTATTTTCTTCTACTTCTTTTAATTCATTTTCACCTCTTTTTACTCTTACGCATTAACATAGGGTTATTATTTTTCTAAAGAATTAATAAAGTATATCTTCTTCAAATCAACATAACGGGCGCTAGGGTAATCCGTTTTCAACACTGTTTAATGTGTTGGAATCGTGATTCCACACCCGACATCATCATTTGTCTATCGTCATGAGGCATGGTACCTGGAAATTCCCTAAGATATGATGTTTCTTTTTTGACGTGGCTAGATTGCTACCTTGATTCCACCTTCGTAAAGCAAGCATAATCAAGGGGGGGGCATACATCTACCCTCGAATTGGATTCCTAGGAGTTAGACAAAAGGATTTTTGGACAATTAACAAATGTATGTTGCAGGATGCAGTTCCTAATGTTGTGGTTTTGTAAAGAACTACACAGGGGGCTTCGTTCTCCTGTCTTTTGAATGAGTATCCTTTTATGTAATAAAGTGCATCGTTTAGAGTCCTTTAGCTTACATATGCACGTAGAGTCATATGGGAGCTAAAGTGGGGGCTAAATGTGTCGTAGAAAATTAGACCCTCTTGAGAAAAGAGACAATTTCATACATAATTGGACCCACTTTTGAGTCCCCTCACATCATTTATCCTTCAAAACAACATTTATAGGCCCCTATGAACCATTATTTTTTATCTGAGAAATCACTTAAAACCCGACAAACAACACTTAATTATTTCATATCCTGAAAACCCACCTCCAAAAGTCAGTAGTGGGACCCATTCACCACCTTGGGTGAATGAGTCCCTTTTGAGGGAAAATTCAATTTTGAGCAGGAATTTAATTAATTCAACTTGAATTTCCGGTGAATGTCGGCCTCTTAGGTCTAAATAATGGAAAAATAAGGTGTTGTTGCTTATAAATACTCATTTTAAGTCATTTTACACATCTTTTAGTCATTTCACAAAAGCAATTTCTAAAGTCAAGTCTTCTACAACAAGTCTCATTAGCAAAAGTTGGGCAGCAAATTAGGGTTTTTGCAGGTCTTGAAGCTCACTCTTTTTATCAAGATTCAACATTGCAAAGGGTTGATGATGGATGCCTATGGTGAATCATGGAGAAATCTAGGTTGAGGAGATGCAATTAGCCATCAAATCACACCTAAAGACTTGGTTTTAAAAGTGATTCCATCTTCCATTTTCACCCTACCTTCAAATCAAGGTCTGCATTTTGTTTACTTTCCATTTGCATGTCATTTTTATCTCCATTTTTAATGTGTTGTAAGGTTTCTAGGGTTGAGATCTTGCATTACATAAATCATATTTGCATTTCTTATTAGCACAATAGAATAGGGCTTTTGTCATACTTCAGACTTTCCTAGTGTTTAACACATCTAAGGCTAGGGTTTTATGCAATTTTTTCTCCATTCAAGGTTTAATTACCCAACTAGGGGTTTGACCAAGGAAAACCCCCCATTAGACAAACAATTTTAAGCTGTTTTGTAAGAATTTTCTGAGATCCTGAGTCAGGTTTCCGTCAAAAATTGTTGTGTAGGTGTCAAGGTGCAGAACAAAGATTTGAAGTTGCAGAAATTTGAAAGTGGACTGATTCTCCATGCATGGAGAATGAGTCCCTCCTAAGATGCAGTTTTGAGTTAGATGCAAATCCAGATTCCCAGTTGACAGAAAACAACTTTTGTGTAGAAAAACCCAAAACTGGGACTGATTTGCCCAAGGTGGCGAATGAGTCCCAGTAAGCTCAAATTCATATTTCATCAATTTTCCAGATTGTTCTTTAGTCTTCTTCAGTTTCTCAGGGGCACATATTCTGAAGAACAACTTTTTGTTTGGTTTATTTTGCATTCTTGTTCACTCTTTTAAGGTTTCTGCAAACAACACTATGTTTTCAAACATAGCATAAATCTTAGATCTTGCATATATAATCAGTCATTTAGATCACTTAATTGCACTTGGTACATTTCATTTAGCTTAAAAAACATCATACATAACATAAGTTGAATGAACCCTTTAGCATTTTTGGCCCTACTCTCTCATTTTAGGTGAAAAACCCTAGAAGAGTTAGGGAGTCTTGTGGGCGCCAAAAATCTACAGTTCATTATGTGATTGAATATCTTAATAGAATATATGTTCTTCTTTGTGTGCTAATTGATGAAGTATATACACTTTGTGTATATACATTGATCGATGAATATATGGGTATGTGAGCTTAAGTATAGATGATAAAATAATATTATATAAATTAATATATGTACATATGTATACATGTGTGTATGATTATGTGAATGATTATAGAAGAAATGGTATAAATATATATAGTATACACACACATATATACACACATATATATAAATATTAATATACACATATGTATTGACCAGATGGAAACATCCATACAAGTACAATAATATATATATACATATACGTGTATATGTGTATATATATACACATACGATATTGTTTTATGGAAAGTGATGATATGCGTATATGCATTCGAATATTGAATGACATATTATATGGAATTGTAAGTTGATAAATATATATATACATATATATAGTGTGAGACGTTATATATATATTATATACATTATAATATAATGTTAATAGCGTTGGATATATGTTAAAGCTTGATACATACTAATCACATTTCTTATTGATATTTGCAAAGCTCAAAGATACAAAGAAAACACATAAAATGGATAATGAAGGTGTTGCCTTATGTGAATAAATGGTTGTGCACTATGTACAACACATAGAATAGTAAAAATAAGGAAAATGAATATGTAATAAAATTGCTAACTTCTTTTGAACCAGTGCATAGGTTGTGAAAGGACAACATGGCAATGCTATGAGCACAAAATAAGGTATTAACATGTTGTGTAGAATGCAAGCAGTGCTATGAAGGGCGTGTGGAAATGATTGCAAGACAGTCAAATGTATTGAAGGTAATATGGAATACATTTAAAAGATTTGACTTGGTCTTTTATCTGAAACACCAAAAGAGCACGCAAGAAGTTTATGTGGCACCAAATTATGAATGATTGCATTCCTTTAGAAGTCTAATTTGAGAGCTTTTTCCAGCAATGGAAGCCAAATTGAATACTATGTTAGAAAGGAATAGTATGAATAAGTTGTGATACTTTATTATGTTTTATTGTTCTTGGATATTACTTGCTTGATGGAACCTATCAAATAGGTTAAAGCTTTTATATACCCTATATAGGATTTTATATGATGTGTTTCTATATGGACTTTACGTAGTTAGTCTATACTATACGTAAATTGAAATGAGAGAAATGGATTACATCAATATCTTGGGGGAAATAACTTGAATTTGTTAGCTAAAATGTTAGGGAAACCTTGGGAACAATAAGGCTAGCAATACAACAATAGTAATGGTATGAAAGATGTGTCGTCATTGATAGGATATGGCATCATGTGAACCATGTTGATAGTCTATTCTAGAATAATCATTTGATCATTGCTTTACTTGAATATTGATTGAAACCCTAGGTTGAGAATAACCTACTTGTTTGGGTTGTTTATTTGATCCTTGTTGAAGCACATAGGTTGAAATTAATCTACATGATCAGACTGATCATTGATTGCTAGTATTATCCTGGGATTAGGGTAAACTAAGGATGAGGTTAACCTATATAATTAAGTTGATCACTTGAATTTGTGAATACTATTTGATTGGAGCCATTGGTGGGGTTACTCTACCAAGTTGGTTGTTTTATACTCTTGACATGAAGTCATATTATTGACATGAATCTACTTTTTGAATAGCCTTTTAATGATATGATTATTCTTTTGATTCAGACCATTTATTGTTGAGGTCATACCTTTGAACTAAGGTCATTTATTGACAAGGATATACTTTTGAATCATTTATTGATGTGATAATTCTTGAATGAATTCATTTAATGATGAGTATTTATTCTATGATAAAATGAAGCTTATGTAGCTATAGCTTAGATTATGAAGTTATTTGTTATGAAGATATTCATAAGTTAGAACCATGAGGAGTTCATAGGTTAATCCTAGGGTTAGGATAACCCAATGAAGGGAATAGCTTATATATAGTATTAAGTACTTCAATTGAGTGGAGTCTATATAGCTAAAGCTAGATTTGAATTGGTAGGTTATGGAAACACATGTTTAACCTATTAAAAGAGTCATAGTGAACTTAGTGTATATAGGTTGTTCCTGGGGTTAAAGATTACCCAATGGAGGGAATTGCCTATGCATAGAATATGAATGGTCTTAACAAATCGAGCTAGAATGGTTGGTGAGTGTGTGACGTCCACTTGAAGTATTGGGTGATGAGTACTTTGGCCAAAGTGGTGTAATTCACCGCTGGTTACACTGCCAGTTCATTGTGTTACCTTAGTGCATGCTATTTTGGGATTGTCATACATGTAGAATATAGATAAGTTGTATGGTAAAGTTCTAGTTATGTAGGACACAACACCAGCTCAAGATTATCTAGTATTTTGAGGTTTTTGGACCAAACTCTTCGTTGAAGGGTAGGGCCATCTTACCATATGTGGTAGATGTGCGAGGGACCGCAGTAAGTCTGTGGATGGTGGAAAAGCACTTGAGTGATGCTTATCCTCTCAGTTGGCAAGCCAAGATTTGAAAGGGGATTTCCTGGATCATTTGTATTTCTAGTGCCAATGGAGCTAAGATGAGCTAGGTATGTATCTTGTATCTATTTCTATGAAAAGATGGAAAATGTATTTTGTATCTTGTTTATGAAATCATTTCTTGGAAAGATTGTAACATTTTGTTGAATGAAATGAGAAAGATGAATTATTGCTATATCACAATGTAATGCAATGGATGCTTGAAATAGAGTTTATTTCAAATGTGCATGATATCTTTGTTTTAAAGAGAAAAAAAATATTGCTATGTGATGGCATCATGAATTATTTCACTTGTGGTTAAAATATAGAATATTTCTTTGAGTAGAACAATGGGCATGTTACAATGACAAGGGATGAAATATTGCATGAGTAGCTTTCAACTCACAAGATAAATTATATTCAAAAAATGAGTATGATAATGATCTCATATGCTCCCTCTTCGATTGAATGCTTGAAGGAATTTTATACATACATACATACATTTATATCAAAACTAAAATATATTATGAGATAATTGTAATCATGTGATAGACCAATAATAAATGATAAGCATGTGAGCACATATAATCATCTAAACATAAAAGCATTTCCATCATAGCTAGAAAACATATTATGAGAAGCATGAAAATGGATTGGAGTTAAAATCAAAGGTATAATTGTTTCTCCTAGCATGGGAAAAATAATTGTGGTGCAACCCTTAATGGCCAAAATAACTCGTGAAAGTAAAATAAAAGGCCCAACATGACATTTATGAGCATGAGCACACACATGATAGGATCAATAAGATAAGTGGGATTAAGACAATAGATAGATAAGATAAATAAAAATGATATAAAGGATCAATAAGATGTTTAGGATCAATGTCACGAGGCCTATCAATTGGGAAATCCCCAATTATATCAAGTACAATTGTTAGATAAGTGATATAGATCTAGATAATTAGGTATGAAAATAAAGCTCAATATGATAACTAGACATAACATGATGCCCCTTAACGTAGGATTGATATGATAAAGATATGACAATAGATGTGATCATGTAAGTATGATGTATAGAATCAAGGTGTTTACATAATGGAGGCATAATAAATGGTAGGATCAAGGCATGCAACATTACAATATAAGCTTGATGTAAATAAGACTAGTCATAAGATGTGAGAATGCATGCACAATAGGGAAGAGGGAAAGTACCATGATATCCCCCAATGTAAGCATATATAAGGATCAATGATAAATTATCTAGGTAATATATATGGCAATGTAATATCGAGACATATATGCTCTATGAAGAAATACATAGCAATAAGATTGTGTAAGATAGTAGACATAAGATATAACAATATAGGATTGTCATAGCAAGATAAGTCAAGGTTAGATCACTAAGATGCATACTCTATTATAGAAAAATATATTAATAATGGATCATAGATGCTCATGATAGATAGATGTGGCAATGAGAAGATATAGATTAGAAAAGTTTGTGATAGGAAAATATATAATGATTATGTGCATAAGATAGTGATGCTCAAATTCACTAGATATAATTAGTGTCAGTGCATAAAACAATGTAATGTGAGATCATAAGATAAGGAGATAAAAAGAACAAAGGACTTAAGGATAAATGATCAAAAGGATTTGAGGAACATTGTAATAAAAATGGATCAATCATGTAAAAAAGCAAGGATAAAGATAAAAGATAATATGAGATAGAAATATCAAGCATGCACCTCGAGTGGGGAAAAATAAAAAAAGGAAATTAAGAATGAAAAGATAAAACAAAACTAAAAAATAGTGACAATAACATAATAATGGGATCAGTTGTCAAACAAATATTATTCCTCATCCATAAGGTCATCATTTTCTATCTGAAATAGAACATAAAATTTATCTTCTTCTTTATTTTTTTATGTTCTTCTTTGTTAGCTATATTAGTGGCATGTGTTTCTTCTTAATATGCCTTTGTGCTTGGTGCAAATACTTTATCAATTGATAAATATCCTTTCTTATCCATGTTTTCTTCATTTGTTGTTATTGTTGCAAGGTGTGCACCCCTGGTCTCCTTGTGCTGTGTAGGGCAACGTTCGGGTTCGTGACATGGCTTAACCGCCTCTCATGGATTCATTAACTCTGAAGGCTGTATCAGGCATTAATAGGTCGATATTTTGGTGCAACAACAACCATTTGTACAACAATTGGTATTAGAACCTGGGTTGCGGGTTTGAACCCCTTGCTTGCATTGAGGAGGATTGTTGCAAGGTGTGTGCCCTTGGTCTCCTTGTGTTGTGCAACACAACGCTTGGGTTCATGACATGGATTAACTACCTCTCATAGATTCATTAACTCTGGCGGTCGTATCGGGCATTAACAAGTTGATCTTTTGGTGCAACGACAACCGTTTGTGCAACAATTATGGTTTTATGTTGAGAGATCTTGGTTCTAACACCACTTGCTTCTTTGTGTCCATAATTCTTGCTTTGACTTGAAATTTTCTTCTAGATTTTGCTTTGTGATCTTGGTTTTATTGTTTGTTTCCATGTTTCCTTGTTTTGGTCTTTCTTTCTTTTAAAATATAACATTCTTTATTAAATCTTAGTTGAATTCTTGCTAACTCATGAAATAATTATCTTTCTCATTTGAAATATCATTAGGTGCCTCATCAAATGTATCTAACATAAGATTACTAGCATTAAAAATTGGCTTGTAAAGAGATATTTCTATCTTAAGCACTTGCTTCACATACGATTTAACGCATTATTGTAGAACAGAAGGAATACCTTTGTATCGTTCAATCCATGATCTGTCAAGAAAAATATCAAATCTATGTGAAAAAGGGATAACATGAAATGGTTTGAAAATACTTGAGTCTAATGTGAAATCTTAAAAATATAGCAGCTCTATGTACAAATTAGCATTCCAATTTTCAATGAAACTGTTGAATGTGCATAATCTCTATTCTTGATATGATTGTTAAACAATTGCTCTTTAATACAAATATTGTGTTGATGTACGATTTATAAGAAACCGAGTAGGAGATTTACAATGAATATTTCACTTAATAGACAATAGGCCATAATAATTATCTTTTGGCTTCTTTTCATAAAATAAGTTATCAATGGCAGAATGGAAGAAGATGTAACATCAACATTACCCATAAAAGCATGATCATTATCATTGTCATTATTAATATCTTCAATAACAAGAGCATCTATAGTGTTGGCATTCTTTGAAAATGAATTTGTAAGGACTTGCAAATTACTATTAACAAGTGCAACTAATGGATTAACATTATCATTTACTCCAACTTTGACTATGTTATTCTTAATTAGATCTTGAACCTTGTGTTTTAGACCTATACAAATGTCCACTAACATGATGATAATTGTAATACATATTCTTATTGTACCATTTAGGGTGTGATTGAGTAGTATCTGTAGGACAGATAAGAGGATGAGTGATGATATTTTATCTCAACAATGTTTGAAGCACATTGTCCATAGAATCATCTAGCTTAGTAAACACCCATGGCTTAGATGATCTTAAGGAAGGAAAAGTAAATGTATTAGTTGATTTTTTTTTCCTTGTTTTCATTACCCTTTGAAAAAGAATTTGAATTTTGAAACTTAGAATGTAATAAGCATTGACTTGGATGATAATTTAATTCATTTCTTGCAAAAAAAAAAACTTAGATTCCACTATTTTGATGTGAGCACATAAATCCATAAATGGAGATATACCTTATTATAAATTAATTCGATAAGCCCTTTGACAAAGATTGTCTAAAGCTCTAAATCATGCAAAGGTGCAATCAATTTGGAACTCATAGAATAGAGTATCATCACATAGTCACTAATCCTTTGATTTGACCCTTGGGCACACTATTGACAACAATTAATTTGAGGCTAATATTCACTTTGAATTGCTTGATGAATACTTTTTCCAAATCACTAAATGAGTGATCCATGAGGCAATATGTAATGGTGCTAAAAAACCCATAAGTAATGTATATATGATAATTTCAAAAGCAAGTGGTGTTTGTCTAGGGTTTGAAAAATTTGCATCTTGATTGTTATTTTGAGCATCCACTTTCTTATCTCTTGATCAATCATTTGGATTAGTGCATCTAGGGCAGAGGATGGAATTGTAAAAAAGGATGGTTTAGGACCATTATGGATATAAGTGTGAGATGTGAGGTAGAGGATACAATGGTTTGGGTTGAAGGAATGAAATAATTAAGGAACTTAAGAGCATCAAAGAATTATGGAACATTGCATGTGAATGTGACTTGACTAAGGGATGTGGTGACATGGTCAATAATGGAGGATGAAAGACGTACAAAAAAAATTGGTTGCAATGCTATTGAATGGCTGACTAATGGTGGATGAGGAAATGGTAGATGTGGGGTTTATGGTAAAGTGACAATGGTTGAGGTTTCTATTATAGTAGTATGGGTAGATGCAATAACCTTAAGAGGTGATGCAAGTTTCAAATAAATTGCTTCTAGTGTTTCTTTTGTGTGCTTATGATTTGCAAACAATTTGTGAAACATATCCACTAGATGTTTAGGGCTCTCTATATTACGTAGACTAGCAAGTAGGGTAGCAAAACATATTTTTACATATGGTTCCTCATAATCATAATTATCATCTATGTTTATCTCAAGCCAACCACCATTAATGATGTCCCTATAATTGGAATGGGTGGTCATATGAAGGTTTAAGCATATGCTTCTTTTGAATGGAACACAATGGTTATATGAAGCCTTTGGCATGAACAATAATATGGATGAAATTGAATAAATAAAAATATCAAAGATAAACTCAAGTTTGAAAATATGCTAAAAATGTAAACTACATGTCTAGTTAAGGGTGGTTGGGGCCATTACAATGATAGGCAACAAATTCAATCTTCAAACCTTGAAAAGGTACATTAACGAGGCTTTAAAGACCAATGACAAATCATATTATAAATATTATAATTGAACTACAAATTTAAAACTTAATTAGGGTTGAAAATTTGTAAGTTTGTTTGGTTCACCACAATGAAAAGGAAATAAAACTTCTTTTTTTGTTTAATCTAGGTCAATACTAAATGGAGCAATTAAGCATAAATCAACTTATATTCATATAGTTGCCAGTGTGATTGGATTAGAATAGGTAAATTAGAATAGGTAATATCAAACAAAAGTGCAACCACACTATAAATTTTAATAAATGAAGAGAGAGATTGATTAGCCTCGTGACCAAAGAATTCACACTATAAATTTTAATAAATGAAGAGAGAGATTGCTTAGCCTTGTGACTGAAGAAAGTATGCCAATTGGTGGAGAAAATGAGATGCATGCACCTTAACATTTGAAAATTCCCTAAATAGTCATTTGTACAAATAATAATCATAATATTCTTCTTTACTTTGTGTTGGGTTGAGTTCACTATTTTGGATCTAGTTTGTAGTTGCAAACTCATTCTATACCCACAAACTTGGCCTTTGATGGTCTATAGATTGTCTTGTAGATTCTAAAAAAATATACTATTGAAAAATAATCCTTTTTCACACTTCTAGCATTTTTCTCTTAAATAAACAATATGTAAAATACCTTGATAGGCAACACATTTCAAACATGCGCATGAATTCTAGAATGATTGCTAAATAATTCATATGCACTATGGTGAGTGTGATTAGATAGGACAAATTCCTTGCTTGATTTCATAATATTGTAACAATTTTTCTCCTCTTTCAATGTATATGGATATGTGTTCAAGTGTGCATTTTTGGATGATAAAATGAATTTAAGTTAATGTCTTTTACACATGAACATAATAGCAAATTGCAAATATTTGTGCATAGTTGGCTTGGGACAAAAGTATGAAAGGGGGAGCTAGTCAGCTAAAATGTTTGAGATGGACAAAGATCTTGCTGCAAGGATGACCTTGCTGTTATGGACATGAACTAGGCCAAACAACCAGAATGGATAAATGTTCTACATGATTTAATTATGGATTAAAATGAGTTTAAAAATCAAAATCAGACCGATAAACTAATTTGACTAAGATTGTCTGCACATAAACATACAAATAAACAATATGCATAAAACTAAATCCAAACAAAACTCAGTATATGAGCCCAACTACATACAATAATATACCATTTATAACTATACAGATATATAATTATCCCAAACTATACATAAAACTAAAGAAAAGTGCAACAAATATACAAATTTTTCCATTACAATTTTGAGCTAAGTCTGTAATCCATCTATTTTCCTCTTTGATCTTGAAAAAGATCAAGTGGAAAAAAGTAAACAAAGTATTTCCAAAATCATTGGACTTGTAGTTCTCCCAATGAAATTAATAAACACATAACATTGGAAATACAGATACAAGAATGGGTCACAAAAGGTACAATGGAAATAGCAAAAAGTCTATTGATAATTATGCTATTACAAAATTCACTCCCCTCTTTTTATAGCATTATTAGCAAGTCCTAATACCATTAGACACGTTAGCTTGAACTTAACAGAGAAGTAACAGAGATTTTGCTAACACTGTGAGATGGGAGTTTGCAGACCATAACAGAGAAACAACAGCATTATACTGATTAGGAAATGACTCATATCTTTACAACAGGACTGTCCATGAGTTGTAGATAACACTAAAAAATTAAAATTGGTCTATTGGACTGTAAAAATAGACTGAAAAATAAGATAAAGGGAGATAATTGCAACTCAAAACCAACCTTAAAAGGCCTGCATTAAAGAGGAAAATACCAAATTGATCTCTAGGGAGGTACCCAATTGATTGAGAGAGAAAAGGAGGATGGCGTTTACAGCAGCTGATCCTGGTCATGGAAGGCAGGATGTTGGAGAATGGTGGCAAGGAGCTGAGTGCCTCTGAGAGCATTAGTCAAAGGCAAATGACCCTCAGGGGTAGAATCCCCCAAATCCCAGACAAATTCAGCTGGAAATGACCTATAACTGTAATACTCCTGCTCGCCCTCCCCCTGTTTCAGGCGCTTCATCCAGCCCACTTTTTTGAAGAATTCGGTGAAGTCCCGATTAACTTTGTTCCAAATCCTTCGCTGCACGCTGTAGCCGAAGCGGCTGTTGCTGTGCTTCCTCCACAGCTGGTCGATGGTCTGGAGATCAGAGGCAGGGATGAACTGAACCTCCGAGAAAAACACATAGTTTCTCTTGACAGCGGCATCCCCTGCGAGCACCATCACCAGCCGCCTTGTCTCTTGGTCTGCTAAAGCCCACTCGCCTGACCCCAATCTCTGCTCCAGAACTTGGTATGATAAGCCTGCTACTGCAAACCCGCTCCTCCTCCTGAGTTTATGTGCATTTGAATACCTGGTTTGACATGACATTAATGGATTCCCTCTCTGAAACGATGAACGAATATCCACCTCCAACCTCGCTCCTCCTCTCAATCCTGCTCCCATTGCCATCGCTGTTCCCAACGCCCGCCCTGCAGATATGGTGGAACGATTATAGTGCTAATGCTTCAACTCTAGCCACACAAACTCTATATGCATGCCGAGAGAGCCTCATATGATTTCCACGTTGGCAAAAATCTAGTTTATCAGGATTGTGAGGGTTTTATTTACACTTGCAGAAATATCTAGCTTAATTAAATAAAATTTAAAGGACAAATAAATTGAAATTAAATATGTAGATAGGTGTATTTGGCTTTAATGAGAGAAATGGGTTGTTGATGTCACCTACAATTTGTTTGTCGTTGTAAGAAAATGTGTTGTATATATCTTATATGATCTTTAAAATCTATATTGCATTATAAATTGATGTAGAACAATCTTCTATCTTAGGAGGTTGATCTTTATTGTTGCAAACCTAATTTTGATGTGCATAACTAATCTAGGATGTATAAGAGGCTAATCTAAGATAAAATGGTCTCCTAGAATGCATTTTTTCCTTCACCTTTGGATATTTGAGAAGTCAAGTTGGTATCTAGAGGACACCATTGAGGAGCTTGCCAACTTGTTAGACGAATGAGTTCTCCAAGATCAAAATCCTTGTGGACCAAATCAATATTGATAAGAAAGATTAGAGACAACATTTGTAGACATGATGATTACTTATATGATGATAAAAATGTGATTCCTTTATTGGCCTTTAGAATTAGTGTACTCTAAGTAATCTCATTGTGCACGTGTTTAACTAAATAATAAAGATCTTTAAATACTATGAAATAACATGTCACATGAAATGTGTACTAGGTCAACTCACAATAGCTAGTAAAAGAGGGTAGAAAATTTTGAATTTGAATTTTATGTCCTAAATTTGGGGGTCTTTTTTATGTCCCTTAAGATTGATTTGAGTCAATCTTGCATCCTAAAGAAATGGTTTGAATGGATAAACAATTGGTTTCAAGGTGGGAAATGAATATTTCAAAATCAGTGTAAATGGAGCTAAATAAAGTTGAATAGAGAAAAATAGGTGTGAGATTGAGAACCAAGTCTAACATAAGAGTATGCCACTTGTCAATATGTTATTATATTAAGACATTCCTATATGTTAGGATAGGTGACATTATAATTGCTATCCTAAGTTGATTTATGTGTCTCCATATTATTTGGAAAGTGTTCTCCAGGACATAAGGGATGAAATATTTATTATTTATTTTCCTATGACAAATTGTAATTGCATTCAAAGAGGTGGACCCTTCACGGTGGTGGTTACAAGGAATCCCGAGAGAATATTCTTCCTAGGCATCCAACTTTCTGGGTTGGGACCACTTGAGTGTGCATGTCCTTGCATGTTATTTGCATGTTTTGCATGCTCTTGCATGGTTGGGTGCCCAAGTTTGCATGGTGGTGCATGAGCTTGCATGTAGCCGTCAGAGACTTATGGAGCACTTGGTTTTGACTCATTTGGATTGGTTGTGGGTTAGGCGCCCATGTGAAGGCCACGTGATTATTGAATATTTTATTACATGTTTATGGGTTGTCCACTAAGTGGAGCATGGGTTTGTTTAGGTGGTTTTGCTTGTTGTTTTGAGATACCATTTGTGGTATTCTCTCCCACAAACTTCTATATATTGGAGCCTTGGGATGATGGTTTTGTATGAGTTCTTTGCAGGCTGTCAGGACGATGAAGTGTTGCCGAATTACAAAGAGGATTGTTGTATTGATGTACTTCCTTGAAGATTGATACAAACATTGGATCTCTTTGGGTGTGGAGTTTTTTCCTGCAAGGGTTTCTCCATGTATATCTTGTGTCACTTGTGTTGATGACTTGTGGTATTGCAGATTTTTATTTCATTGTTGTAATTTCCAATCACTTAATCTTGTTATGGTTATCTTGAACATATAACTTCAGATTTGCAACCACATATTTAAGTTCATATTGCTGCAAGTTATACCTTGATTTCCAACATTTGGTATCAAAGATAACAATTTTTTCAAGAGAGGGACACCTTTCTTTTGAGTGTTGAAGGTTTTTTGGTTGCAATGGGAGCTTGTGCATTGTGGGTTTTGTAGATTTGTGAAGATTGAAAACCATGGCATCTATTTCTCATCTGGATATTGAGAAATTCAATGGAACTAGCTATGAGATGTAGAAGTTGAAGATGAAGGATCTCCTTGAAGAGAGAGATTAATGGTTGGTAGTTTTCAAGCAAACAAAACTAGATAAAATGTCTGATGAAGATAGGAAGAAAATGGATAAGAAGGCACATGGAACCATTTGATTGTGTCTTGTGGATTCTATCCTCTTGACTATTTCAGAAGAATCCACCAAATACAATTTGTGGAAGAGGATAAGTGATATCTATCAAACTAAAAGTTTAACTAATAAGTTGTATCTCAAAAGATGTTTGTATTATCTGAAAAATGAAGGATGGTGATTCTATTGCATAATATTTAAATGCTTTTAATATGATTTTAAGTCAGCTTGCATCAGTAGATGTTAAGTTAGAAGAAGAAGATAAATGTATTTTGTTGCTTTGCTCTTTACCCGAATCTTGGAAAAATCTAATTGTTGCAAAAAGCGGTGGTGGTACAGAACCAAAGATGGATAGTATCATTGCAATACTTTTTTTAGAATAGATGAGGATAAATTCCATGAATGTGATCTCCCAAGATGCCTTGCATGTGCGAGGAAGGTCCAAAGAAAAGGGAGGGCCTAAAGGGGACAAGAAGAGAGACAAGTCTAAAGGACATTCTAAAACCCCCAAGAAGAGTAAAGTAAAGTGTTGGAATTGTGGTAAAAGAGGGCATGTGAAAAATGAGTGTAGGAACAAGAAAAAGAGTTCAAATGTTGCCATAGAAAAATCCTCTGAAGATGGTGATTTTGATGCTTTATTTATTTCTGCTAACACTATTAGTAATGATTCTTGGCTTATTGATTCAGGTTGCTCCTACCATATGATTCCTCACAAGGAGTGGTTTACTTCATATTCAACTTATGATGGAGGATATTTTTTCCTTGGTGATGACAACACAAAGAAGGTTATTGGTAAGAGAAAGGTAAAGTTGGGTTTCAATGATGGGAGGGTTAAAACCCTTGATCATGTTTTACATATTCCAGAACTTGCGAGAAATTTAATTTCAGTATCCAAGTTGATTGATTTTGGAATGCATGTGACATTTGACAAGTCTGGTTGCGGGTTGGTAAGAGGGAATTTGGTAATTGCTAAAGGATCTCTGATAGGAACTTTATTTAGGCTTAATTTATCCACTTTTTGTAATTCTACCAATGTAACTGGCACTAAAAATGCATGTATGTTGTGGCACCATAGATTGGGTCACATAAGTGAAAAAGGTCTTAATAGTATTTTGAATAAAAAGTTGTGTGATGGTCTTTTTTATTATTCTATTGGTAAAAATGATTTTTGTGAGCATTGTGTGTTTGGTAAACATAATAGATCATCATTTCCTAATGGAACTAATAAAGCTAAGAGATTATTAGAGATCATTCATTCAGATGTGTTTGGACTAGTGGATGTTGACTCTTTTGGAAAATCTCATTACTATGTTACTTTCAATAGCTACTTTGATGTTGATAATCAATGCTTCATACTCAGCTACATTGTTGGTACAGGGAAACATTAGCCTATAGGATCTTGGGATGGTGTGCCCTTGAGGTGTGACAAATAGAATTCCCACACCAAACCCTCTTTGTGTGTATGATCCATCAAAATAGAGCCTCCATTGTTGTGTTGTAATATTTAGGATGTCTGCATCTGGAAATTCAATGTTCATTGGATGATGATCCTGTAATGGAGCTTCAACTATTTGATCTGCTATTACCCATCCTTTGATGGCCCTCATATCGACATATTGGATTTCAAACTCACTCAAGATCATGACCCATTTTTCCAATCTCCCTGTGAGAGCAACTTTATTGAGTAGATATTTCAATGGGTCTATTTTCTCTATGAGCCTGACTGTATGAGTCAACATGTAGTGTCACAACTGCTGGGTTGCAAAGACCACTGCCAAACAAGCCTTTTCTATGAATGTGTAGTTTATTTCATATCCATTGAGTGTTTTATTGATGTAGTAAATAGCTTGTTCTTTTCCTTCAGAATCCTCCTATGCCAATAAAGATCCTAAGGATATGTCAGTTGTTGTGATATACAGTAACAATGGTCTCTCTGTCGTAGGTGGCATGAGTATTGGAGGTGACATCAAGTATTGCTTTATCTGGTTAAAATTTGTTTCACAGTCATGATCCCACTTGAATGAAACATTATTATGAAGTAGATGATTAAATGGGTGACTCTTGTCTGCCAGCTGGGAGATAAATCTCCTGATGGATTACAACCTGCCTTGTAGGGACTGTAATTGACTGATATTTTTAGGTGGCAGCATCTCCATTATTGCTTTAACCTTAGCCGGGTCCACTTCAATACCTTTTTCTGATACTATGTAGCCAAGGAGTTTTGTTGATCTTACCCCGAACACACATTTCTTTGGGTTCAACCTGACATTAAAATTTTCTAGCCTAGTAAAGATTTTATCTAGAATCTCTAGAATGTCCTTCCCTTGTGTATGATTTTGCTAAGATGTCATCCTCATAATCTTCTATGAAAGTATGCATCATGTTGTGGAAAATAGTGGTCATTGCCCGTTGATATGTTGCACCTGCATTTTTTAACCCGAAGGGCATGACATTCCAACAGAATGTACCCCAAGGACAACTGAATGTCATCTTTTCTTGATCTTCAGGTGCTATTTTTATTTGATTATACCCTGAGAAGCCATCCATTAAAGATAACACGACATGTCCCACTATTAGATCAACAATTATGTCAATGATGGGTAAAGGAAAATCATCCTTTAGGCATGCCTTGTTTAAATATTTGAAATTTGTGCATATTCTGATGCTATTATCAAGTTTTGATACTGGCACAATATTTGAGATCCATTCTACATAATCTATGGGCTTGATAAATCCTGCATCCAACAATTTCTTTAGCTCAACTTTAACCATCAGGGTGATGTGGGGGTGCATCTTTCTCAATTTTGGTTTGACTGGTTTGATTCCTTTTGGTAGTGATAGATGATGCATTAGGAGATATGGATCCAATCCTGGCATGTCAGAATAAGACCATGCAAAATTGTTGTGTTGCTCCTCAAAGAATTTTGTGAATGCAGGCTTCTCCTATTCTGTCATGGATGCTGCTAGATGTAGGATCTTGGCCTTTTCAGTTGTTCCCAAATTTATAGACTATGTTGGTTCTACCAGTACTGATGATCTATCATGGTAATGCTCTGGGAGAGTGTCAAATCTTCCATCCTTCAGTGCCTCATAAAGTTTTTCACTATTGGATACGTTCTTTATTTTTTCTTTTTCCAAATCTAATGCTACCTTAGAAAGGTTTTCACCATTAGATTTATTTTTTCCATTGTCATTTTTGCAACTGGAAGATTTGACACCCTCCTGTTGTGAAGCGTCATTATGAGTGTTATGGATAGAACTTGTATCAGGTTCGTCACTGCAAAGATAGTTTATGATGGAATCATCATTTGAAAAGACTGGTAAATGAATAGGTTCGGTGGGTTCCCAGTCAATAAGTTCGGGATGCCTCAAGGGTAATAATTCATCAGGTTGAATAAGATCGACAGCTATAAGTGTTCTAATAGCTAGGTGGTCAAAGTTGTTGGTATGAAGGCCAAGGTCTATGATAGTACTCACCTCCAATTCGTCTATCCCACTCGATGTCTGATCGTCCTTGCTTGAGTCATTGATATTTGTTGATCCCATTACAAATGGTCTATTTCCTAAGTCCCTCCTCTCGTAAGGGTGTTTATGTTTGAATGACATCAATTTGTTTATCAGTGTATGATGTAGCAGATAAATGATCCCATTCATACTTGTTGGAATCTATGCCAGAACCATCTCTCATTTGTAGAATCTTTTCTACCACTTTTTGAGTTACTTCCTCTTTTGCTTCACTTGTGTAGCCTAATCCTGTTTTTTCTTTAGGCTGTAGAGTTAGAGGTTGAATAGGTTCTATAATACCATCCTTTCTCTTTCCAATTGGTCCTTGGCCTTCATTTTCTCTAAGATAGCCTTCCCTTTTCCATACTGATTTGTTTTGATGTTGATATTCATTGATGTTGAGGCTTTTTCATCCTTGTATAGTCAATTTAGAATGGCTTTGTCTTCTGACTCATCTTCGAGAATACTTGCTTTAACAATTCTTTCATTAAGAGCTATGATTGGTTGTGATGAACTTGGTGTCTTTGACATGGGTTGTCCATATGATTTTGGTGAAGGTAGCAATTGTGATAGACACAAAGATTGCTTAAAGGAATATTCTCCTAAGCCTTTGTCCTTTAACTAAACATTGTCTGAAAATTGTTGTGATAACTCATCCATAGGACCTTCAGTGTTTGATATAGTCGTGTTTGCAACAATTGTTTCCTTTACCTGATGCTTCTTCTCAACCCATTTAGATATGAAATTGGGTTGTCTTTCACCACTAGATGAAGTGGAAGTGTTGACTTCTCTATTGTGGGGTACCAAAGTATCTTGATTTGCTTTTAACATGTTGCAAGTTTGTGGATTATTGTTGTCAGCTAATATGGTGACCTCCTGTCCGTTTACTGGAAATTTCAAACATTGATGGTATGTTGAAGGTACCACTTGCATTTCATGGATCCATGAATGACCCAATAGTATGTTATATGTTAAGTCCTTGTCTAACACTTGACAAACAATGTTTTTGACAATCGTCCCTACTTGAATTGGAAGTACTATTAGCCCTTTGGAAGACCTTTCCTCTTCATCATATGCCTTTATTGTTATCTTTCTTTTGGCGTCAATGGTGTTGTCGGAATAGCCCAGTGCATGAATTAGTTTCAAAGTACAAATATTTAATCTAGCTCCACCATATATTAAGACATGCTTGACACAATGTTTATGGATTAGATCCTCTATATGCAAGGCCGCATTGTATGGGTGATTTAGAGACACGTCATCTTGTTCAGAGAACGACAGACAATGAGGTGTGGTAAGATGTCCCACCATGGATTGGAATTGACAAACATCTAAATTATTGGGTACCGTTGTAGCTACTAGAGCCTGTTCCAAAAATTCTTTATGTGATGGTGAAATTTTGAGAAGTTCCAGAATAGTATTTGTGCAGGTATGTTTTGTAATTGGTCCACGATGTTGTATTGATGCGATGGGGGAGTAGTGTTTTTGGAGGAAATTCCTTTCAGTATCACTTTGGACTGCCCCCTTGTCGTTATATTGACTTGTTGATGGTCTTGTGTTTCCCTGATCTTTAGGACATTGATTTGATTTCCAGATGTGTTTGTGTTGGTATCATGTTCAGGGATTCAATGTCATTGATGTTTGTGTCATCTGTTTGATTATCAATGTAATTTTTCTCAACCTCAGAAAGGAAAAGAATGGTGGTGTCATAGACATAGTTTATACTTTTTCCTTTACCACTTGATGAAGACTCTCCTTTTTCATAGTTGGGTAATGGATTTGTAAACATGTTGTGATCATTGTTTGATTGATGCCCTTTGACATACACCTTCTTTGCTTCAATCAAGTCTTGTATCAAATGTTTTAATTGCACACAATCATTTGTTTTATGTCCCTTATTCTTATGAAAGTTGCAATAATAAACATCGTTCCACCAGGATGGTTTTACCTTCAACTCCCAATTTCGTGCTTCTGGTAGAGTAATAAGTATGTTTGCAATGAGCTCTCTCATTGCTAATTCAAAAGTTTTTCCTAATGGGGTAAATCTCTATCGATTCAATTGTCTTTGATATGACGGTCGAGATTCCCCATTGTTGGTGTTATTGTTTTGAGTAGTTATTTGATTGTTATTTTTTTTTATTTTGATTTGTTTTAACGGTTGTTACCATTAAATTGAATACTGGTTTTTTATTTTGCATTTCAGTTATAGCATCGTTGCTTCTAGTATTTCTATTTTTCTGCCAAAATTTAGGCTTGTCATTATTTCCATAGTGATTTGAGAAATTTGCATTGTTTGAGGTATCATTGAAATGTTTAATTACTCCTCTTTTGACTAAAGATTCTTCAATCTTAAGCCCATTCTCAATCACTTTTTCGAATGTTGGGGGACATTGCAATTCCAGTCTATAACTCATTTCATCATTTAAGTTGTCAATAAATAATTCAATCTTTTCCTCTTCAGGTATAGATCGAGGATATCTAGCGAACAACTTTCTCCAATGTTGTAAGAAGGATAGGAATGCTTCACCCTTCTTTTGTTTCATGTTATATAGATCCTTTATGGTTACGTCATGTTGAATGTTGAAAGAGAACTATGTGATAAATTTGTTGACTAGTTCCTCAAAGGATCGGATTCTTGGTTGTAATTTGGAAAACCATTCCATACAATGTGCTCCTAAAATCCTAGGAAACAACCTCATTAGGTAAGTATCTTCTTGTGTGAACTTAAGGCTCATTGTTCTAAATTCCCATACATGGTCAATCAGGTCTAATTTTCCATTGTATTTGTCGTATTTAGGAAATTCACAGTGTCTAGGGAAAGGTATCATATCTACACATGGATGAAAGAGATATGTAATAAATATTTCTTTGTGGTCCCTATTTGCATGTTCTGAATCTATTGCTGCAGATTTGCATTTGATCCGTTAAAGAAAACACTTGATGCGTGTCCTGGTTGTGGTGTGGTTTTGTTTCATTTGTCCTAGGTTTTTCCTTCAATTGATTAATGTCGAAGTCTTTCGGAAGTTTGGCACCTAACTCTGCTAACATCAAGAGATATTTCTCCATGTCTTGTTCTAAGACCTTTTCCATAAATTTATGAAAACTTGGATCCTATTGGGCATGTTGTGTATCTTCTTGTGTTATTTCGTTGGTATCTTGTTGTCAAAATCGGTAAAAGGGGTTTTCTTCAGTCATGTTTGGATTTTCAATTTCCTTCTCTCTGAGTTTTTGTCTTTGCAACCTTGACAAGATTTGCATACAAGTTTTGGTTATTTTTACTAAACTTGGATCTTCTTTGTTGTGATTAGTGTCAATTTGAATTTAATGAAGCCAAATAGAATAATGTATTCTATTGATGAGGCTAAGTTGAAAATTTGATTATTGAGTTTATGTTTCATGATGGTAGGTCGATGTCAGAATCCTGACGAGGAAACTTGACTCAATAATCAAGATTTGTTTTGATAATTTGACACTTTGTATTTTGCAAGATCTAGGTTTATGTTTAAAAACATTTTTGCCTTGTAAAAACCTACTTTGTTTCAGGTTTTTAGGACACTATTTGAACTTTGAAATGTTTCCGACTGGTAAAAACTTAAGTTTTTGATGGTAACAAATCTGATAGATGTTTTTGAAAGGTCTCTATTTTTCAGTTTTGTGGACGCGCTAATACAAAGGGTAGATGCACTGAAACAAAATGCAGAAGCGCTAAAAGGTCTAGTAAAAGTGTTGTCAAACATAGCAGAAGCGCTAAAATAGACCACTGATGCGCTGAAAGACTGGTGAATTCTGACACTAGTAATGTTTGATAGAAGCGCTATAAATTTGATTAGAAGCGCTGAAACAAATGGCAGAAGCGCTATTTTTAACTGTTGAAGCACTACAAGATAGAATAGAAGTGTTAGAACAGACTGTAGAAGTGTTATGACACTGATTTTATGACTCTGATAGACTTTGGTTTATGTTGCAAAAAGTGCTATAATATGTGGCAGAAGTGCTAAAACAGGTGACAAAAGCGTTGTTTAACTGTGCAAGCACTAAAATAATGCGCAGAAGTGCTATAATAGATGGTAGAAGCGTTGTTTTGTTTATTGCCAAGTGGGGGGTGGTAATACGGGTCTCGCAGCTGCTATGTCTGCTTTCTCTTCTTCTTCGTCTAAGACTATGGATGTTGTGAGAAATTGATGGGGTGTTTCGTTCTTCTCAAAAATGAATGTTCTCAAACTATTGATAATGTCAGTTTGGGTACCTTCAATGTGTACGTTACTTGGTTGAAATATTGGTGTGGTTAGCCCTGGTTGTTGAACAGGAGTTGTGGGTCGCCAAATGGTCATAAGGTATGTTGTATGGTGGTCTCAACACGTTATCGCAATGTTATTCACTACTTATTGCCAGGAAGGAGGTAGTAACATGGGTCTTCCTATTGCTATGTTTTCCTTTTCTTCTTCTTCGTTCAAGATGATGGATGCTGTGAGAAATTGATGGGGTGTTTTATTTTCCTCAAAAATGAATGTTCTCAAACTGCTGATGATGTCGGTTTGGGCACTTTCAATGTGTGTAAGGATTGGTTGTATAATAGGTGCTACAAGGCCTGGGTGTTGAATGGGAGCTATAGGTCGCCAAATGGTCATAAGGTGTGGTGGTAACTCCCTGATTTTGGATGACAAACCTAATGTTTCTAAGATTTGTCTACTACAAGAACTGATTAGGTTTGTTGGAGTATTCTATGGTAGATTGTGGGATGGAAGATTGACGAATAGGTTGACTATAGTTAGGTTCTTGTGAAAGAGATCTTCTCTGAGAATAGGCTTGTGAATACAAGGGCTCTAAAGCATAATCATTAGTGTAACCCCTAGTGAAATTGTGAAATCTATGAATGAAAGTTCTATGATGAAGCAAAATCTTCCTACTCTGATACAAGAAATGTCTTCTTTTCAAAAGGTTTTTGTAACTAAGTGGTTTCTTTAGTTTTTTTATTCTCTTGGCAAGGGATTTCTTGACAAACTTTGTGGTTTTCCAATCCCTAATCATATATTTCTCAGTTTGATTTTGTCCAAGTTGTATTTTTTAGGATGATCTTTTATCTAGATTTTAATGATTTTGAAATACACAACAATCAAATGTAGACAATTGTTTTTTAAGAGCTATAATCTAAAAAAATAGTGTATGTTCAAAGAACCACGCATGGTCCTATTTTCATTGGTTTGATAACAAAAATGCACTTCAGAAAGACTCACTCTTAAAGTCAAAAGGTCATCGTTATACTCAACAACCCACAACTTAAAATTGCATCAACTCACACAACTGTGTCACCCCCTAGAGGGCACCCGTGTTTTTGTATTTTTCAGGTGCATACTCAATGTTAGATTTCTTGATCCCCTGAGCAAACGGTCCTTGGAAATTATATGGTGAGTCCCTGGGGGGAAAATTCTTCCCTCCCCTTGCACTATGAGTATGGCTACTACTCAGCTGGATACTACACTATGGTTCTTAGATAGGGTTTCTGTTCAGAGCGGCAAGTGATAAACTCCCTCAAGAGACCTCCCAACCTTTAGAACAAAGGTTTTGGGGATGGTTATATCTTGTACACTTCTGGAAAAGGTGGGTTTCCATAGATTCGCTTTAAATTTTAGAGTGGGGTGGAAAACCTGGCTTTGGTTGTTACCCACTTAGGTTGTTCCCATAGGGTGAGTACTTTTTCCCACTATGGAAGGCCTTCTAAAGGATTTAATAAAGCTTAAAAATGCATAAAATAGAGGATGAGTCTGGCGTTTTGATCACCCAGTTAAGGGGAGAGCATATGCCTATCACCATACAAACACATAAATCAACTTGTTCAATTTTTAGAGCCCAAACGACAATTTGTTATCTATGTGAAGATGTTGCTTCACAAAAGAAATGATGAAAATTTTAATTCCAAATTGAAAGGTTTGGTGACTATCCTAGGATTGATAAATTTTTAATCAAGTGACTATCCTAGATTGATTCATTTTAATCCAACTGAAGAAATAAAGTTTTTTGCAGCAGTCGCATCAGATCTATATAATGATTTACACAGAAGCGCTATAACAGATAACATAAGTGCTATAGAAATAGTTAGATGCGCTATAGAAAATTTCATAAGTGCTACAAGATTCGTCAGAAGTGATGTAGAATTTGGAGAACGTGCTAAAATAGATGTTGAATGTGATCAATCAGACTATGCTGAAAGCTTTTGATCAAAGCACTAAAACAGTCCTTCAAAGTGTTATAGTTTTCTTCAGAAGCGCTAAAACAAGCACAAGTGCTATAATTTGTGTTAGAAGCTCTATAGAATCTTCTGATTGCACTAAAAGAATCACGCCATATTCCTATATGAAAGCTTTTCAAAAAAACTTGTTAAAAACATGGGGTTAGGCCCCACAGTAGGCGCCAAATTGTAAGTGTGAATAAGTAAATAAGTAAAACAACTAAAAAAACTTAATGAAACATTATATCAAGATTTAAGAGAAATTAAACTAATTTAAAAGCACATAAAGCTTGAAAGTGTCTCATTGTCTCCCATCTCCAAAAAATTATCAAGTTACAGAGGGCTCTCAGATTTGTAAGCACAATAACTATTAAAATGCCTATCTAGAGAATGAAATTGATGCTAAATGCAATGATGTGATGGTTGATAATGAAACTAAAAAGCTATGATACTACTGTGATCTATTCTAGCATGAAACCTGATGGATGAAAGCTACAATAAAACTATGATGCTATTGTGATGTGAATTCTACTAATGCTTATGATTGCTATGATGCTAAATGCTATTGCTATTGTTATTGATATGATTGCTTGATTGCTATGAATGCTACAGATTAAGTTTGCACAAAGATTATGGGGTCCATTTCCTGTGAAGAAAGGTTGTATATATATATTTATGGTAGTAGTTTGTGATGGGGCAGCACAACAGAGGCCTGGATTCAATCTTGAGATTTGAAGGTCGAGAGATGAAGAAGTTGGAGCTGATGAAGGGAATGGTTTCTCCCCATGAAAACATCAGGCAAGATGATAGGAAAGATTAGAGGAAGAAGATTTGAGAGATTGATTCAAATTTGTCTCCAATTTGTCTCCACAACTTCCGATGAATACCAATTGAAATAAAGTGGATTTTGGAATATCAAATTTGGTAGGTGAGTGAATAGAGGAATTTGCTTTATGCCTTTATTTAAATTAACAAAAAGGGAATAAATAATTTTAAAAAAAGAAACTATAGAATTTGTTTATTAAATTAAAATAGAAGGAATATGATAATTAAACAATAAAGTGTAAAACTTGTTTATTTAATTAAGATTGAAATGATGTAATAATTAAATAACACCAACTATAGAAGTTGTATATTTAATTAAATATGAAGAATAAAAGAAATGAACTATAAATAAATATTTCTATTTATTTAATGGTAGAGGAAATTAAGATAATTAATCAAATAAAGCGTATTTAATTAATTTGATTATCTAGACCGTTTTTAGGTGTATACAACCACAGATAATTTCTCTTGGTGCAAGAAGGCCATGGGCCTTGATCACTATACTTAATTATATATTTTTATCTCATGGATGTAATTGTAATGTATAATGTCAAGTGGGTGAATGTTAGGATAGGTGACATTATAATTGCTACCCTAAATTGATTTATGTATCTCCACATTCTTTGAAAAGTGTTCTTGAGGACATGAGGGACAAAATATTTATTATTTATTTTCCTATGGAAAATTGTAATTGCATTCAAAGAGGTGGACCCTTCATCATGATGGTTACAAGGCATCCCGAGAGAATATTCTTCCTAGGCATCCAACTTTCTGGGTTGGGACCACTTGAGTGTGCATGTCCTTACATGTTATTTGCATGCTCTTGCATGGTTAGGCACCCAAGTTTGCATGGTGGTGCATGAGCTTGCATGTAGCCATTAAAGCCACTAGAGATTTATGGAGCACTTAGGTTTGACTCATTTTGATTGGCTATGGGTTAGGTACCCATGTGAAGACCATGTGATCATTGAATATTTTATTAGATGTTTATGGGTTGTCCACTAAGTGTGGCGTGGGTTTTACCAGGTGATTTTACTTGTTGTTTTGAGATACCATTCGTGGTATTCTCTCCCACAAAATTCTATATATTGGAGCCTTCAGATGGTGGTTTTGTGTGAGTTCTTTGCAGGTTGTCAAGACGATGAAGTACTGTCAGATTACAAAGAGGATTGTTGTATTGATGTACTTCCTCGAAGATTAATACAAACATTAGATCTCTTTGGATGTGGAGTTTTTCTTGCAAAGGTTTATCCACGTATATCTTTTGTCACTTGTATTGATGACTTGTGGTATTGCAAATTTGTATTTCATTGTTGTAATTTTCAATCACTTAATCTTGTTATGGTTATCTTGAGCATATTATTCCAGATTTGCAACTACATATTTAAGTTCATATTGCTGCAAGTTATACCTTAATTTCCAACACTATCAAGGTAGGCACAATATTAAATAGGAAATAACATGGATATCCTAATTTCACAATTACATTTTTCCACTACTTGATGTGCATGCAAATCTAACATGAGAACATATTTCAAAGTATATGGACATTCTCAACCACATAAAGTAACTATTCAAACATTCATAGAAGGATGTGGGTCCTTAAAAAATAATACAATTATTCTTATTGTACTCTCAGGATATGTACTCCATTGAAACTTGTAGAATAACAAAAAGTGTGCAATGAGAAGCCCTTGTGACTATGCCAAAATAACATGAACTACAAGTTACTTTAATAGTCTAAAAAAAAAAGAGGGGTTAAATTTTTTTCCTATTGTGGAAATGCAATAAGGGTTCATGTGATGCAGCCATGTGAGAAAGGTCCACATAATGTGGCAATATGATAAAAATGCATAAAATAATGTAACCCCATCTAAATGCAGTGATAGTCTTTGTCTAGCACAAGACATTATCTCAAATCTCAATAATGAAGAGTACTAGTGAAAACATATGCCCCCTTCAATTGTTACATCCAATTGATGCAATTAATTGGAGGAGAGAGAAAACAATACATGATAATGAAAAAATATAAAAGCAGAAAAATAATTGAATAATATGTAATCATGTAAGAACACATATCATGGGGAAGACACAATGCACCCATAACTATCCTTGATTTGGGTGATCAATAAGAACACCTTGTAAACTAGATACAATCATCTTAGCATTAGATATGGTGATATATGATATGAGAGATAATAAGGAAGATAAAGATGCAACCATAAGATAAAAACATGATAAGGATCTAAGAATAGAAATATTTGAGATATACATGATAATGATCAAAGTGTGTAAACAAAGGCATGATATAAACTGTAAGATAAACATGTAGGAATAAATGAGCTTAGATATTTGTATAAAATTGAGCTTAATTATTGTTCCCATACATGTTCTTAAATAGACCTTCTTCATCCTACCTATTTTCCTTTCTACTCATTTACTTAGATCATATTACATGGTTATCTTCTCTTTTTTGCCATTTCTCTAGCATATGATCTTCTTATATTATTAATTCAATTTAAAATCATGTTCATATGGTATTCTACTCTCTTTCCATGTGTTCTAACATCCAATTTTCCTTATGCTAGTTTTATATTCCTCCTATTTTGAATCATATGCTAAGATGACATTATTTTCTTTTCCCTATGATTCCTTTAAAATATGACCTTTTATGCCATTTTTATGTTTCTTATTCATATTCCAAATCATATTTTGATTTAATTTTATTTTCTCCTAGAATATTCTTGGCATATGACACTTCATCTACTTCCCATTCATATTATTCTAAGACTCCCTCAATATGTTCCATTTTATTGCCTATACTCCATTCTTATACACAAGATGCAAATCATTATCTTTGCTATGATTATTTTTCCATATGTAACTCTTCTGTTATAAAGAATTATTAATTTTTGCATGCTCTTTTTGACATACATTTAAAACATTCTACTCCCATACTTCTTTGTATTGGTTCCATATACTCTTCTACATGTTATGATCATTCTCTTAGCTTATTTGAACTACAAATCCATTATTTTCTCCCCTTCTTATCTTTTCCATGGGGCAATCTTGTGGGTGCACTCTTGGGAGTGCACTCTCATATTTTCCCATATTCACTTTTTCCTATTTATAGATGTGTTACTCCTCTTTCCTAATGTGGTTATGTAGATTTATGTCAATTATCTTTTCTCTTACTTCATACTTTTTCTTTCATACATGTGTTATTTATTGTATGAGAGTTATTTTAGATTAGAGATCATAGTATTTAGTATTCTATTTTTTATTGACTTCATTCTCATAGTTCATTCCATCTCATGTATGTTTTTATCTTTTATACCCAACTTATGCTAATATTTCCAATTTCTTTCATTTTTTCTTTTATTTTCATCTTCCATAGTTATTCTCTCTAATATTATGTTTCTTCATAGTTTACTTATGTTTCTATCATTTTCTCTTACATGCTTAACACTTATTTCACTTTTATATAGCCTTCATCATATTACATGGTTGCATGGATTTATTTAGTTTAGTTATATTGCAATAGTACAATTAGCATAGTAGGAATGATCTTTCCACAATCCATTAAAATTAGATAAAGAGATTTTTGGATTCAACTGTGTCTATTTTTTGCATCAAACACCAAACACAGTCGAATCTATAAATCTCTTTATCTACAATTAGCATATCTGGGCATTTACATCTTTTTCTCTTCTTACACATCTATTACATGCTATGACCTTATAATTTTAACTGATATTATATAATCTTTATACCACTCATAACATATTTCATTTCCCATATTTTACTATACTTTCCCTCTCCTTTTGGGAATTTATCTTTATGCCCAAGATAGGGAGCATTACCTTAGTTTATATGCTCCTCTTTCCTTGGGTCATTTTGTATTATCTTAATGCTCTCTCACACTAATTTTTCTATTAATGTTTATAGATTACACATTGATAATTTTCCTACCACTTGGGGGAAATCATTTTTCCATTACTAGGGGTACGTCCTCAAATATCCCCCCTTTTATCTATCACTACATCTACCTTTTTAATAAACACCTTTACCATTTAACTTAAATTTTCCCAATCAATTTAGGGGGGATATCATATGTACTATCTATTTGATAACATTACAATATTATCACTTGGCCCATCCTAGCCTCATTGACCATTTGAAGTTGGAACACATATAACTAGGCATGAGACTCTCATCATCATATTATTGCACATTTTATTTTTAATCTTGTCTAATATACTACATGGAAACCTAATATAGTTGGGTGGTGACCACATAACTATAATAATTTTACTATTTTATTTTATTTTTGTATTGCTTCACCTATTTACCAATGGATGTAGCCCTCTCTCATTATGTGATCCTTTGTAATCTTCTTTTATTTCCCTCTCTAGAGATGCTACAATAGACATATATAATTTACAATTGTGTGTATATTGTTACATTCAAAATTTCATTTCTATTTTTGTAGCATTACTTTCTTCGTCATATAATAACTACATTTTATTTTTCTTGGGTGCATTGCAACATAGGTGATTTCTAATGGAAGTGAAGGAGAAGCAAAGATAACACACACATATCCTTTAAAAATATTTCAAGATATTATGCAATGTACTTTATTTATTTTATTGTACTATACATTAGCATGCTTCTTCATTTAGTGACATTAGTCTTTTACAATGGGATTAAAACATTAACAGTCTTAGGAATGAAATGTAAAAATTATTGACAAATAAAATGTATGAGAACTGAAAACCAAAAACATTCAATGAAAACTATTGAATGTATATATTTGACAATATGAAAGTGACTATTTATGATGTAGGAGCATCCAGGGGTATCAAACAATCCTGAACAATAAAAAATATTTTAAAATTTTATGCTATTGTTTTGTTTTGTTTTGTTTTGTTGTAGGCACAAATTATTGAAATTCTCAACTCCTCCAACATAGTAGAATTTGGTGACAAATTGTGGGAAAATTAAATTGTTTAATTGATTAATTTTTAAATTGTTTTAAAATTGTTGAAAGATGTTAATTTTCCAAAAAGGAAAATCCCACACCCAAGCTTGGAGTGGGCAATTAATATGCCCTGTAACTCCACTTTGAAAATTTGAATTTGCATTTTGTTGCAAGATTGGAATGCAAGGTGTTGGGGAAGTGGAGAGAGTGGGTTGTTAGGCAGGAAGACCAATTTTGAATTACAACTGAATGCACATACTTGAAAGAGGAAAACCCACTTCCAAAAAGGAGTAATGAGCATTCTAGAGGTTTGACTAGCATTTTTGGGGGAGAGGAAGATTGTCTAGGTTGTAATTATGAAACATAGTCTCAATAAAATAACCATAAATTTCTCATTTCTTAACAAAATTAATAAATTCAAAATGTTCTAAAAATCTAGGAAGGAGGCACATAAAACCCATAAACCATTTTAAAAGATGGATACAAATGAGGGAGAAGTGATAGGAAGAAGGTGATGCATTTTAAGAAGCTTTTAGCAGGGAAAAGAGATGTAGAGAATGTGAGAAAATGGTGATTGTTTTGAAGGAATGAGGATTTTATGTTAATTGATGAGTGTTGCAGGTTCTCTTTGTTGTTCAAAGAAAGCAATAATCAAATTTTGAGTTGCATGTAGGTGTTTTCTAGAGAATATGAAGTTTGTGTGTGTTTGCCTCTAGGTTGGTATTGTTGGATTGACATAGTATGAGAATGTGGAAGCTATTGTACATCGTTGTTGTTGCAAAAATATTGGAATGAAACAAAAAAATAGGTTTCTTAATTATTTTTAGTCTCTATTTGTGCAACGAAATTTGATTTGGATCTTCAAGCATTTCATTTCATCATTTCAAGGTGATCTTTATCTGTTGTTGAATGTGGGAAAACAAGGGTTTTAAAGGTTTTTGACTATAAAATGAAAGGGGTATTGTTGGGAAAAAATTATGAACTATTTATTTTCTTGTAGATGAATGTCGGGGCTTTCATTTTCCAAGTTTTTGAAGTTGAAAAGGCATTAGTTTGATGGTTTAAAATAATTTTCAAAAAGAGGTTTTCCATGAGTTTGAGTGCAGTTTTAGAGTTGTTTGAATTTAAATATATGGGTTGCTATACCTATCTATTATTTTTGGTGTCTTGAGGTATTTTTCTTACATCAATTTATTTCATCTTCTAGATTATTGTCTAGATTAGAGTTCAACTAGGAAATACAAAATATAAATATTATCCTACTACTCTTAGGATTATGTATAATATTGTTACATCCCTCTTTAATCCATAGTTGTAGTTGTTGATCCCTAGAAATGCCCAGTTTTCTTGCTTTCATTTCATACTTTTTATCTTATTTTTGTTGTTTTTAAGATATTTCCAAACCACTTGTTTTTAAGATATTGTGTGATTAATTATAGTTGTTAATAATGAAAATTCCTTTGGAATAAAACTAACCCCTATAGTGAAGGATCTATCAACCCACAAAAAAAGGATTTTCAACCTGCAACAAAAGGATGTTGGTCCACCACAATCAAAGGAGGTGATCAACTACAACATGTACATTTTCTCGAAGTTGATGTGGGCTATGGTCAGAGGATGTGAACATGATTATTCATGGATCACTGCATATTTTCACTTCATGTTATTAATAAATCATGGAGGAAAAAAAAGGAATTTTCTAACAATGGATAGCAGTTTGTAATAAAGTCTATCTTGTTAGGCACACTTTCACTTATAACCATCTTCTTAATTGATGAAGAGTCCCTATCAAATTCTTACACTCTTACTTTCACTTTCTTTTATTTTACTAGTAAGCTGAGACCTAGTCCTCTTCCTATGTTTTTGGAAGAGTTGATAGTTGCTCATAGGTTTTTTTTCAATTCTAGAATATAAGAGGACTCTCACATATATCCTATATATTGAGAGACCAAGTAGCTAGATTTCTATATGAAATAAATTGAATATAACCTTGTTATTATATACTCTATTATTAAGCTTTTCTATGTTTGAACTACAATAAAGAAGGATATGTCAATTTTCATGAATCTCTGAGTTAAAGATTTGAAGGAAAATATTGTGGATTATAGAAGCTCAAGAAAGGTCCACTTGAGGTACTGTAGAATCCATGTTAGTTTAGATAATTAGTCAATTTTTGAATCGTAGTTTTTAAGTTATATTTTTTGATTCACGTTATGTTCAGTTGCTAGTAGACAATTAAATGATATTGAATCATGCTACAACATAGAGAGTCACTAAGTTACAAATTTTGTAGGAATAGTTACTCGTAGCAGTTATTACTTATTGCAACTTATTTAATGCTTTCTAGCACAAGCGTCTATGTAAATGTCCTTTTACTCATGAAGTGACTCACGCTTTGGCCAACGCATTTTTATTCTTTATTTACACTCTTAGGATAACCTAGGAGCCACTTAGCACCTTTCCAACCCATGCCCCTTTTATAGGAAATCACAATTATGTTCATCTTACCATACATACTTTCTTTTACCTAACATATTTTAATAGTTACATGATAGCATAGATTTCATACATGTCGTGATGAGATGGACATATCATTCAGGTCACATACAAGTAGGCATGAGTAACAAGATGAACATGTTGTCTAGGTCACATGATTGACAAGACAAATAAATTTATTCAATGAATCTTCAGGTCACATGTGAGCATTCATGCATGATAGATGAACACTTTTATAGTGTCACATATGAGAAGGTATGCATGATAAAAATTTATACTTTTATGTGAAATTGCATGAAATTTTGAATGGGATAGTGAGGTTCTCATATGATGAAGATAAATGCTTTATTTTTATTTTTATTTTTTTAAAAACAACAACTGTAAATGAAAGACATGAATTGTGATGATAAATGGGTTGTATAACTCACCATGCTTGAAGAGGTAAGAAAAAAATATGACCACAAAATTTGAATTTATGTAGAATCTTAAAGGTTTCATTGACATGATATGAAAGAGCATATTATATTAATGCACGCGGCTTACTCTCTAGTACAGATTGAGTAATATTATCTAAGGTTATTAAAAACAACTTAGACTAGGAGCACAAGTATTTTATGAATGATATATGATCAAGTTGTGATCTATCTTAAATTGTAGGATTTGAAAGTGAGATAATTGGAATTTTGATGTAATTTATTTGCATATAATAATGTTGAATGCTGAAATGATCTAGTCCTTGAGAATTTCTTAAGACATTCAATCTTTTTGATAAGCTAACACTGATGCAAGAGTTTAATTGGTGATTAGACCTAAAAACTATGCTAGGCATATTGTCAAGAAATTCAAGGCAACTTAGTTAAGTAATCAAGCTACAAAGGTATGATAAGCAAAGGTGTAATCTTGTATTTTATCAATGATGTAGAATAAAGTTGATTTTGAATACTTGGCATTGTGATGATCATATCTATATTATATAGTCATCGAGACATGACTATCCTTAGGGGGAAGGATGTCACATCCTGTTCAATTACCTTAACTTAATCACTTAATTGTCGTATTAATTGTTTAATAAAAAGTGATTAAGAAAGACAATGTGGTTACACTAATTTTTACTTGAAGGATAATTAAGAATGATTATCATGATGATGATTAATTATGTGTTCTAATTCATAATTTTATCCTGAATTTGATATTTTCTCATATTGGAGAGAGAGCATCATTAGGGAAAAGGGTCTAGTTGTTGAAAGGTAACACATGTCATGATGGAATCAATACACACACACTTAGACTCTTGTAGTTAGGTTGTGTGTGTGTGTATAAGATTAGAAATAACGGACTCCTATATTAATCATTTGTGTTATTTTATGAATGGTGTTTATATATATTTGAATGAGAACATAAAAATTCTTTATGTAAATCTAGATAAATTAAAGGAAGAGGGACTAAATTGATTAAAAAGAAAGGAACTAAAAATATTTCCCCTTTTAGGTGCCTTCTCAAGGCTTCCAAATTTTACATGCATTCCTAACGTGGAGGTTACGAGGGAAGTGGGTGAAAGTTGGCTAGAGGGGGGAGGCTTCTACGGAAGGAAATTGAGAAGAAGGTCTTTTGGGGGCATTATTATTTTTCCCTGCAATCTGCTTATTCTAGGAGACTACGTCTCCTTGGAAGGCATTCTATGAAACAACTGAGTGCCTTTTCAATGCCTCCACATTACATATCCGCCTAGCATGGGGAAAGTGCTGGAAAGTGAGTCGATGGAGGCATTACACTTGCCAGTTGTATCTATGAGTAATTTCTATTCATAAATTTTTCCTGCAATGCCATCTATAATTCAAGAGAAAATATTCTTTTGAGGAATCTTGTTAAACAGTTTTAGCTCCTGATCTTAATTCCACATTTTGTATGACTGTCAAAAACTCATTTATGCAAAATCTCCAATTGTTGCATTTTTTTTAGCCTACTTTTCAAAGGCAATTTGCCAAATAGTTCACATGACATGTCTATGCCTCCAGGATTTGGACTTTAAACATACAAGAGTTGATACGCTGGACACCATATATCTTCACAGTTTTTAGTGTTATAAACTCTATGCTAGTTCACATGACTTGTCACATGTTTATGACACTAAAAACAGTGAAGAAATATGGTATCCAACGTATCAACTCTGATGAATAATAATATTGTTTGTGGCTATGACCACTTTTAGTGAATCAGAAATTATAATGAGAAATTTTTACACCATAAATATTAGTGGGGTTTTGAAATTGCTCAAATGAATCATTTCTGGCTCTTTCTAATTCTATGCTATTGAATAGTCATTATGGAAAGTGAAAATGGGTGAAAGTCGAATATATTATTTCCAATAACAATTATAAAGAGAATTAATCTATATAAATTTTATGAAAGATACTTGAAAGAAAAAGAGGCTCGTGATTTTGGAACTTTGCGAACTTAATGTAGACATTGAAAACTCCATGTCAAGTCTTTTAGAGACTACATTAAAATTGGCAAAGAATTGGTTTTACTTCTATATGTAAAATATGTGACTAATCGAGGTATTGGGTAATGCAATATGCACATCTGGTAATGCTCTATAAATCTACTTAAGATATTTTATAGAGTAAGCTATGTATTTTTAATTATTGTGCAATGTGTTTATGTGTAGAAATTTTGGTATGATTTCTTTAAATAACTAATGAATGACGTATATACCAATTATGGGAGATATTTGAGAAGTTAACTGTGTCAAGGGTTTTATGCTAAGAAGTGGAATCATCATTATGGAAGAGTATGAAAAGATTGTTGCATAATTTGTTCAAGTCTAGAACCCATTTTGAAACTGCAACTAGACCTTTCTTTTACATCATCCTATACTATACATCTTTATGTTTAATGAAAAGGGTGTTACATAAGTCATTTGGAATTTGTTTTATAGCAGTACACTGGTTAATGTTAGATGACTTAATAAGGAAAACCTTGTGAAGGTAATTACAAATATTTTACTTTAAGATTATCATTTTGTCCTGAAATTGTTCTAGAGAAACCAGAGAGCTAAAGTGCAAAGAAAACTGACCGCATATGATAGGATTCATGCTAAATGCTTTCTGGGTTTTATTCTCTATTCCTCCACCTTTCTAGAACTAAATTTGGCCAAGGGAAACAAAAGTTATGATTGTTTAAATACTTCCTTTCTGTTCAATAGATTGAAAGTTGTGAATTGAATAAATGATGTAAGTTTGCAAAGTTAATGGTTAATAATATTACTTAAGAATATACTGTTATGAGTATGGATAATTTCATTTATTAACCATTGTAGATTATATATAAGGGTTCTTGGCTTGAGAACTAATGAATGAGGAAATGATACCTTTGTTCCTAAATCACCTAGTAGGGAGCGGGTTGGGGAACGTGTTGGTCATGGAGTAACCTTCTCGACATAATAATTAGTTGTATCTAGCATTGACTTGGAATTATATAGTTGGAACTAATGTCAATTCGAGATTTGTCTTTGGGCTATTGTTTATCCATCATGTAGAATGTCAAGACATCATAATGAGATTATTTTCATTGATTAGCATTAATAAACACATTTCTTGGTTGATCTACTTTCTCTTCCATAATTGGTGTATCAAATAGGCACGTGCTTGACTATATGATGCATGAGCACATAGGCATAGTAGGTCAACAATGGTTCACATAGTGAATTAGATTCCATCATGTATGTTGGTCACACATTGCTAGATCCTTTGTGATGGGTCGAGCTTCTCTAGTGGAGTAGCACAAGGAAGCTAATGCTTCATGATAGGGTGGATATCACCTCAATTATGATCTCTCTCTTCCTTCAATTCTACTTATTTATTTTCTTATAGTTCCAAACTTATTATAAGAATATCATGGCTATTGTAACTAGATTGTTGCAAATATCATAAATATGGTTTCAAGTGTGCGTGTAAACCTCCATTGTAATGGTAAACAAGTTGAAGTCTATAATTCAAGTTAGAGTACTCTAAATGGATTATACACCAATTGTGATAATTTCTAAATTTATTTATAGATTAAAAGAAGAAAATTAGTTTGGATCTACATAATCAGCTTCATGTTATTCATCGATTTCCATACTTTATTAGTATTTAATTGGGTGTTGTTACATATGGTATTAGAGCTTTGGGTTCCACACTAGGGCCTAGAGTCTACTACATTAAAGTTGTATTTCTTTAGAGAATTTGGAAAAATCCTAGATTGTGGAGATACCTAGACGAGTTTGAGTCTTGTTTCTTAGATGGTTCAGTATGGGAACCGAGTAAGATAAATATAAACAATGATTAGAAGATAGTAATCTGGAATGGAATTGATTGGATGATTTATTATTTGCTATGTATGAAAGGAAATAACCTATGATGTGAGTGTCTTCAAATTCAAGTTGATTGAATGTTGATTGAATGTTGATTGATTGGAATTATATGTGAACAACACATACTTTGTAATTGATGCATTTCATGATTATGGCTTACTCATGAGCTTGATATGGGTAGGAAATTATTGTGGTCATACCTTGATCCTTTATACAAACTTTTATATGTGCTAAGTTCACTTTTATGGTTACCATCTAATTTGAGTAAGTTTGCACTAAGCTATGCGATGTATGCTCGAGATTAACAATAGTCAAGGAGAATACTATGCCAATGATGGATGTCCTTGGTTGCTTAGTTGTCCAATGGATTGTAGAGAAGAGAGTTTCTAATAAAGAATAGGTAGGTAACAGTTGGACCAACCTCATATTATAGTTTTAGCCTATTCTAATATGAGAAATGGTATCAAATATTATCAAAGATAGGTAACATTTTGTGAGAATGAAGTGATATCACATGGAATTGAATGTGTTTATACACACTAACGCCTCCCTAAGTACTTGCATAAATGGCCCAGGGTTGTTTGTACTGATATGTTGGAGCCCTTGCTAGTGATGACATTGAGTAGTATGGGATGCTTGATTGTTGTCATAGCAGGCTTATGTGATTATAAACTAGGTAGTGGGGTTGAGACATGCAACAGGTTGCATTCACTTCCACTCTACTTAGTGATCCTTATGTGAGCATGTGATGTATTGTGTGGATGGTCACATTGGATATTTATTATGTATGATTGAGCTAGTCCCTGATTGTAATGTGATGTATACATGAGCTTGTCACCATTTTAATTGTGATATGCATATGAGTCAATCATGGTTGTACTTGTGATGTGTATGAGTTAGTCACCTTATGTATGTATGATGTATAATGGAGCTACTCACCTTGTGTATACGTGACATATGTTGGGCTAGTCACAATGTATACGTGATGTGTTATTCTCTATGGGAATTGGGGAATTATGAAATGATATGACCCTTGTGTATTTATGTATGTTTGCACACTACTAATTGATATATTTCAAATGCCTCTATGGATGCTACTATTGAGACATCTTTGCCAAATATTGTGTCATATGTATTAGAAGAGGGTATATGGTAATAGTAACGATGCTCCTACTTGTGATGTCCATGATATTATTCATGGCACTGATGTTGTGGATTTAGTATGTTCAAGATTTCATTTCTTAAGATTATTTGACAAGTTCATTTTGATAAAATTGTTAAGGAGTTATGATATTGATTCTTTGTTTATGAAATGCCTAGTATGACATCACAATTGATAGTGAACTAGGAGAAACTATGGTTTGGTTATGAACAATAAATATCATGAAACTATTAAAATATGTCCAGGTACAAGAAAGTATGTATGGTAAGATGAACATAATTGTGATTTCCTATAAAAGGGGCATGTGTTGGAAAGGTGCTAAGTGGCTCCCAAGTTATCCTGATGGTGTAAATAAGGAATAAAAATGCTTTGGAAAAAGATTGAGTCACTTCATGAGTAAAAGGACATTTGCATTGATGCTTGTGCTAGAAAGCATTAAATAAGTTGCAAGTGTTAGTTACTTCATGATAGCATAGATTTCACACATGTCATGATGAGATGGACATATCGTTCAGGTCACATGCAAGTAGGCATGAGTGATGAGATGAACACATTGTCTAGGTCACATAATTGACAAGAAAAATAAATTTATTCAATGACTCTGATGGAGCTTGTGAAATTTTGAAGAATTTCAGCTCAACTCTTATGAGCCTGGTTTCCATTAGTAAACCCTTGTACCCAAATGAGTAGGGTTTTAATTAGAAAATGTGCTAATGTTCTATTTCTATGTTGACTCGTTCAGTCGGTTGTCAAATTCTTAATTAATTTTCTTAGCCCCTCGCCACGTTTGTTCACCGGCCCCATTTGTCTTAACAACCGGTCATCCTTTCCGACGGTGTTAAGGTTTTCCTCAAGTCAGGTTGTGAAAAATTTTAAGTCTAGTGACCAAAAATTAAGTCATTAACCCTGTGGTCATGTCACCATCGGGCGAGCCATGTCTTTTCCATTTAATGCTAACATTGTATGTTATGCAGCTTGCAAGATTCGACGATCAAAGATGAGATATGAACCGTGCCCCACCAGCTTGCAGGAGTGAACTGCTCGCCAGATAAAAGCAGCAAGGTTAGCGATTGATCAACACGTGTCCCAGGTGCAGTGTGAGACCCGCTTCCCACTACCGATCTTGTGCCTCAGCACCTTGAGCGAGTGGTCGAGATTAGTCTAGCAGAATAATCTCCACTATTCCCGGCTGGCTCGCTGAATGAAGATAAACAAAAGTTAAACCCAGCGAGATCAGCGAGATCGTGACACCTGTCTCTTGCTTGCTCGGATTGTGGATCCCACAAGTGGGTATATGTCATCCAACATGGAACAAATTGGTTAGCTAAAAGAACATTAGCGAAGGCTCTGTTGGAAATCAATGAGGGTCAAACACGAACTGGCTGTTTGATCATCCATCAAGGTAGAAGATCAACGAATCTCATTCAAAATGGCATGTTACACCTGATGGTCGATTTTATTCTAAACGACAAGCTTGCATTAATGGTTTACACTCTGCAGAGTGATCGAGGTGATCTCAACTCATGTCAAGAGGCAAATGCAAATAATCATGAAGAATAATTAACTGATTTCCATGCAAATGGGAATTAAACAACGTTGGTACATCTGCCAACAGGACACCAGAATTGCACATGTGTGATAAACAATGCTGCTATGGTTTTACTCGATAAATGTAGCTGAAGTGGTTATTATTTGCACCATTATCACGAGGTAGTTAGGTATTCTCTGGCATGAGAAATTAGCAAGAAGGAAAGATGAGCAATCTAGTGAGGAGGTATGTCCGTCTAAATTCACAGAGTTCTAGTCCTGGTGCACGTGAAGTCGTTCCTATTACAGAGATAGCTACAACTTCCAAGTCCAAGCTAGTGCCAAGAAGATGTAGTCATCGACTGCAATTTGAGGGCGAGGCTGTCGAGGTAGGAGGTGATAAGGGAAAACACCCAGTGCAGTCTTTGACTAGGTCCAAGTGAACAGTAAGGTATGGGCATGGCTCCTATGGGTGCCAACATTCCCCCATTAACCTTACAAGTACCTCATTTGGCAGCCATGATTCAGAGGTTGATTCAGCCTACGCTCGGTACTTGGACATGTTAAACGAGGGCTTGATCTCAGAGGAGGAGGTGATTGTCGTGTTTCCATTGGTTGTGAAGACCCCAAGTGGGCACATTGGAAGCATAATTGAGAAAGAAAAGAAGGAAGGAGAAATTGAGGTTTCTTCCCTTCCTCTTGCTACAAATAGGAGTGGTCAGGTGTATTGTGGTCTTGGCTTGGGACGTGGAGGTGTAATGAATAAATAAATTGGTCGTATTCCTTTTGTTTATATTTTGTGAATTTTGTTGTGGTGGCTCTTGGGTTTGCCTTCGTGGCAAAGTCCTGATGTTTCGACGTGGGTCGTGTGTGTGCATGGTGTCTTGGTGGTTTGGTTCATGGTGCTCAAGCGAAAAGGGAAGTTTTTGGCGGCACTTTACATTTTATTCCCTAGTGGCAGTTTTGATTTACTCTTTTTCTCTTTTGGCTTGTTTTCTGCAATTTCAGCATGTGGGTTCTAAAATTCATGCCAAATGTTGTTGAAATGCAAGTGAAATTATAATTTTGTATTGTAACTACATTTGAATCTAAAGTTTGTTGCTCCCTGTTAGTATAAAGGGAATTCAAGATTTGAATGCAAAAAAGGAGAGAGATAGAAAATAGAAAAAGAGAAAGGAGAGCAGATAGTAGAGAATATCAGGCTAGGTTTAGGCTAGACATAATGTGATTATAGTTAAAAGGAATAGAGAATCATGCATGTATGGGGCTATTTTGAATGAATATGCACATATTGTCTTAAATTGTTATACAAACCTGATCAATGAATACAAATGAAAATTTACCTATGATGCATTTTCTCTCCTGGTGTGGGTTTTGAGTAAATTTTGGATGAAATTGTCAATAATATTTTCATTCTTCTTTTGAGTTTCAATTCAAATGCATATCTCTATTTGTGCCTTGATTCAAGCAATCAATTAAATTCTTAGATAGGAGGTATCAATTAAAGAATTTGAGATCATCTATGTATTATTGATAGTATGCATATGACTCCGTAACCCAAATGCATAAGGCACTGATCTATTTCCTTAGGATTTTCCTAATGGGATAATCAAATTATTCTATGGTGGTCAACCTAGAGGAAGAATTTAAATTCATTTCAAAATTTCCAAAAATCTTTATACAAATCTTGTATCCATTTGTCATAAGTGTGGGCATTTACTGAAATGGTAGCAAGTTACTTAAGAACTAGCCAATTCTATAGTATGCTTTGCTTATTTACCTTTCAGTCGAAGTGATATGTGAAAGTGATGTGTTTCACCAAGTGAACACCAATAGGAACACCCTCCTTGGCCCCCCACAGAGCCTAAAGTACAGATGATCTTAGTCTTTCACTAGATCTTGTCAGTTGGCCAGTCATTTTCAGGAGTTTTGAGTATAGGAAATGGAAATTCCTTAGAAGTTCCTTTGAGTGCACTGGAAAAAACACCAACAGAATGGTGACTTTTCTGGGGAGAATTTGAGAAACTTCTCATTAAAGAATCTAGAAACAGAGTCATCATTTGCAGTGAGTCATAACATTTTCCATTCATAAATTGGTGGATCTGGACATTTTGTTCAGACAATTGAAAATCCCTTGAACCTGGAAAAGATTTATTGTAGCAAAGGTCAAAGGATATGAGTGTGACTCTGTTGTTGGAAAAGACCCAGAACAAGATCTACTCTTGAAGATTATTCCTGTATGAAAAGAGGTGGCGACTCTTTCCAAGGAACTAGTTAAATTGTGAAGAAACTTTCAAAGATTTGCACAATTTGCAATTAGGAAGAAATATTAATAGCTTCTACAAAATTCCCAAGTATTTTCATAAATCTAAAACAAGTGTTTATGTATTGAAGAAGGTTTATGAGAAATTTTCAAGGCTTAGGAGCATAAATGATTCCCTACTAGATGGATTTGCATTAAGATAGGGAATAGTAATAATTCTTTTTAGACTTCTCGTCCACAAATTTGTGATTATCCATGAAGTCTATTATTTTGTTAAGCATTTCCTTTTGAAGAGTCTCTCTATGAAGAATCAAGCTAAAGTATGCAGGGTGAAGAAACCATGTCATCCCCTCAAAGGGATTTTGTTATTGAAAGGTATATGCCATTGGTTTTCAATGGTATTGAAGGTTTCCCTAACTCAATTCCTAAGGATGTTAGGAAGTATTTTCCCAAGTTCATAGGGAAAGGTTTTGAATCAGCCTCTAAGGATCTGCAAATGTTCATAGATGTTATGGGGGATTTTGAGGTGAATTATGAAGATGTTGTCATGAAACTTTTTGTTTAAACTTTGAAGGATGGTGCCAGAGATTGGTATTCATATTTTCCAGCAAGTTCTATTACCTCATGGAGTCAATTTGTAACAATTTTTATAGACCAATTTGGTAAAAGGGTAAATCCAAGTGTGGTAAGGAAATCCTTTATGGAGATCCATATAAATCAAGGGGAATTGGTCCCTATTTTCAATCTCTGATTTGCAAAGGCAATCAGAGAAATCCCATAAGACATAAGACCAAATGATGCAGAATGTTTGGTGGTATATCTAGGAGCATTTGATAAAAAGATGAGTTTCTTGTTAAGAGACAAGGAACCCTCAACTTTACATCAAGCCTAACACATTTCCATTGACATTGAGAATAATTTGAAATACTCTATGATGAGAGGACCTGCAATTGCTAGCAACAATTCTAGCACTACCCCGAATTTTGAACCAAGTAGATCAAAGGGTAAGAGGATATGTCATGAAATGGACCTTGTAGATGTTATATCAACTTTACTCCCAAGACATGTAGAATACAAACATTCAGAGACTTCACATCAGCCAAAGAGAGGAAAATCTGATATAATCCTCTCTATAAAGAAGTTGCATGAGATAGGGAGACATCCAAATGAGTCACCATATGACTTGTTTTCAAGATTCTTGGATATGCTGATGGAAATTCTTGGGAACTTTAGACCTAGTGATCAAATGTACACATTAGTTTTTTTTGTGAAGCATATATGTTAGGATCCAGTCAATGGCCTGAGGATCTCAAACCTTGTAGCCTAGACCAAGTGGTAGATTGGATAAATATTGTAGAAAGAGTGGAACATGGTCATGTTCCTTCATCTGGTACTTGGGAAGGTAATAATTGTCATGTTGCAAATGGTCAAGGAATAAGGTCATTAAATCATGGAGATGCAACAGAACCAGAACAAGTAATTGTTGAATGTTGTCATTTAACTGAAGATCTAGAAACAGATGTAGATGATAGTGATGAAGATGAGGACATAGAATATGAAAATAAAGAAATGACTCCTAATTATCTTCCTTGGGATGTCATAAACAATGAGAAAACACAAGAAGTGAAAGATGCAATTTCCCAAGTGGATTCAATTAGCAGTCACCAAGCTTTTGATAATCAAGGGATGTACTTGATTCCAATGCCATCATTCACATGAGAAGTCAAACAGATGAAATTGAACTTGAGGAATCAACTATTGAATATAATTCTTCATATGAAGTGGAGATGTAATCCCTTGCCTCTAGTAGAGGATATGTTAATAGCCTCGCAAATGTGGATTTCCTAGGCATTGAGCAGTTCTCATCATGTGAAGAATGTTCTGCTTGTGGATCAATTGTTGCAGATGTAAATGATGAGTATAATTATGAAATTGATTCTCTATGTTATTTAAATGACTGTATTGATTTTGAGTACATTGGTTCTTTGAATTGCTTGTATCCTTATTTTAAAGATGATGAGATACATCCAACTAATGCATAGAAAAATATTTTATTTGATGAAGACATTTGGGAGGTTGAAGTTACAAATGATAGCCCTTATTGGGGAAGGATTAATCCTCTCTTTGAGTATATTACAAACAAGGATCAAGTAAATTATGTGAATGGCGATCCAAATGATGTTGAGGTGGGTGGTCTTATCCATAAAGATACTACATCTAATTTTCCAGGTGATAAATTGTATGAGAAGTATGGAAGCATGAATTTCAAAGAAGAATCCCTTGAGCATGATGTTAGTGTTGAACATAATGAGGGAATTCATAAGGATGAATATGCTTACCTTGATTCCTCTGTGGAGAAGGATTACATATTTGAAGGGATAGTCAGAAAGCCAGATATTGAAGGTCCACAGGGTGGTTGCACAGAAACTCTCATAACATTGCCTTATGTTGAGAAGATGGGATTACACTATGACTCTATTGAGTATGCAGATACTTTAGTACCCTCTCATTCAAGTGAAAAGCAATCAAGAAGCATTGGTGATTGTGAGGATCATATTAGACAATATGAGGCTACAGTGGAGTTTTTTGTAGATACTCCACATTTAATGAATTTGATTGTGGAACTTCTCTCACCTCAGGGGGTTAACATTTATGGAGGGAAAGTTGGTAATAGACTTGGCTATGTCTTATTTCCTGGATGCAGTGAGGAATGGCTCAATCAAAGCCAGTGCATTTATGAGGCCTTCAAATTTGATGAACAAGTCCATGATGATTATGCATCTCATAGTGATGTGGAATATGAAAGTTTCACTTTCTTGATTCAGTCTGAGGAACCTTTAATAGAAAGGAACAAAGGCACACAAATTAAAGTTTTTGATAGAGGGAAATTTGTCCCTGAAGTCTTGGAGCCTGAAGGCTCTACTTTGTAAAATTGTACCATGTACATTTTGTAAGTATTGTGAATATGTGGTCTGGTGTGTTTGATTTCCTGTTGGGTTTGCTTGTCTTGTCCTGGTAAGCTTTTGGTTTTGGTCTTGTTCCTTGGTCTGCTTCAACCGAAGATTATTTTCTCACCATACCCACTAGGGTATGCATCCCCTAGCATGAGCCACTGATGGAGCTTGTGAAATTTTGAAGAATTTCAGCTCAACTCTTATGAGCCTGGTTTCCATTAGTAAACCCTTGTCTCCAAATGAGTAAGGTTTTAATCAGAAAATGTGCTAATGTTCTATTTTTGTGTTAACCCGTTCAATCGGTTGTCAAAATCTTAAGTGATTTTCTAAGCCCCTCACCACGTTTGTTCACCGGCCTCATTTTTCTTAACAATCGGTCATCCTCTCCCACCATGTTAAGGTTCCTAAAGTTAGGTTGCAAAAAAATTTAAGTCCGGTGACCAAAAATTAAGTCATTAACCCTACGATCATGTCACCATTGTGCGAGCCATGTCTTTTCCATTTAATGCTAACATCGTATGTTATGCAACTTGCAAGATTCAGCGATCAAAGATGAGATCTAAACCATACCCCACCAGCTCGCGGGAGTGAAGTGCTTGCCAAATAAAATCAAGGAGGTTAGCGATTGATCAACATGTGTCCCAGGTGCAGTGCGGGACCCGCTTCCCACTACCGATCTTGTGCCCCGACACCTTGAACAAGTGGTCGAGATTAGTCTGGTGAAACAATCTCCACCATTCCTCGTTGGCTCGCTGAATGAAGATAAATGGAAGTTAAACCCAAAGAGATCAGCAAGATCATGACACCTGTCTCTTGCTCGCTCGGACTGTGGAGCCCACAAGTGGGTATATGTCATCCGACATGGAACAAAATGATTAGCTGAAAGCACATCAGCGAAGGCTCTGTTGGAAATCAACAAGGTTCAAACATGAACTAGCCGTTTGATCATCCATCAAGGCAGAAGATCAATGAATCTCATTCAAAATGGAATGTGACACCTGATGGCCGATTTTATTTTGCACGACAAGCTTGCGTTAATGGTTTGCACTCTGCAAAGTGATCGAGTTGATCTCAACTCGTGTCAAGAGGAAAATGCAGACAATCATGAAGAATAATTAACTGATTTCCATGCAAATGGGAATTAAACGACACTGGTACATCTGCCAACGAGATGCTAGAATTGCACATGTGTGATAAACAATGTTGCTATGTTTTTACTCGATAAATACAACTGAAGTGGTTATTATTTGCACCATTATCACGAGGAAGTTAGGTATTCTATGGCATGAGAATTTATCAGGAAGGAAAGATGAGCAATCCAGTGAGGAGGTCTATCCATCTAAATTCACAGAGTTCTAGTTCTAGTGCGCGTGAAGTCGTTCCTATTACAGAGACAACTACAACTTCCAAGTCCAAGTTGGTGCCAAGAAGATGCAATCGTCGACTGCAATTTGAGGGTGAGGTTGTCGAGGTAGGAGGCGATAAGGGAAAATGCCCAGTGCAGTCTTTGACTAGGTCTAGGCAAATAGTAAGGTATGGGCGTGGCTCCTATGGGCACCAACATTCCCCCATTAACCTTACAAGTACCTCATCTGGAAGCCATGATTCATAGGTTGATTCAGCCTATGCTCGGTACTTGGACATGTTAAACGAGGGCTTGATCTCAGAGGAGGAGGTGATTGTCGTGTTGCCGCTGGCTGTGAAGACCCCAAGTGGGCACATTGGAAGCATAACTGAGAAATAAAAGAAGGAAGGAGAAACTGAGGTTTCTTCCCTTCCTCTTGCTACGACTAGGAGTTGTCAGGTGTATTGTGGTCTTGGCTTGGGATGTGGAGGTGTAATGAATAAATAAATTGGTCATATTCCTTTTGTTTATATTTTGTGAATTTTGTTGTGGTGGCTCTTGGGGTTCCTTCGTGGAAAAATCCTGATGATTCGATGTCGGTCGTGTGCGTGCATGGCGTCTTGGTGGTTTGGTTCGTGGTGCTCGAGCAGAAAGGGAAGTTTTTGGTGGCACTTTACATTTTATTCCCTAGTGGCAGTTTTGGTTTACTCTTTTTCTCTTTTGGCTTGTTTTCTGCAATTTCAGCATGTGGGTTCTGAAATTCATGCCAAATGTTGTTGAAATGCAAGTGAAATTATAATTTTGTATTGTAACTACATTTGAATCCAAAGCTTGTTGCTCAATGTTAGTATAAAGGGAATTCAAGATTTGAATGCAAAAAAAAGGGAGAGAGACAGAAAATAGAAAAAGAGAAAGGAGAGCAGATAGTAGAGAATATAGAGAAGCCTGCTTGTGTGGGGCTATTTTGAATGAATATACACATATTGTCTTAAATTGTTATACAGACCTAATCAATAAATACAAATGAAAATTTACCTATAATGCATTTTCTCTCCTAGTGTGGGTTTTGAGTAAATTTTGGATGAAATTGTCAATAATATTTTCATTCTTCTTTTGAGTTTCAATTCAAATGCATATCTCTATTTGTGCCTTGATTCAAGCAATCAATTAAATGCTTAGATAGGAGGTATGGATTTACAATTATCTACTTAGGATGTGATAAGAAGTTATGCATCATAGGTCTTAAGTCTCATAATACAAAGTGTTATGAAGATAATCTTTCCTTAAAGAATTTGAGATCGTCTCTATATTACTGATAGTATGCATATGACTCTATAACCCAATTGCATAAGGCACTGATCTATTTCCTTAGGATTTTCCTAATGGGTTAATCAAATTATTCTATGGTGGTCAACCTAGAGGAAGAATTTAAATTCATTTCAAAATTTCCAAAAATCTTTATACAAATCTTGTATCCATTTGTCATAAGTGTGGGCATTTACTGAAATGGTAGCAAGTTACTTAAGAACTATCCAATTCTATAGTATGCTTTGCTTATTTACCTTTCAGTCGAAGTGATCTATGAAAGTGATGTGTTTCACCAAGTGAACACCAATAGGAACACCCTCCTTGGCCCCCCACAGAGCCTAAAGTGCAAAAGATCTTAGTCTGTCACTAGATCTTGTCAGTTGGCTAGTCATTTTCAGGAGTTTTGAGTATAGGAAATGGCAATTCCTTAGAATTTCCTTTGAGTGCACTAGAAAAAACACCAACAGACTCTTCAGGTCACATGTGAGAATTCATACATGATAGATGAGCACTTTTATAGTGTCACATATGAGAAGGTATACATGATAAAAATTTATAATTTTATGTGAAATTGCATGAAATTTTGAATGAGATAGTGAGGTTCTCATCCGATGAAGATAAATACTTTATTTTTTATTTTTTATTTTTTATTTTTTATTTTTTATTTTTTATTTTTTATTTTTTATTTTTTAAAAACAACTGTAAGCTTTAATCAAAATTACTTTTGTTTTTGATAAGATAAGCAACTTTTATAGGGTGTTGTACCCTTTACACAACGAGCCTCAGGGGTCAAAAAGATCAAGTTTAAATAGCAAAGACACTAACTTTTCCCAGAAATAGAAAGACAAACACAGCGGAAACACCACATAAGCACAACAGAGACACAAACAACACCTAGTAACCAGAACGAGGAGAGACAACACACTTAGGAACAAGTAGCAGTCTTACGTCAAAGATAGACCACAACCCAAACCTGGCACCACACTAGGAGTACTGAACACAAGGACAAAACCAGTCTTTAAACAAGGAATCAAAGAAGGCTTTGAGCCAAGAAATTACCCACACATAGTGGGCCCCAAGAGACTGCTTGAAACAACCAAGCCACAAACCAGCTGGAGCAGCTAGACTACACTAGACCTTCCACTCAAAATAGACTAAAATGAGCCTAACCAACCACAGATCCACCAGACAGCAGAAAACCTACAGCATAGGAACAACAACTTTGAGCCCTTCTTCAAACACCATTCGAACCAAGAAGCCAACTCATACTCCATCTCATTAGGAGAGAGCTCCCCTCTATTGGAGAGGATCATATGTAAACTTTTTCCATTAGACCTAGAGATCTCCAACAACCCTATACTCCACTCCATAGGAGTAGATCCTACCTCAAAAGGGACAATAGCAGAGAAAACTAGAAAAGGGAGCTTCCCAAAAAAACCACAACAACCATCTTCACTTTGATAGAAGAGGAATCCACTTTGATAGGATCAGGTTGTAGAATCAAGGAGAAATCCACCACTCTCATAGAGAAAGTAAACATATCACCCTTAAGAAAACCCAACAATAGGAAATGAAAATGGAGTAACAACCACTTACACAACTAGGTCAAGAGGAAATACAACCCAGTCAACCACCAAGGGGTAGAGAACCAAAATAGCCAAAACTAGCAGAGTCCCACAAGATCTTCAACAGAAAAGTCTCTAAAGCCACACCAAATCAGGGAGCAAGCTCTGCCTATCCACCACAGCACACCAGAAGCAATGCCCAAATAAAGAGAGGCTAAAACCTTACCCAACACCACAACAAAGAAAACCTCCAGAGAGAACCACAGGACCACACACCACAAAGACCCAAATACTGGCCAGGACAACGAATTCAACACCAACAGAAGGTTGTTGGTCCAAAGCAAACAACCACCCGACCTCACGAAAAAACTGGTAGCAACCTTGATGGTCAAAGACCACACCACCAGTAGGAACTAGTGACCCACATAGATGACACCAAGAGTCCCAAACAGAAAGGGGATGAAGCACTTATGGTAAACTAGGGAGGTCTCCCACCAGCCAAGAGAGGGAACTGACCACAAGCCCAACACAAGCGAAGGGCACATAAGGAGGGGAGAAACAAAAGCTATCTCCCAAACCAACACTGTTGCAACCCCCACCAGGAAGAGCAGCATCATCCTTCTGCAAAGCCACGACACCCACAACATAGGCCAAAGAAGCCACCTGACCACCAATAAATGGTACTCATCGTTTACATAACCCAAACTAGGGACAACACCCTCTTTGCCGCTAGACAAAGCCACCACACACAACAATAGGCCATTAGAAAACCCGTCAAAAATGGGGGAAAGCCAACTCCTGCTTAAACCCTTCATTTCACCACACAGGCACATGGAAGATCAGCAAAATAAATCAACCACCGACCAGAAGAAGGTTATCAAACCACCTAGAGTCCGTCGCCATCAACCTCAGGCCCAACAATGTCATCCACAACATCCTCAAACCAATAAAAGAAAACCCCAAGCCTCGCAACAACAAGGGAGATGAACAAAGTCTCCACCGAGGAACGAACCCTAGGCACAACACGCGTAGGAGAGCCAAATCCCACAGATGAGCCTTTAGAGATCTCCTCCAGCCATGATCAAAGACTCACAAAGGAGACACGAGGGGACCCAACCAAACACAAAGGCACCACCCCATCCATAGGAGAAACGGTAAGCACAGAATCGTCCATCACCCCTAACAAAGTCACACTACTAGGCAAGAGATCACCTAGCAACACTAACTCCTGCCAACCAGGAAAGGAAAGCAGCAAAACCACCTTTCCATCCCCATCCTCATCCTCTCCATCGCATTTTCCATCTCCATCGGCAAAAAAATTCAAATTTTGCTTCTCGCCCACTGCTCTCGTCATTTCTCTCCTCTCCATCAAAATTATTTTTGTTATTATTTTTGTAATCAATTGATTAAGAAAGTTTAGGATTATTAAATGCATATATAGTGCCAACATCATCTCAAATTATGATTCCCTAGTTGATAATTTAAATGAAGCACCTCTAGGATAATGAATTAATTAATTTGGGATCTATATGTCTATTTAGTTGTATCTATGTTATTTACATTAGTTGATTGGACATAAGGGAAGCTCTAAAAAATTTAGTTGCATTGGCAAGGATGGTGCCAAGTTTAGAATTCCTAAATGTGTTTTAATTCATTTACATTGCTTTCATAAATTATGAATTTTTCAATTACAAAAATTAGGATCAGTAGACATTTATAAATCGACCCCAAACTACTCACTAACAATGTACAAGGGAAGCTACTAAAAGCTTAATTTATTGTTGTATACAAAGGCACAAAGATGCTTTGAGAATATTTCTCCCCTTGAACCAAAAATAATTTGAAGATATTGATGCAAGTGAAGAACCAATTAAGGGAATCAATGATATAGATATACCTCTCACACTAGTAGTGGCTCCCAACCTAGGGAGAACTCCCATAAGGTATATTGACATTATGACAAAAGAAGCGGTGAAAAATCTAGCAGAGCCTATTAAATTCAAGTTCCCAATTACAAATCAAGAATAGGTGGTTGCTCTGAAGAATATATCCCCATTAGCCTTTCCCAATTTCTATGGATTAATTACAAAAGACCCAAACACGATCCTATTTGAGTTTGATGTTCTATGCAAAAGTTATGACTACACCACATATGCTCATAGTTTGAAAATATTCCTAGAAACATTTAAAGATGGTGTTTTGTGATGGTTCAAGGGGCTAGGAATAAATGCAATACCAAATTGGGGAACTATGAAAGATAAATTATTGCAAAAGTACCAATATTATTGTCAAGGAGTAGACATGAAGAGAGATATCTTCAAGGTGTCATAAAAGGAAGAAGAACCACTTGAAGACTATGTAGAAAGGTTCTAATTCTACATGAAGAATTCACACCAAAATAGGCTCTCTCTAGAATCCCTAAAGCTAGTGTTTTTGTGAGGGATAAATGAAGATTGCATGGATGACTTAAACCTCATAGGAGTAGGAGATATTTCTAATTTCCATTCGAGGAAATCTACCAAGTGTGTAGAAATTATTCAAGGTCATCTATGAAGAATACTAGGGGTACTAGAGCTTTCTCTTCCACCAAAAAAATAATGAGGATTTCTAGGGTGGAACTCAACAACCTTCTATCCATTATGAAGGAGGATATAATAAGCCATCTAGCTACCCAACTATATACTCTACACATAAATAATAAAAAGAGGAGGTGGAGGCTGCTCTCACATAATATTATCCACATTATTGCCAAAAAAGGGTCAACTGTAAATGCAAGAAGATTGCCATCATTTCTAAGGAGAATCAAGGAAAACCTAAATTTTGTACCTTAGAAGATGAGGAAGGACAAGTGTTCTATATTTCTCAATGCAATCCATGGAAATAAAGACAAGGTATTCCCCAAGATCCCTTGTCCTATAATATGTCCTTTCCTCGGATCAATACAAAATTCTCTAACTAGAATAATCAACCCTAGAATAACATGAAAAATCAACCATGGCCAATGAACCAATCATCTAGTTGGACTCCGCAATAGGGAATGTGGCCACAACAACCATACCAAGCCCCAAACTATAATCCATAGTGGCAATACCCTCAAAACCAATTACCACCATAATGGTGTGGGAACCAAGAGATGTTGAACCAAAATGTCAATTACCCGCAACCACAAAAATCTTTAGAACAAAAAAACAAACCATGACGCCAAACCCAACCATATATGTCCCAACACAATAAAGAGCACATCAATTGCATGCTCAATCTACACGAAGCCCTAATAATAAGCTTGTTCAACAGGCTTACACTAATGAAATTATCTAATACCCAACCTATGGGGTTGAGGTTAGTGATGTAACCTACATTTAGGAAAAATTCTAGCTAGGCCATCATCCTCTCATATTACAAAACTTACTGATGAGAAACCAGCAATAGAAACCACTAATAATTCAATACAACCTAAACAAGGAAATTCACACCAAGACATCACAAATAAGGAACCATCATTTCCAGAGAGATTGACAACCCAAAATTTTCATTTTGAACCTAAATTTGATTTCTTGAGCCAACTTAAGAATGTCTATGTAAATATGCCCTTGATCTAATCCATTAAATAAGTACCAATTTACACAAAAACTATGAAGGAATTATGCCTCAAAAAGATAGTCAGGAAAATAAAATATCCCCAAATTTTCAATGTTTTAAGACAATTGGATGACATCATGCTAGGAAACATAGTTGTCCCAAAGTATGTAGGCCATGGGAGTCCTATTGTAGATGTACAAATTAATGGCACACTTATCAAAAACACTTTGATTGACTTAGGGTCAACCGCCAATGTAATGACAAGAGAAACAATGCAACAACTTCAACGGATGGATCTCAAAACCACTCCTATGGTTTTGTAACTAGAAAATAGGTCAACCATCAAGCTAGAGGGTATTATTGAAAATTTGGTTATCACAATGGATCCATGGGAATATCCAGCATATTTTATGGTTTTACATCCCAAATCCAACCTTGGTATATATCCCTTAATCTTAGGTAGACCACAGTTAGCCATTGCAAACACATTTATTGGATGTAGGTGTGGTAACATGATAATTTCTAATTATAATGTGACCAAAAAATTGGTCCTCTACCCGCCTACACAACCACTTGCAGGAATTGGAACAAACTGTTTGGATAACCCTGAAAAAAGATGACCAGTACTCCTTGCAAACACTTATGACTATAGAACAGAGTCCAATGATTCTAATTCAAGATGAAGATGAAATTATTTCCAATATCATGTAAAACTCTTATCGTAGGGACCCACAACAACACTATTGTCTAGCTTACATTTCCCTTTACACACTATCATACCTACAAATTTCTTTGAATCCACTTCCTAGATATTACATACATTACTCCCACATAGTTACAATCTTATTCTATTAGGGATGGATGTTGATCATGTCATGACTTCTATCTTAGCCATAGAAATAACACTAGAAATAAAACTCAATTTCAATAATTAGTTTACAGTCTCCCAACAATATCCATTACTTACAATGTTGCAAGCTCATGCAACAACATTCTCCTAGTAATATCATGACATGAAGGGAATAGATTCTAGTATTTGTGTGCACAAGATCTACATTAATGGGGGATGCAATCTAGTCAAGTAGCCACAAAGAAGGATGAACCCAGTTGTGTGAGATATAGTGAAGACAAAATTGTAAATGTTTAAATTGGATGTAGGGTTCATTTATCCCATATTAGACAGTTAGTGGGTTTCCCCATTGGTGATAGTACCTAAAAAGGGAGGTAAATGGAGAGTGTGTATAGATTATAAAGAGATAAATGTAGCCACAAGGAAGGATCAATTTCCTCTTCATTTCATTGATCAAGTATTAGATTCACTAGCAGGGAAGAAATACTTTTCTTTCCTATATGGGTTTAGTGGATAAAACCAGATAAAGATAACTCTAGAAAACCAGGACAAAACCACCTTTACCTACCCATGGGGTACATATTCTTATTCAGTTTTACCATTCAAAATGTGTAATGCACTTGCAACATTCCAAAGAGCAGCCCTAAGCATATTTTCAAACTTTGCACATGACTCCATGGAGTATATGGATGACTTCACCACTTATGGAAAATCTTATGAAGAAGCATTAGTAAATTTAGAAAAATTTCTTCAAAGGTGTCAGGATCACAAACTCTCTTTAAGTCATGAAAAATGTTTCATGATGATGATTGAAGGAGTGGTCTTGGGACACTTTGTGTCCAACAAGGGGATTCAGGTAGATTCTAACAAAATATAGGTGATATCCACTTTGCCTATCCCCTATAAGCAAAAAGATGTGAGGAGTTTCCTTGGCCATGCAAGATATTACTAGAGTTTATTAAATATTTCATTAAAATAGCAGCCCCCCTATTTGTTATTTTATCTAAATAAACTAAATTTGAATGGAACAATACCTACCAAGAAGCTTTTGAATCCCTCAAAACAACTCTCACAAGGATACTTATTTTTATAGGTCCTAACTGGATAATCCCTTTCCATATACATATGGATGCTTTTGATTTTACCATAGGCCCCTTTTTAGGACAGAAGGAAGGTAATTTGGAGTATTCCATTTACTACACTAGTAAAAATCTTTAAGTTGTTGAGCTCAATTACACTGTCACAAAGAAAGATATGTTAGTAGTGGTATATGCCATTAACAAATTTAGACACTATATCATTGGATATTCTATCTTTATTCATACAGACCACACAAAATCCAAATACTTGATGAAAAAACCAATGGTTGGTGGAATAATTGTTAGGTGGTTATTATTATTGTAGGAATTTGATATAACGATTATGGATAAACCAAGGAAAGCAAACATAGTGGCTGATTTTCTCTCTAGACTATTAGAAAAATCAAGACAAAATAAGTTGTAGATGATTCATTTCCAGAAGAACACTTGTTTTCCCTCTTAATTAATTACTTGGTTGTAGGAAGGACACCCCCACATAGCTCACCTAGAGAAAGGCATCATTTGGTTGAACACAACTTCCCTTATTCCTAGGTGGTTGATTATCTATTTTAAATAGGGATAGATAATATAATGATAGGATGCATAAGGTAGGATGAAGTATATGATATCCTTAAACTTTTCATGATGAGCCTTTTGGAGGACACTTTATATCCAAGTGAACAACTCTAATGATTATAACCACTCGTTGCTACTAGCCTACACTTCATAAGGATGCAATCAAATATACAAGGAGGTGTGATAGACTCCAGAAGATGGGTAGACCTACCAAGGGTGATGAAATGCCTCTCCAACCATAATTGTTCATTGCACCATTTGATAAATGAGGATTGGATTTCATTGGACCAATAGCTCCCACATATAAAAATAAGGAATGGATTCTAGTTTGTACTAACTATCTTAAAAAATGGGTGGAGGTTAAAGAATTGAAACTTTTTAGAGATGGAAATGTTGTCAAATTCCTTTATGAAGAAATCTTCACAAGGCACGATGTGCCTAGGGAGATAGTCACAGACCAAGTACCCCAATTTACTTTATATTTGATTGTGCAACTAGTCAAGGAATATGAGGTCAGACACAAAAAGTCAACCCCCTACCATCTACAAGTAAATGGGAAAGTTTAGGTCATAAATAGGGAAATAGAGGCCAATTTAACAAAGATAGTTCAACTACATCAAAAGGACTGGGAAACAAGGTTACATGAAGTTATTTGGGCATATAGGAAAATCTGGAAGACCACAACATGATTCACACCATATGAATTGGTGTATGGGAAAAATTTTATCCTTCCAATTGAATTTGAGCATAAAACACTCTGAACAATAGTATAACTAGGGATGGATCTCTCTGAAGCTCAAAAGGACATATTGCACAATCTCAATGCTCTGGATGAAATAAGGATGGAAGTAGTCCATCATATAGAGATTGTGCAAAAATAGATATTCAGATGGCATGACCAATTTATTAAAACCAAATGATTCAATGAAGGATACTGGGCATTGCTTTATGATTCATGATATAATGACTACAAGGGAAAAATACAAACACAGTGGCTTGGTCCTTATGAAATTAAACATGTTTTTCAAAATGGAGCGATCTAGATCAATATAATTGATTTAGTCCAATTCTCCTTAATATTCAATGAACATAGACTAAAGCTTTATTAAAATTCATTATATAAGGAAGAATTTCTACATAATCTACAACAAAATTTTATACCATATACATATTCAACATTGATTTCAAATCAAGCATAAATGGTTGAATCACCAATTACTACATATATAAATGAGCCAACCAACTCACCTAGTGATGTATAACATGTATAAACTCTCACAATAAAATCTCACATGCACACATGCACTATGTACCATCAACAAAAACTATTTTTTTAGATATGCACAACAATTTCTCGGCACCTGTAGCAACAACCCCAAGGCATTTACAAAAGGGACATGTTCTACTACTACCCATAGAAATTGCCACCAACTCACTATCACTACACCTGTAACCATTATCACATGTAGTTACACATCACTTATGTAATCTCAACATGTAACCACTCCAATTCAACATGCTTTCCATGCAACATATCATTCCATAATGAATAACCTCATATATTCCATAACTTTCTTTTTTAATATTAAGACTTTTTGGAAACGTGTCATCATTCTAATAAGCTTTTATATGATACATTTGCTTATAGTACTTCCATTAACTTCCATCATTTCAAAATATTTTTCCAAGTAGCTACATGACGGTGCTCAACTCACATTACACACACCACCTTTTTCCATTAGTATGCCATTTTAGGTACTTTTCTTATAATCAACTATGATTAACATTTAATTCTATTTATTTCCTCTAGAATTCACATTCATGCAAAAATATCATTTATATTATATCAAATATCTCTAATGCTTTAAAATCTATTCCTTTGTCCTTTTCTGTGTATTTCTATTTGAGAACAAATAGCAACTTTAAGTTAGGGGATAATTGTTTGATTGGCATTTCCAATTTCATTGTTAAAGAAAATTGCATATATACCAGCTTCAATTTCCTTCACAAATTCGTAGAACTTGCAGATAAAAAGATCGTAGTGTTCATAAAGCAACAAACATATTGAGCAATATAAGCAATAATTATATTGATGAATATTTTGAAGAAAAATTCACTTGATAGATGATATATAACTTCAAGATGGGAGGCAACATTGTCAGACGAGAACTAGCAACACATAACTTGATATTAGAATACCAACTATTTCTTCACATTTTTCAACAAGTTGGATGGCTAGACTATTTTCTTCGTATAATAGAATATAATAAAGTCGAGACATAACAATTTTCTAGTACATTGTAAAATTATGATGCTACAATCAAAGGGTTGAGAGTGGATGTTTCAGAAGCAGCAATGACAAAAATTTATGGGTTGCCTAGGGTAGGATAATTTTTGGTGTGAGTTGATGCAATCACAACATGAAATGACTTTACACAACCATGAGAGGAATTGGATTCCTTGGCACAAGGTACAAAAAGACTTTTCTTGCCATGGTTATGAGCATTTGTTGCTTTGTATATAGTTAAATATTTAACCTATGAGAGAAAGCAGTCTCTTTTATAAAGAATGCATTTTAAACTTTTGAGTCACCTATACCATCAAAGGCTGGTGAATATCCCCAACTTATTCTATAATTTATTGAAGAAATTTTTTGTTGAATATAAAAGGAAGAGGAATCAATTTCCTATGTTCCATTACTATTTAGTCACCTTGTTGATTAAAATAAGTCTTATAATTCAATACCCTAATGTGTCTTGGGAGAATTTTCTAGCTTGCAACAATATTAATGACATACTTGTGAGGCCTGAGTTGCAAGAAAAAAATAGGTCTCACGAAGTGAATGAGCCTTCTATGATTGTTAAAGAGGAACATGTACCTACAGAATCAGAAACACCTAACTGTGACAAAAGCCCTCCTAAGCCTAAGCAACATAAAAGAAAAAGTATGATCTCTTCATCTACACCTAAAAATAGGCAAAGAAGGTTGGTATAGCCAAAAAGGAAGTCACACCACCTCAAAAAGAAGGGCCCTGCAAAAGGAAAGGCCAAGCCTCAACAAGAAAGGGTTGTTATAGTAGAGTCTGAAATAGACTCACAAGAAAAATATGTGCCCAGTCATTGAGAACAATCTAAAACAATGTAATTTATGTATGTGAGTAGAAAATCAGACTCTGACTCTGAGGATTTTTTCGTGGCAAGGAAGAATCACAGACCTCAGAATAGCGTAGATTCTAAAGAAGGATTTGTTTCACTTGTTGAGGCCAATGAAGAAATATTTTTGGAAAATGAAGATGAATTGTTTTTAATAGGAAAAGATGAGAGTAAGGAGATGCAAGCAAACCTACAAAAAATAAAAGAATTGGAAGAACAGATCAATGGATACCAAAAAAAAGAGAATGAATGGGATAATAGGGTTAAGGAATTGGAGAAATATTTGTAGGATCTTGAGCAGCAAGAGACGGGTTTGGAGAAAATGGCATAGTAGGCCATTTTTTAGATTAACAAGAAAGATCCACAATTTGAAACCAAAATAAAGCTCCAAGAATTCTTGGAATTCTTACTATGGCTACCCTAAGGATTTGAGTTGTGGAATAGAATACAAGAATTACCTTAGTTGCAAAATAATTGGGAGTCCAAAAAAAAATCTGAATTGATAGCAACACACAGTAGAGAGATTGAGAAGAAGGATGCAAAGATTAGAATATTAAAAGTAAAAATGAAAGAAATGGTTGATAAAATAGTTCAACTTTTGAAATACAAACTGCCTGCTAGGGTTTACACCCTATTTATGCAAGAGAAGTTTTTAATCTTTCAGTTTATCCATCTAATCAGTGACCTTCCAATTTCCCTATCTTCACCTACATTATTTTTAGAAGCATACCAACAGGCCACACCAAATATGCAAGACCAATTATGTGAATTTTACTTTCATAATCTGGCCATTCCCTATGACGTTGATTGGAACCCACTTATCTTTGTGGGAGATGTTCAAATCAAGGCAATGGCCTCATTCATCAAGAATGAACATCAAAGAGGAAAACTGTAAAGAGGTTATCATGAAAGGGAGTGTAGCATTGTAAATTATCACCCTTGATAATTTCACACTAGATTTTTCTCCCTCCTATGTGCATGGACCTAATTATACATCCAATGTCCTAAATTATGCATTCCATGGAACATTTGGACATTTATCAAGAAAACCCATGTATAAAACTAAGGAAAAAATTTAATATTTTTCTATCGAAACTTTACACCCTGCAAAATATGATTGGGACAATGGTGCCTTGGGTGACTTAGTCTCCCTATTTCGCCTCCAATTTTTAATATGTCGGGGTTGGCATTTTATTATTTAAATTTTAAATGTCAAATGTTGGCTATTGGGATTTAATTTTGAGAAATTAGATTAATTAAATATAAATACCTAGTCATTTCATTGTTTGAAAACTAACTAGAAATTATTGGTGCAAGCAATTTTGGGAGTAATTATTATCACATCAAGAGCAGTCAAGAGAATTTATTGCAGCATTTCAATATTGAAGCATCATGTCAAGTTTTATGTGAGTTTGTTCATGTTTATGCTATCATTTTGTTTGTGAGGACTAACACTTGTAGGTCTTCAAAGCAATCCAAGCCAAATTATAATCAATCCTTGAGGAGATGTGCATGACTTCAATCCTTCAAGGAAATCAAATCTGAGTGGTGAGTTGCAGTCCATTATTTATTCATCATTCATTTGTCATTTAGCCTCTATCCCTCAAAAGGATAAGTTATTTTTTATCAATTCTACCATTATGGAGGTGGAAACACTAACATGGGGCTTGACTGAGGCAAGACCCTATATGGTACAACCCTCCCTCTCTCTTTGAATGTGCAGGCTACATATTTGAAGAAGATTGGAGGAGGATTGAATATTATCTAGTCATTGTTGCATTCAAACCCTACAATTTGACAAGATATAGAAACTCAATTATCTTGGCAACCAACGAAGATCTGACTATCGAATTCGAAAGGAAGAAGCCCCTAATCAAACATTGCAAATATAGACTTCAATTCTAGTTACTCATACATAGGTGCCCTAGGCCACTTATTCCTATAAATTCAACTTCAAATTTATATGACAGGTACACACAAGTCATCTCAGTCTATTTCTAAACATTAAATTTCTTCATGACTTTCCAGATTTGTTGTTTTGCATAAGAGTAGTGTATTTTCATCATTAGTTAGTTGCATCATTACATTTCATGCAAAATCCATTTCAAATAATTTCAAATTCAGATTCACAAGGGTTGATTGACTCACCCTTCAAGTTGCAAGTCAATCTCTTATCCCCTCAATCCAATTTTAATGATAATCCCCAAGTGGAAAACCCTTCAAATCCTAAGTTGAAGTCTTAGGGTTTCACTTTTTCCACCTTATCATTTTGGTGAACCCGACATATTAGGATTATAGATCTTTTTAATTTGAATCATGTCATCCTAGATCTACGATTAGTATGGCATTGTGTTGCATTATTCATTTAGGCATTCATTTTTGCATCATAAAAAGCATAAAAATTCAAAAAATTGAGCATCATATTGCATCATAGGTTGCAATAGTGTTAAGTTCACTCATCATAGGTCAAATCTACATTCTAATTGCATTTACAAATATTATTAGGTTTGAAATAAAATCTAAAAGTGTTAATTGCATCCATTTAGGCACTTTGCATATAGTTCAAAACATGAACTTTAGGTTACATTGTTTTGTGTCAAAAAGATATAAAAATCATCATTTTTCAGATTTTGCATATTAGGATCAATCACCACTTGTTGTATGTTAGATCTGGAAATTATATTTGGAATTGCATTTCAATGCTTGAACATCTTAAAAATTGTTTGCACACTTGCATTTTACATTGCATAATCATAAATCAGTCAAATTCTAAAAAAATATCTATTGTCACACCTACACAAACACAAAACAAGAACCTTAGATAATACTATAGACACTCAAACTTTGAAATTTGTAGAAAAATATGCTAGACGTAGGTTGGGCAACCTTGTCCAACTAATTTTGGTTCAAATTTTTATTAGACCTATGTCTGTGTTTTCTATTTTCTTATGATTTTTTTATTTTTAGTCATGTATAATTTACTATGACTATTTGGAAATTTAGTGTTCATAGTGAGAAAACCTAGTGTTTTAAAACTCATATGAGCTTTACAACTTGGTTTCCTATTGCTAATACCCCTATGAGACATAGTTACAGACTTATGGCATCTCATGTTGTTGCTACATCCGCTATGGATCTTGAGTCCTCCAACTCTTTTATGCAAGGTATTATCAATACCCAGCCCATTTTGGAATCCATCCCTAATATAACCATACCAATGACAACTTTACAATCAAACATTTTTATGGATGTTGAGACTATTGTTTCCCATGTTCCTAAAGACAAACGAAAATAGTTTGACAAAGATTTAGAAGGACTTCAAGACTCTTAAGTATTGAATCTTTGGTCGGGAAAATGGTGCCTATAGTGGATAACTTTTGGAAGTTGATCAATGATGCTCATGGGATAGAGGTTTTGTGTAGTCTAGCTCGCATAGTAGATGCTAACATCCATGCAACAATTAGTTTTACTCAAGCATTAGGATACTCTCAAAACCAAGGAGGAAAATAAATTTCCCTCCCCACAACTATATCTTTTATTCCTACATTTACATTGCCATTTGTAGCTTCAACGATACAACACACTAATGGCATAACTACAAGTTAGGGCTTCCTAGTGGAAATCCTTATAGTTTTATGACATCGTGCATGTAACACCTCAATATTCGTCACGTCTCATAAACTTACAACGTAGTAGTCCATCAAGAACTTACACGATCCCACCATATTCACCAAACTCTCAAAACATGTCAAACAATGATTCAATCATAAACCAAATTTCACAAAATGTGACATCACTTTAACAACAAATCTTCACATTGAATCAAAATCAAAATGGAAAACCACTGCAATATCTTAAGAAGAGCCCATTGTCAATTGAAATCATGAAAATACCCATACCTCAAAACATAGAGATACTTAGATTTGAGAATTAAAATTGTAAAGGAGATCTTAATTGTCATGTATTGGCTTATATGACATTGTGTAGTGTCTTCATTTTTTAATATAAGCTCATAGTTAAACTATTTCCTAGATCATTGAAAGACAAGGCCTTGGAATGGTTTTTCTCATTTCCTAACAACTCCATAAGTTCATTCAATGAACTTTTTGATGTGTTTCTCCAACACTTTCAATAAAATATTGGACCTCAAATCACATTAATTAATTTAGTGTATTATAAACAAGGAAAAAATGAAAAGGTAATAGAATTTATAGGGCAATATCATTTACTTTACTCACAAATCAAGTATTCTCTTCCTGATGTTGATGTTCAAAGAGTGTTCATAGGAAATTTGTAACCTAGCATTAGGGATAAGATACTGTTAACCATCCTTTACACACTTGTGTATGGCTCTTCGTGATTATTAGATATCAATTAGTCAATATGAAGGAACATCTTCATCGACTCCCACTGACCAATCTGAATTCATACCTCAAAATAATTATCAATCATTCAAGAAAAAAAATAAAAAACATTATCAAGATAAACACACTCAAATGACTCATAACATTGAATCACGTGTCATGATTGTAAGTTCAACTAGATATCAATTTAGGATGAGAGATAGATAATTTACCTAATTTCTAGACACTTTGTATTTGATCATGTTACAATTGTTAAGTAAAAACCTAATCCAATTACCTCTTATTAGAATTGTGGATACAACAAAACCTTTATCTCCAAATTTCAACCCAAAACATTTTGTCAATATCATCATACACATGGACATGATATGGAACGATGTATGTATCTTAAACACCAAGTGCAAGACCTCATCAATTCTAATCACAACCAGTTGGTTGATGTTAATGTTAAAGGAAACAAGTATGTTGCCTCACCTAATCAAAATTTACAAATTTTCACAAACCTAATGCCAAATCATACATCCAACTTTGTGCAAGCTTCTGATGATAAGAATGGTGATGAGGATGGTCTAGAAAATATGGTTACTCTAATAGATGTTCAACCTCATAAGGGCTAAACCACTTTGTTACCTGAAATTTCCTTCACACATATTGATGCATCTATACATGTTCCAGATGGTCCTCTCTATATTTTCCAAACATATTAATGACAAACCTATACAAGGAATACTCATTGATCCCGTGTGTCTATATAATGTCATCATTGAGGAATTCTTGTTTATGCATGAGCTTTATCAATATTATTATGAATATCCAAAAGGATGGTTAAAAACTCATGGTGGTTTCGCTTTCCCTATGATAGGTTTGATAACTCTTCCACTCAAAGTTGGACCAAAATGGCTAGATGTATCCTTCACCATCATCTCGATGTCAGAAAAATTTTGTGTGAAGCTAGGTTATCCATGCCTATGCTCCATGAATGTCGTCTCGTCGGTAATCCACAAGTGCATAAAGTATCTATTTGAAAATCAAATATATACAATTCATCATAGTGGGTTTAATCATTTGGCATCCTATGGAAAATTTTCATTGGAATATTTTTGGCATTAACCTATGGAACCTATTAAGCCTCGTGAGGATTTCTTTTAGGTCATATAAAAAATTTAAGGAAAAATGTATAATAGAGTTATCCCTTAGTAATATCCCACCTAAGAATGATAGGGCTATGGTTGTTCATCCCACCTCATAGGTCAGGGATGAATCCATGTTCGAGGCAAATACCCTTCCAAGTACAAAAATTATTTATGCTACATTTCCTCCACCAATATCATACAAAATACCAAGAGACAATCACATGATTACCTTTGTTGCACCAAAAGAGAAACAAATTTATAGACCTAAAGAGACAAAAGTTTCCCAACCCCTGACAATCCCTTCAGTTCCTCCTCTAAGGGAAGAAAAGAGACCAATGGTAGAGAAACTCGCTCTTACCCCTTCACAAATTGAAAACCAAACAAGAATAAATAGAAATACTAAAGAGTGTAGACATAGACATCGTGCTATTGATTGTCAATTGGGTGAAAACAATAAAACATTACCTAATGATCAAACAACTATTCAAACAAATAAAGATGAATTACAACCTTCACCAAAAAATGGCATTGAACCTTACATGTCCCAACCAAAACAAAGAATGAAACAAGAACATACAACTGTCATTTTCATTAAACCACCCATGCTAATAAATATGGATAACGAGGATGAAGATGCTAAGATTAATGAACAAGTGCATAATGAACTATCTTTGTTGTTCTCAAAATCTATGGATTTAGATGGGATCAACTATGATGATCCTCCTGATAAGAGTGACTCATCACATGTTTAACCTAGTGATGCTCCTAGTACGACACTTGTTGCAATCCCTTTGGCTAGTTGGTTGCCTTCCATACATGATGAACAAGATTGGGATGCAGATGATTTTCTTTAGATCGGCACACATGTATAGTACCCTTTGTGTTTGCTTGCACATGAATTTTACTTGCATAATCTGGTCATTCCCTATGAAACTACTTAGAAACCACTTATCTTTGTGGGAGATGTTCAAATCAAGGCAATGACCTCATTCATCAAGAATGAATATCAAAGAGGACAAATACAAAGATATTATCATGAAAGGGAGTGTAGCATCATTAATTATCACCTTTAACAATTCCACACTAGATTTTTCTCCCTCCTATGTGCACGGGCCTAATTATACATCTAATATTCTAAATTATGCATCCCATGGCCCATTTGAACATTTATCAAGAAAACCCATGTACAAAACCAATGTAAACATTTAATATTTTTCTCTTGACACTTTACACCCCGAAAAATAGGACTAGGACAATGGAACCTTGGGAAAATTAGTCCCCCTATTTTTCCTCCAATTTTTAGTGTATTGGGGTTGGCATTTTATTGTTTGAATTTCAAATGTCAAATTTTGGCTATCGAGATTTAATTTTTGAGAAACTAGATTAATTGCATATAAATACCTAGTCATTTCATCATTTAAAAACTAACTAGAAATTATTGGTGATCAAGCACTTTTGGAAGCAATTATTATCAAGTCAAGAGAAAATTTATGGCAATATTTCAACATTGAAGCATCATGTCAAGTTTTATGTGAGTTTTTTCATGTTTATGTTATCATTTTGTTTGTGAGGACTAACACTTGTAGGTCTTCAAAGAAATACAAGCCAAATTACAATCAAGCCTTGAGGAGATGTGAATGACTTCAATCCTTCAAGGAAATCAAATCTAAGTGGAGACCTGCAGTCCACTGTCAATTCATCATTCATTTTTCATTTAGCCTCTATCTCTCAAAAGGATAGGCTCTCTTTTATCAAATTTTTCATTATGGAGGTGGAAACACCAACATGGGGTTTGACTGAGGCAAGCCCCTATATGGAACAACCCTTCCTCTCTCTTTGAATGTTTAGGTTATAGATTTGAAGAATATTGGAGGAGGATTGAAAATCATCCATTCATTGTTGCATTGAAACCCTACAACTTGACAAGATATGGAAACTCAATTATCTTGGCAACCGGCAAAGATTCAACAATGGGATCCAGAAGAAAGAAGCTCCTTATTAGACACTTGAGGACAATGATGATAGATCTAAAATTTATTTACTTATACATAGGAACCCTAAGTGACTTAGTCCTACAAACTCACCTCCAAATTTATATGACAGGTGCAAACAAGTTTGCCCAATCTGTTTCTAAACATTAAATTTGTCTGTGACTTTCCAAAAAATTTGTTTTTACATCAAAGTAGTGAATTTTCATCATTATTTAGTTGCATCATTGAATTTCATACAAAATCCATCTCAAAGCATTTCAAATTCAGATCCATAGGGGTTGATTGATTCACCTTTCAGGTTGCAAGTCAATCTCTCATCCCCTCAATCCAATTTTAATGATAAGCCCCAAGTGGAAACCCTTGAAATCCTAAGGTGAAGTCTTAGGGTTTCACTTTTTCCACCTTATCAGGGATAATTCATTTACCCTTATTATTAGAGCATAGGGAGAGGATCCCAGGTGATAGTGGAGGAATGGATTGACCTTGTGGAGAGACAGTGGGTAGAGAAGAATATTTTGGAATGTAGGGAATAGGATTATAAAATATTTCAAGAACTAATAGTAGGAATAGGAAGAGATGAAAAAGAAGGAACCTCATTCTGTCTTCAACTACTTGGTAGTAATTAAAAGAGACCACAAATATATCATAGCCTCCTAGAACTAAGGAGAGGATGGAGGTGGAAAATCAACCAATAGGAATTGACTACCACTAACCACCAATATTAAATAAAGTGAAGAAAATGTGAATACTCCATCCTTTAAGGGTGGAGACACCTCATCACTTTATCTCCTAGTTATTAAATAATAAACTCAATTTATTATCCCATGCAAGCTTAATAAAAGTGTAGGAAAAACCTATAACTAAGGGAAAATAAATTAACTCACTAGGAAAATAAAAACTTACACCAACAAAGTTAAGGTTGAGAGGAGTTTCCAAAGTGGTCACAAGTTCCAAGTTATCAATTTTATTTTGGATTACTTTGAATGTAATGAAAAACTCAAGGTATTCTAATTCCCCATGTTCAACAACGTAATAAATTTGGCATTAATGGGGTTGTGTTATCCTTGCCACATTAAAAAATATTTAATCAATTACAAACATGATATCTAATGGTGTGGGTACATTTCCATTGTTTGTTTGAGTGTTTAAAATTATATTAGACATTTTTAGATTAAAAAATATCTCCTAACCAATATTGTTCACTGATCTATTTTGCAATATTTGTTGGCAAAGAGTAGTCATTCCATTACCTAACTACTTAGTTGGGATTTCAAGTTTAGTAATATTATTTGTAGTATGATGTTGACCTTATTGACCCATGGTATTAATTTTCAAGATCCATTTTCCTATATAACTATTAATAAAATGACCTACTTTTCAGTTTCTCATATGGATGATAGTGTTGTGGATATTATTGTTCATCATATTGCTTATGGAGTGGGTGACTAAGTTGAAAGAATTATTATCCATCACACTATTATTAATAAAATACGGTCCTCATTTCCTATTACCCACTAATATATTGGGATTACTTACATTATTACCCATTTTGGGGTTGTTGAAGTGGGTGGGATTAAATTATGAGAACTAAATGTGGTATTATAAGGATTGTTGAAAACCACATTTACATAATAGGGATTTAATTTTGTTTTTTTGGTCGTTGGTATAGTTGGCCAATGTGCACCATGTTCATCTATTGGTTGGAGGGATAAGAATTAGGAATAGGATTGAATAGAAGAGAACCTACATTAAATCTTGGTTTATTAACATAATTTGATTATTCATTGTTGGTTACCCAAATGATAGTAGCAGGGCAAGGTTGAGGCAACAATTTTTTCCCCACTTTCACATCCATTTTTTGCACCAATCTCACTTTTTCTTATTTTTTCCTACTCATTTAGGAAATTCATTCAACTCTTTCTTTTCTTGACCTACCTTAGATTGGGTTCGAGGAGCTTTAGGATTTAGTTTCACCCCCCTTGTTGTTCTCACCTCCTCAGTTGGTTGTCCTTGATGACAAAGTCACAAATGGAGCTATGGTATTTATAGGTCCTCATATAATTACATTGAATAATTGATGCACTTTATTGATGGCACTCATGATATGATGGTCATGATTCAGAGGTTACAAAATCTTGATGCTACTTCACTTTCAGATATTCATTTGTAGATGATATTCATTTGCAGATGTTTATGATGATTCAAGTTTTTCATGTTGTTATTACTCATGTGGCTTCTAGTTTAGATTATGTCTTCAGATGGTTATGGTTACTAACAGTGTGATAAAGCATTATTACAAGCCATTCAAGATGATCATGCAACAGGTTCAGGATATTCAGTTTGACTGGTATATTGTTTTAGTTGATATTATCAGATTGATCTTGGTTTGGCATCTATATTGTCTTGGAATATTTCTATCTTCATGGTATCAATGGTTGTGACTTTTTTATTGATAAATATGGCACATGAATTCTGGTTCATTGTTTATTTATATTGCTTTAACAAGCAATTACACTGTCTAAGGATTCAGGCAATTTGGTTATTGATTCACTTTGTTCTATGAATCTTGGCTTATTGACATCATTGCACTCATGTCTTTCTAAAGTCTCTAAAGCCATCTTGAACTCACATTACCTGGAAGCATTGAATTCATACTGGGCTCTGGAAATGTCATTTGTTTGATTGTTCTAATGATATCTATTTGGCCTACTACATGGTTTGTTTACTAACAATCACCTTGTAAAGTGATTGGGCATCAAAGGAGGTATATAAAATAAGCCTTTATTATAAAAGGCACGTGCAAGTTTATATTGTTTGCATTTTTGTTTGATCACATTAAAAATGTGATAACAGAGCTATCTTTGTCAAAGTCACATGGCATCGGTGTTTTATTTTGATGGCATATTCATCAAACCCTATCGGGTTTTCTTAAGCATTTGATAGAAATGATAACACTCCTATCGGGCTTTATTGCATTGGTAAATGACTTTGAATAAAGTCATATTGATTTTTGGATCGGCCACTATATTTCATCATTTTACATAACTCTATGTCGGCATTTTGGGAAGCTTGGACATAGCTCTAATTTTTCTTTCAATGTTTAGAGTGTATCGACAGCTTGTATGCAAAATGTGGAGGTAATGATAATGTCGGCATTGGTGGTAAAAGGTATAAGATAGCGATCTTAAATTCATAATGATGTTTTGTTAAATCATGACTTAAGTCATTCTGGACTTAAAACTTCATTGTGTTTCGGTATAGTAATCGAAGGTCTTCATTCGAATGGATGTTAGGGCAAACCTTTTTTATCATTCATTTTGCTAAGGGTTGAAACCCTTGCTTTAGCTACCACCATGATAATCTGTATTTCTGCTAATGGTTGACTCCAGTGATGTTGAATATTCGATGTAAGTTTGGTCTGAGAAGAAAGAGCCAATGCAAGCTCGATAGAGGTAAAAGAAGTTACGAATATGGGCAACTATGATGATAGGAATCGAATCAATCTGGTATCTATTTGATTTCTTTGCAACATAAACAGGTATTATCTCTTTCGTTTTGAAAAATGGTTATGTGGCAGTTATTGTTTTATTCTACTAAAATAATGGAAAATATTTGATCTTGGTTATTGAAGACGTTTTGTGTTGAAACGATATTCTATTCGCAGTCCAACTGTCATTACATTCAAGGATCTTGAATAAAAAAATGGTTCTAAAATCAATTACAAAAATGTTCATCGAAGATACATGATGAAAATAATGGATATCTTTGTATTCATATAAATACAGTGTTTTTAATCACTGTGAGGTGGGTTGGCAGTATTGAGAAGGTTGTGCACACATTCTGCAATTAAAATTATTGTAAACATAATGCAGAAATATTGACTAATATATCAGGTATTTTAGAGATTCAAACAATGAATTTGTAGGATATTTGATGTATTGGTTTGAAAGAAATATGTGGGTTTAATTGTAACAGAGAAACCCTCTGAATCATTGATATTATTCAGAATTGTTAAAAGGAGTTGGTGCTCCTAAACTATAAAAGGAGTTGGTGCTCCTAAATTGTAACAGAGTTGGTGCTCTTGTAATGTTGGAGTTGGTGCTCCTGATTGAGTTGGTGCTCTAAATAATAAAAGGAATTATTTTAGTGGTTTTTTATACCCCAAGAGGGTTTTTCCACTCAGGACAAAATTTTGTGTTATGTGGTATGTTTATGTGTCTTATTTTGATATGTTTTCAAATGCTTAATTGTTAGTCTTTCATAGTCGTCATTGTTATGCCACATTTCATATCAATCATTCAAATCAGTCAATACAACTCATGCAATGCTCTGATACTTGACTAAGAATTTAATTCTTTTATGAAAGTGTTCATGAAGTCTTGTGAAAATAAAGCATTAAAAGGAATTGTTCAATCAAGTTTACATGAACAATTAATAACATGCTTTGACACTGTCTTTTGTCAATCTATCATTCTGCTAAAAAGCTCTTTGATGTGTTGGAGTTCACTTTGTAAATTAAGTGGGTTCACTTTGTTGTTTTTCAAGGTCATCATTTATATATGCATTTTAAGTTAATTGAAAAATTGTATATTCCTCTGATTCACCCCCCCCCCACCTCTCAGAGTAATTCATCTTCCAACACCCCTTCTAGTTCCAACTCTCTCGATGTGTGTTTTTGCACACCAACACTTGGAACAACATAGTTTCCCCTATTTGAAAGGTTTGACACCCCAAGTGTATTCTTATTATTTTTTCAATGAATAAGATTGAAGTATCTTGGTAGGTGAGCATTGGACTATCTCATTCAAGGGCCTCTTTTATAACTTAAAATATCCAAACTTTAAAGGAAAAGTTGATATACTTCAAAATCTTAATTTCCAACAAAAATTTTTATCATGACAATAATTTCAAATTATGATTGTAGCTACACCAAAAAATATTAGTCTTTGATATTACACACAAATACCATGTTCCAATAATTTGTACCATAAATAATGACTAAATTATTAATAAATCACCCTTAGAAGATGAAAATTCAATATGAAATTTTTTAAGAAATGAACAATTTCTCACCTCATAAATATTAATGAAAGAATTTCATAAAATATTAAATGCAAAACCCATGTATAAAAATCTAAGGATTCCCAATGATTAATCATAAAATTAGATATTTTAAAAGATTCTTTAATTTGTTAAACCTTTATTCGTCTTAAAAGGTATTAGTTTTCCCCAAACAAAGCTAAAACCTAAAAAACACATCCAAACAACCCCTACTCTAACTAATATCTCAAAAAAAGATAAAAAGAGGAGAGGAAGAAAAGGGTTAAAAAATTATAATGTCATGACTCATATCCTTCACATGGCATTCTATGAATAGAAAATTTTGATTAAAATAATTATGTTGCAATCACCATGTAGAATGGTGCAATATCCAAAAGAAAATTTATAAATAAAAAATAAACTTCATGTAAGAAATGTGTTTTAGATTACCACAAAAAAACATTTCACAATTTATCGAGTTTTAGTGACCCAAATCACACGTCAAAATTCATCAATATTTGGTGAACTAAACTTGTGAAGAAATAAGGACATGACTCAAAGTTTGAAAATCTACGAAGAAAAAGAAACTAAAATAAATTTGAAAAGATAAATTGCATTTCAATCTATAGAGTTTTTGGCCCTTTATAATTGAGATTATAGTTGTATTCATTAAGTTTGAGGATGGAGGAATGTGAAAATTTATTCCCTCCAAAAACTCACAGGATGAGAAATCATGTGGAATTTGAAAAGTAGTTTTTTTCTTAGAGCATCATTTTTCCTAATACATTTTTATAAATGTAGCACTCGAATAGCTACATTTACCTATTTCACTATCTAGCTCTTGCAAGTAGGAAAAAAGGTATCTAATGCCACCTTGACTAGCATAGGATTAGGTCTATCCAAGTGAGTAAATTTTACATCAATATTCATGGAAATATCTTGTAATATTTTTGAAATTATTTTATATTATATAACCTTTGACTCAAAATATTCACAAGAATCCCTTATTTTTATCAAATGATTAACTGAATTGGTATGAAACTTGGGTCCTTGGGATATGCTTTCTTTACCAAATCCTTGATTTTTTGCAATTGAACATTATGGTCTTATCAAACATAGAACATCCCAACTTTTTAATAAAATCTTGTATAATATAAATCAAACCCTATACTAGGGATTGAACATTCTTTCTCTTATTTTGACACACTTTAAGATTCTAACATACACTTTTGATGCAAATTTGGTTCTTGATCACTTACAATTCCCTTGTCCACCAAATTTGGAAAATCCATATCAACCATCTAATCTATTTAGCTTACATTCATTTAGAAAATGTATCAATTCAATAAATTCTTGCATTATCTTATGACTGAAAGTTGTCAGTTTAATATTACATCCATGGATGACTCACAAGACATTCCCTAATTCTCCAATATCTAGTATCTCTTTTTTCTGCTCAAAATATGTTGGGAACTATATCAATATAAGATGACCAAATGGGAACAACTAGATATTTAATATAGGTCATGAGGTGTACAATATTATCTTTTGATTCCTCCTTAGTGGCATTATCCTTGTCCATATTTTTAATTAGTCAATCCATTGAGAATATAGTAGTTTTTTTCCCTTCCTCCATTGATGTATTTCCTAAAGAAATTGTGGTGATTGTATAATTTGAAGGTTGCACATCTACTTCAAGAATATCTAATCGTGGTGTAATGATCTAGGATTTCTTATATAATTATCAACTTTAATGGAGGATATTACCCTATCTCTTTTTGGAATATTTTCCTTTGGAAACATAACAAATAACTATGTAAGATCATCTAATGTTGACCTAACAACTCTTTTTCTGAATAATTTGAGAAAAATACTTAGAATTATCTATATTTCAAAGTCCCTGGAGTTGGATACTATCTTGGTACTACTAAGATGTGTTTTTGCCATTTCAAAAAGGAGGAAAGGTAGGAATTTTAGACAAAGGAGATGGAGCTTTATCAAGGGATAAATAAAGCATCTTTTTTTGGAGATTAAGTAGGTGTTTTTCTACGAAATCCTTAGAGGACTAGTAAATGGAAAATTCTAGAGCTTATTATTAAGACACAAGTTTAAAGGAAACTAGGATGGTGAATTGGAATTTTATTTATGATAAGATAGTACAAACTCATTAACTTGAGTTGGATATCTTGGTTTTACCTTTGTTATAAGTATCTAAGTTTAAACATACAAATATATCTTGGGAGACTTCTTATTTTACACCATCGTTACTTATTCCTCTTATTTTTCTTCTTCCTCCACACGATTTACTATCACTACTTTTGTCAAGGTATCTTTCTCCCTAAAAATTCTTTAATGTTACCCCAAAACATTTTTTTCTCCTTTTCATTAGCATGGTAGTTCTAAAATCTAAATTCTTTAATTCTCCTACAATATAATCTTGCATTGGAAAAGGTTGATCAAAAACCTTATTAACCTTATATGAGGGATAAATTGTTTCACTATTATCTTACAATCCTTCAAGAACTCGGGTAATTTGGTACTTCCTCATTTGATCCATAGTCATGCATAAATAGGACCTGTTACAAACTTTTATATTATCAATGCAATTTTCTCAATAGCCTTCCACCTGAGGCTTATGTATGATAATAGCTTTCAGCTCTTCAATACATTTCCCTAGATTAGATTAATTCCTTGCTTCATAGGGCCTAAGTATCGAGATAGATAATCCATTTCCTATATTCGTGGTTGTTTGACTAGTTAGAGAAGTGTATCTCCCAATGGATATGGGAAAGCAAGAACCTTCACTTTCTTGTATACACATATCTTATGAAACTTAGTGGCTTGTCTACATGTTTCTAATAGATCTATACAATAATTGACATAGGTTGTGATTTTTTAATGGTTTCTCTAAAAATATTACAATTGTAAATTAGGTAAAGGTAGCAACTAGTGGTACTGATTTCCCTATTCTTGAATTTGTTTCATAGATTTCAAATATATTATCTTCACCTTATTGAATTTTCAAGCATTCATATGGTATTGAATATAAAAGCATCATTTACCCTTTTGATATGCTTGTTACTTTGTTTCATATCCAAGTAATTATAGTATTAGTACACCAATTCTTGACCTAAACCCATGACACAAACTTTCTCAAGTCCAATTAATTGTTGTATCCTTGCCATTGCATACACCAAATATTAAGTTATGTAGAATTTCATTGATTTGATGATTTCACATAACTATTTTCATATTTTCACTAATGAGGAGTAGCCCAATCAATAAAATCCTTCCCTAAAATGACTTTAGCAATAAATGAAAACATCCATGGATGAAATCCTTTCGTAATGTTGAGTCCAACAATTTAAATCAAGGGATTAATTATGTCATTGATTTCCTCTATAAATTAACTACAAAACAAATTCAATAACCTAGAAAAAATTCTCTTATATATAAAAAAATATTGTTCATAATGTCCAAACATTGATCAATATGGGTCTCAAAATAATCTTTAGATGATTATATGGTTATCCTTACAAAAGTGTCCCTTAGTGGTGGTAGATTCAACTTTTCCTCTATATATGACAATTGAATTTGTATAAATATATTTCCATCATTTGTTCTAACTATCCTATCCTTATTTTTGTAAAATATTATGCATGTCATAACTAATTTCTAAGATTGAATAGAAACTAGAAAGAATAGCACTTCTACAAGATAACTCGGCTTGATATTCTAAAGCATCTTCATCTTCTTTTGAAAATCCTCTAGCCCCACATGCTAAAATCCTATATCAAGTATTTTTTCCAACTTAGAGTATAATTATGAGGGTGGAACCATGCCTTTGTATTCATATTTCATCTTTTTTAAAGAAGACATTCCTTGGGTAGAAATTCGTACCAAAACTAGTTGTGCATTAGTATTTATAAATAAAAAACTTGTAAACAAGATTTAATTAATATAAAAAATCATTTTTAAATCTCTTAATTGAAAATATTTATCATATTAGTATGATGATGAATGATCAAATTCACTTTCCCTAAATTTATAATTTTGAATCAAATGTGAGAGTTTTAGATTTTTCTAAAAATATAAATGTAAATTGGACTTTCATGATTTATTTGTAACTTGTAAAATAGAAACTAGATCTAGTTTACAACTTGCAACTACTTTGAAACTACAAAGTAGGCTTATTGGTTGAAGTGCAACTAGAGTTTGGACTCCAATTACATTTTTTAAAATTGCAAACTATAAATAGTTTTGAGATTTTGGATTGTAATCAGACTTTAGACTCTAGTTGCAATTTACAAAGAACTTGCAAACTACCAAAAAAATTGGGTTTTCAAAGTACAACCAGACTTTAGACTCTTTCCAAACTACAAAAAAAAAATGTTTTTTATAATAAAACCAAGGTTTTGACAAATAATTCAAAAAATCCCAAAATAAATTTTGAAAACCATTAGAATGAGTTTTAAAATGAAAAAAAATATTTTAGTCATCAATTTCAAGCACACTTAGCATGAAAATCCTACAAGAGATCTCAATTACTTTAAATATTTTTGAATTGTAATGAAATCATACCTAAAATGGGAAAAATAAATTAAAATTAACAAAAGAATGCATATAAACTAACCTAGAAAGCACAAATTTGAACTTGCATGAAGGAGAATCACCAAAAACCAACCTATTGCATGTCAAAATCGTAAACAAATAATAAAAAAGGACCAAAGAGTCAAGAAAATGAAGCATTGGGATAAAAATAAAAAGTGATTTAAAAACTGTAGTTAGGATGGTGTTGCAAATTAAAGTTTGGATCTATTTTGTAACTTGTAAACAATAGTTCAGGTCTGGCTCCCTTGAAGATTCAAAATTATCAAGAAAAAAAAGGCTTAAAGACTTTACAACTTCTCCCTTTTAATACTTACGACAACCAAAATATAATTTTATAGTGAAAATAAAATTGATTTGAAATGTAAAATACAAGGATTAACAAAGGTTCATAAAGATAAATAGGGCCCCACATTTGGACATTAAAATAAGGGTGTGTTGTAGAGGCCATAACATGTATTTATCATTTTTATATTCTAATATCATAGGACAATAATAAATTTGATGCTTATTCTATCATCTCATATTCCACATTTTATGCCAACCATCTTCCTAGATGCTTTCTCAAATTATGCACTTATTCTTGTAGCTCTCTTATTTCCTTCTATCATTTGGCACTCATTCCTTAAGTTTTCCTCTCTATTGCATTGAGTAAACCAAATATTATTTCTATGGAATCAGTCTATCTTCTCCATGTTTGGGACTCTATTTGTTTATCCAATTATATTTCTTTATACATAGGGAAAACCTTCCGATCTATTACTACCCTAATGTAGGGATCAACCTTGATATAAACCACTCAATTCTCTTTTTTGTTAAAGCTTCTTCTAGTTTTCTAAGCACACTATGTTGGTCATACTCCTTTTCTAATTCATTTTTATCTTACATCATCTCCCTCATTTTTATTACACTTTTTGTACTAATCAAAGTATTTTTTTAGTATTGGTCATATATCTAATCCATTATGACTATATATCTAGTCAATTGAGACTAGATTTTGAGTCTATTTGGATATTTGGAACTACTAGATACTTAGAAAGGCTTGGGTGTCATTTTTTAGGATTAAGGTGTCATCAACCTTGTAAATTATATGAATTTAATTGCTCCTAATATTGTTTAGAAATCATCCATAAGAGATTATGAGTTCAACATTAGCTATAATTATTTTTACCATTACAATTTTACAAGTATAGTAATTAATTTTTATTGAAGGTCAATAATTAATTATTTATTAACATGAAGTTACTATTCACTAGAGAAGCATCTTGGATATTGAGGTAGTCCTAATTGTACAATGTACCATGAGTTAGTTTGAACACTTGTAATCAATTTTGGGATGTTTATTACAATCCTATAATACATTCACATGCAGACAATAACCACCTTGTAAGAAAATACAAATTATGTGTTCATAAAGAAATTAGGTGCCTATGTGTAAGAGGTTAGTAATTTGGTTGCAACCTACATTGTACCAAGGAAAATAATTGTGATGTGAAACCAACTTGGACACTCCATTTAGAGGGTGAAAATGCTATATAAGTAGGTCTTAAGGTGGTACTAATGTAATATAATTATTAAGAAACTTATGTTTACACAAGTAATGAAGGATTGAAGATAGAAGAGGAGAAAGGAAGGATTTAATATAATATATATTTCTAAAGATAACACAAACTTGGTCCTCTCTTATTAGTGGATTTTTTTTTCTTGAGAGGGTTTCTCCATGTAAACATTGTGTTATGTGTTTTTTCTTCTAGTCCATTTTTTTTGTGTTGTTGATTTACTTTCCTCCAATTCCATTTGGTTTTATACTAGTTAATATAATATTTATTATTGAATTCAGATTTATGTTTATAGTTTTACACATTCATTTCTAACATCAACATCAACCAAATTGGTGTTGAGGCTTGGGTGTCTAACACTTTTAACAAAAAAAAAATCTCTTAATTTACCTCAACTTTTTTCATTGGCCCTAGATTTGGTAATACCCACTCTTTGAATAAAACTTAATGAAGTAACTTGATCCACTTAGGAAATACATTGAATTATCTATTTAGGGTAATATAAATTTCTACTTCATTATAAACTTATTAATCACCCTTGAATCTATGAACATACTCCATTCTCCTTTTTTGTTGATTTCTAGTACTAAAGTACAACACATGGGCTCAAATTCTCCCTTATAAAAAAATTATCCAATGACTTAGAATTGTCTCCTCACATCCTCCAACTCTATATGTGTCTTTCTATTGTTGGAAGTTTGGAGAGATTGCTGGAAATTTGTCATTAATGATGTTGATTGGCAACATGAGCATGGATGATACGTAACAATGTGATACAGTGTTTTCATTGATGTCAACATTGTTGCGAATTATTTTGATTAATCCTGATAGGTTTATGAGATGTTAAGGAAGACATTTGTGCAAGTTGAATTGGTTCAGAAATATCAGTTGCATAGAAATTCGACTAAGTGTCAATTTTGCAAGTTCAATGTTATAGTGCATCAGTTTGTGGGTCCACACTGCTCCACAAATGAAGGTTTTTCTCTACACTTCTAACATTATTTTGATGGATGTTAGATGTATCTAATTCTAGGATTTCATCATGTTTGGACAAGTGGATCGAGAGATATGAACAACAAAGTTGGGCTTGGCATATTACAGTTGCTTTATGTATAGTGTGTTTGTGTGGGAGAATCCACACTTCTCCACATATGAGTTTTTGGCCTTGCAGTTTTGGAGATAAGTTGCCAAATGTTAGTAGAACATGGATTCCATATGGCATCAATTTTTTAGTTCCACGTGTCAAGATTTGGATACACAAATGAAGGTTTTTTTCTTTTAGGTCTTATATGAAGCCAACCTAACATGTTTGATGTTATGCAAAGGATAAATAAGTGTTGTTGACTTAGGTAGTATCTACTATGGGTCCATGCCAACCTATCTTAAGATATTTTGAGTTTTTTTAATTATGGCGCATTGTTTGGATGAAATGTTTTGGAGCCGACAAGTTACATTTTGGGTATTACATCTAATTAGGCCAACCTAATTTATGTTATACTTGATGTGGATATATAAGTTGGATTGTTTTTTATATTTTGATGAAATTAATGCGACATGTATTATGTGTGATGTGAATTTGAATAGAGCGGTGTGAAGTTAAGTTGAAGATCAAAATTATGCAAATGAAGAGTGAGGAAGAGTATTGAATTAGAATTAGATAAAGATTGGTATTGTACTTTAATGGAACTACAATTCGTGCATATATAAGATGCAATTGTAATAGTTCAAATTAGGTTGTGAGCCACCATCTCTTTTCTATCTTTTTCTCTATGAATAGTGAGTCCACTTGGATAGTGAGTCCACCTACAATGAGCATTTCTATAAATATACTATAACCGATTATAATATACCATGGTTTTTCACATTTTGGGTTTTCCACATAAAAATCTTGGTGTTCATGTGTTATGCGATGTTTTGAATATTTAATGCTTTCTTTCCTTACTGCACTTGAATATATATTAGTGATTAGATGTTTAATATTTGAATGATTTAAGAGAATATTGATTCACCCCTCCTCTCAGTATTATGGGTGTTCAACAATTGGTATCAGAGCTTGGTTCCTTGGAAGGAGCTTAATTGCTTTGGGAAGGTCTTGGAGATTGAACACATGGCTAATAGAAATTTTTCCATTCCTCTGAAAGAGATTCCTATTGTTGGATACATAGAAGAAGATTGCATGCTTGAAAAATATGGAGAACTCAAAGTTGCTCTTGAAGATCTGAAAAGAACTGAAGGTGAAAATAGAGATCTAAAGGAAAATTTCAAAGAGGCAAATGAATGCATTAGAAAATTGAGAGAGCAAATCAAGAAGTTCAGAGAAAGGCATAAGGAAGTTAGTGAACAGTTGAAACAAGAAAATGAAAACATCACTAGACTAAAAGTACAAGTTGAAGAAAAGAAAAGAGTTGAGGAATGTCTAAATGCAATAGTGAAAAGAAAATATGATGAATGCATAAGGCTTGAACAAGAAGTGGTAAACTTAAGATTAGATTTGGAGAAAGAAATAAGTCATGAAGACAAAATCAAGTTGAGTTCTATAATTCTTGATGAGATGATTGTGGGTTAGAAAATATCCAAAGACAAAGGTGGTTTAGGATTTGAAAAAGGTGAAAGGTCAAAATTAGATCAGACACCTAATTCAAAAGAGAAGATTGATGAACCAAAGAAGATTGAAGATAAGAAGAATAATGGAAAGATCCAAAATCAAATAAATGAAGCTAGAAGATCTTCGATAAGACAACCAAATACACAAAGGTACCCATCTTTCAATGGTTTTTCTACTCTTGCAATAAATTTGGACATAAAGCAATAGAATGTAGAAGCAAAATGAATCAAAATGTCCCATCCTTTACTGGTCAATGTTTTACATGCAAAATATTTGGACATAGAGCAAGTGAATACAAAAGTCAAATGATGAATGCATATAACAATGGTAGAATGATTCAATCCTTCAATGGTTATTGTTATACATGCTATGGATTTGGACACAAATCTAATCAATGTAGATTTGGAATCAATGGAAGAAATATTGTTCAGAAGAATTCCACACATCACAATTGTAGTATACCTGGACAAATTGCTAAGTTTTGTAGAAGCAAAAATACAAGGAAAGATAATCCAATAAAAAGGAATGAACCAATTAAAAAGGTTGATCTAGTTTAAGTAAAGAAGGATATGGAAAATATTTGGAGAAAGAAGGAAGAGATAGAAGACAAGGGAGAATCTATACCATCTTCTAGTGCAGATGTTTCCTCTAGAAACTAATCCAAGATCTTTGGCTTAGGGGGAGCTTTAATGGATATCTTTTATCCCCCACCAGAAAAGAGGTGTTGATTCCACAACATGAAGATATGTGATGTAGATCAACATGCTTGATCTATTGGTGAAGATTGTGGAATAAAAATGATGATGTGGAAGTTTGCAAAGCTTCGTAAGTTGATTGTGCATACATATGCATATAGATAAAGTGTTGCCAACTTTATGGATTGAAGCATGTAATGAAAAATTTGGGTATATCGAAGGGTTATAAGAAAATTCACTAAGGAAAATTCATTTCACAAAGGAATTCAAAGAGGAGTAGAGGAGTGAGAAGAGAATTTGAAGTGCATAAGGAAATTTGAGTTTCAGAGCATCAAAACCCTAGTTCGGTGAATGAAGTAAAAAGGTATTTTGTTTATCTTGCATGCCCTTTTTTTCAAAAATATTTTTTTGAAATCATTTTGAATCTATATTGAGATGGCCACACCAAGGGTTATAGAGGTTATGGAGAAACCACAACTAAAATTCAAAATGTACCCTACAAAAGCCATAGATGATGACCCATTAGGTGCATTCTCCCATATTCCATATGGGGTTTTACCGACTGAAGATATCATGGATTACATTCATGGAAAAATGGGAGAACATTCTCCAACTAAGTTAAGTGATATATGGGAAAATGAGTTAACAGGAGACAATTTCACCCTAAATCCAGAATATAAAAACTTAGTTGAAAAGAAACTAGATGTATGGTAATGGCTCCCTAATTTAATCTACGATTTCAAGTGGATTAGAATTGCTTAGAGCAGAGTTCATTATCAATTTTTTTGGACTAATATACCTCACAAGATAACAAAGGAAGTAATAAGAGATGTCACTGGTTTATGCTCCGTCAGACCCATCCATGTCTTGAAATCCATTAAAAATGAGGTGGTTATGGAGAAAATTGGTGCTACATATGATAAGAGAGCACTAACTATCAATATTGTTAGAAACGTAGCTATCAGATATGCTACAATGGTTATTGGTTACAAAATATGCTTTACCAATAGAGATAACTCTATTTCTACCACCGCAATTAATGTGGCACATGAGATGATAGAGAACAGTGTTGATTATGACCTATGTGATTTTCTTAGGCAACAACTAATGGATAATTTGAAGTAGATGAAGGAAAAGAAATATATGTTTAAATATGGCACTTTGGTTATGTGCTTACTCTTTTATTTCTTGAAGGAGCTTCTCATAATTGGAAAGGTAAACTGGATAAGTGGAAGGCCTATTGCACATCAAATTACAGATCATATGAGGAACCTTGGAGATTTCAAAGCACGGGATGATGCCGTTAATTCTTTCTTTGTAGTATTTCTGAAAAGAATGCATGAGAGAGAGAGGATTCCAAGGAGTATGGCTGAAAAATATCATAATGATATCACTTTTCTAGTATCTACATATGAATGTATAATGGAAGCAGTTGAACCAAGGAATATATGGATCCCTGCATTGGGGATATGAGATTAGTGAACAAGAAATAACAAGTTATGCTGACATTTTGCTAAAAGAATACCACAAAACCTAGTTATGAGACTTATGAGGAAAATTCCATGGAAGTTCATATGGAATAGAATAAACCATAGATCAAGAAGAATGTTGATGCTATGGTTGATGTATATGCTCAGGAAATAGGTCTTTCTAAGGAAAGAGTGTATTATGCAAGACAAAGAGCTAGAGTAGATATGAGTGCTGGAGAAGCTTCAGGTAGCTCAAGGAGATCTGGTAGAACAACTACCACACCACCATCTATCCAAAAGTCCTCTAAGGCTTTACCTTCTACTGGAGAGAAAAGGAAGACAACTGCCAGTCCTCTGGTTGTGCATGCTACCAAGGTAGAGAGAAAGAATACTACCATTGTTGCACCACCTGTTGCCCTAGCCAAGAGAAGAATGAATCAAAAAGAAACAAGAGAGAAAGGATGTTGGCATCAATGTTTTTGATGAAGAAGAGGAATTAGAAGAAGATGTACCCCCACTAGTCCACAGAAGAAGGATTGATGCTTCACAAGGTGAAGCTAGCACCAAAAGGAGAAGAATTTACATAATTGACACTGAAAGTGAAGAGGAGATCAAAAAAGAAAAAGAAGCATTCAAGATCCATATAAGGGAAAAGAAGAAGGAAGCCAAGAAGGCTTCTTCGGAGAAGAAAAAGACTGCAGAAACAAAGAAGACCCAGTAGAAGGCAAAGGTAAAGAACAAAAGAAAAAGGAATCAGTAAGGCTTCATTCCCCCATGAAGTTGGAGGCATTGTTTAATAGAATTCTACAAAATGAAATGTTGAAGGAGACTGCAACTTTGTATAAGGATGTAGATGGGTTGGATAAGGCCACCATCATTGAAGCCATAATTAAGTACATTGTTGTACTTGAAGTTGACATGCAGAATATCAAGAAGGATATTCCTAATGATTTATGGAATATTTTGTTGTAAAGGAGATAAGAGGCAATAAAAGAGCATGAGAGGCTTAAGGAAGAGGCTTTGGAGAGAGAGAGTGCTCCATTATTTGAGGATGACAAAGCCACATTAGCTACTATGTTTAGCAAGGAGCTAAGGACTAAACAAAGGGTTAATACCCTTATGGGTAAAGACAAAGTTGACCTTGAGAGAATCTAGAAGGAGAGCAATGATAAAGCAATGGAGATTATACAAAAGCTAGGATTGCTTCCAATGGTTGATCAAGCAGTAAATGTTGACACCACTACTCCAGAACCTAGTGTAGAGAAGAAGTGCAAACAGATGATGCTCAACATGAGCATGACATAAATGTAAATATTGTATAGGACAACACTCCTCCAGAAGTGGAGGACATGACAAAAGGAGATGATAAGGATGCAATTATCAGAGAATACATTGCAAAGAGAAGTACCTTTACTCCTTCTCTGACACAAGATGAAACTACTCCTCTGAAAAACACAGAAAATATTATAGAGGAAGAGAATGTAAAGAAATATGATAATGAAGAAAAAGAAGAGCATAAGGAGGAAGATGAAGAAAAGGAAAATGATGCATCCAGAGATGTAGAAAAAGATGAACCAATTGACTCTATAAAGGTTGTAGATGATAAGGGAAATTCTATAGAAGCAACAAAGACTCCCAGTGAATCTTCTAGCTTCTCCGGAGATTCTCTGAAGAATTTATTGAGAGTACTTGACCTAGTTTTCAATTAATTGTGTCTTCATAACTGTTGTAATTTACAATGCATCAAGGTAATTTTTATATGGAGAAGATATCTCCCATCCACAAGCTTCAACTGGGAGATATATTTCATGCATCTGCCAGAAAATAAATAATTGAAATACATGAAAACAATGGAGAAATGATAGAAGAAGCAATCAAAGCATTCCAAGAGATCATAATCAGATCAAATTTCAACACCACACTATCCAATATGAAAAAATTCAAACAACTAATTGATTCATTTAAGACTTATGCATATGGGTTGAAGGAAGAAGCTAAGAAAGAAGTGGAGAATAGAATGAATGATAAAAAAAATCTAGAAATAATTGAGAGATGTGCAATTGCACACAAGAAATTTTTAGAGTTGTTAAAGGATGTTGAAGGATGTGTAGATGAGACAAAGGCCTTGTACCAATACGGCATGAAGTGGCCCAGAGACACACAAAGCATAAAGAAGGAGATGGGCTCCATTGAGTCTCAAATCAATGTTGCCTCTAGTGCATATGACTTGGCTATTGACCTCACCAAAATAACAAGGAACACAATTGAAGATCTACACAATAAATTATTCCAACTGCAAGCACAAAAAGAACATATCATATTACAATTTGGAGAGGTAATGGATCTCGTCAATCCTAAATTTTTAATTATTTCAAAAGCTCTTCTCAGTTCTGATAAAGCAAAGAAGATGAATCTGGTACCTGCTACTCTGGAAGAAGGAGAAGAACTTTTATTAGAATTTGAAACATAGAACAGGTTGCTTGCGGAGGCTAAGCATGAATGTGAAGATGGAAGACAAACTTGGGAAGAAAACCTGAAGAATTTGTAGACGTCTGCCACCTCCAGTTGACTCATTCTTTATCTTTTTATGCAAATTTATGTTCAAATTATTTGTATATATGCGAAATATACAAAGAAAATTTTTTAGTGCCTGTTTGGTTTTTGCTCTAATACATGACTTAGGGGGAGTCAACTCATTATTTTCCAACTGTATATATGACTACATCATTCAGGGGGAGCTTCGATAAGGGTCAGAACAGTTTGTGTAGGCGCCCTTTTCCCTTGATGTCAAAGGGGGAGAGTATTTTTGGCACGTTGCCATCAATGACAAAGGGAGAGATTGTTGGAAGTTTGGAGAGATTACTGGATTTTTTTCATTGATGATGTTGATTGGAAACATGAGCATGGATGATACATAACAATGTGATACAGTGATGTCATTGATGTCAACATTGTTGCAGATCATTTTGATTAATCTTGATAGGTTTTTGAGATGTTAAGGAAGACATTTATGCAAGTTGAATTGGTCCAGAAAGATCAGTTGCATAGAAATATGACTAAGTGTCAATTCTGCAAGTTCAATGTTACAGTGCATCAGTTTTTGGGTCCTCATCGCTCCACAAATGAAGTTTTCGCTTCGTGTTTATAATATTATTTCGATGGATGTTAGATGTATCTAATTCTAGGATTTCATCATGTTTGGACAAGTGGATTGAGAGATATGAACAATAGAGTTTGGCTCGACATATAAAGATTGTTATTGTGCTTCGATGGAACTGTAATTCATGCATTTATAAGATGAATTGTAACAGTTCAAATTAGGTTGTGAGCCACCATCTTTCTTCTATCTTTCTCTCTGTGGAGAGTGAGTCCACCTATAGTGAGCATTTCTATCAATATACTATAACCAATTATAATATATTGTGAGATAACCCTCACCATGGTTTTTCCCATTTTGGATTTTCCGCATAAAAATCCTAGTGTTCATGTGTTATGTGATGTTGTGAATATTCCATGTTTTCTTTCCTTACTGCATTTGAATATGCATTAGTAAACTTACTCCAAGAATTAAATATGCTAGCTAATGCTTCTCATGGGTGGAAAATCATTTAAAATAATTTCAAATCACTCCTCTAATAGCTTCTTCACTTATTATGGAAATTATTCCATTTTATCCATTTTCCTAACCTCTACAGTATTAGGTAGGAAAGTATAACTAGTTATCTCTTTCTTCAACACTTTTAAGAAATATTTTCTATAAATTAAACATATTTTTTTTACTATTGTCCCTTTCTACTATGTAATTCAATGGAGTCAATATAAATTGATTTTCATCCTTTATCATGGTGTAGGTATTCATTCTACCATCATGCATGACCTTCCTATTAAAATTTCATGAATTTTCTAACAATACGGGGCATCCATGGGCATAATATTACATAACATTTCATAATTATATATACCAAACTAAAAAATCACTACAATTTTTTTTCTTACCAATGTTTCATTCCCTTTTTGTAGCCATGAAACCTTATATAGGTTTTGGTGTTCAATCCTCTTCAAATTAAGCTTCTCTACCATCTCCTTATTCACCCATTTATTTGTACTCTTACTATCAACAATGACTACAATATTTTCTTCTATATTTATATATAATTCTCAATAAATTTCATCTCTATGCTTTTTTTTATTAAGAGGGGTAAACACTTTTGACCTGAAGCTATGAACCAGTGAGGTCACAAAAGGGGGACCTCATCCCCAATATAAATTATGACCAATTACACCTCAATGGGGTTTGAACCTTGATGGAAAAAATAACAACACAACTACTTAACCATCACACCATGCCACTATTGGCCAAAAATTTCATCTCTATACTATCTTATGGTCTTCCTTAGATAATTTTAATATCACTCTTAATCATTGCAATCCTCCTTGATTTGGTTCCTATATGCTCTTGGGTGAAGCTACACTTTCCTTATCAACCCGATGCAATTTTATTCCTCTCACTATATACTCTTCCACTATTTTTTATACTTGTGGATTGACAAATTCCCTATGATGAGCCTCTTCACACCTATAACAAGTTCTAATAAATCATCTACCTCTTCCTCTTGAATAATTTTCTCTTCCTATAGTGGTTTATTATAAAGTAGTGTTAAACACTCCATCATTTTCTTATTCTAGAATTATTTTATTTTTTCCTTTCCAAATTATCTTCTATATTTAAATTATATTAATAGGACTCCTCTACTACTCACTTTGATCATACTAAACTCATCTATGATTGATATTCATTATCCATTAACATGCTTCAAGATAATTTTCCATCATCATCTACATGGTCAACCTAAATGTTGAGCTTACAAAATTCCTTCATATATTTTTTGGCATTCACCTCTTTCTACTTTATATTTTGTAAGTTATTGAACAACTTTAATTGATAATCTTCTAGTAGGAATTTGGCTTTCAATTTCGCAACATTTTGATCCAAAGATTTAATATTTTTTTCCTATTCTATGTCTCTTCATTTGTACATGATCTCACAATGAGGATGCATGATCCTTCAACTTGGAGGAAAATTTTACCTTTTTAGGATCCTCCATTGATTCATAATCAAAATGATTTTCCATTTGCATAATCCAACATATAATTCCCTTGGGGTACGTTGTAGCAAGGGTTATTTGACTTCAACTTACTATCTATTTAGAAATATATATTAAAAATATATTTTTAGATTTATCCATCAATTATTGTACTTTCACTTCTTGGTCCTCTACCTCCTTTATATCTTCACTTACATCCTCAACATGTTCTCCTACTATTTCTATTGCATCTGATCTAATTGTAATTCCTCTCAATATATCGACTACATTAACAACCCAAACACTTTTTTCCTTCCTCTATGCACCATGTATTCTTCCAACCTTCTATAGTTGCAAGACTCCACATACACCTACAACAACCCTTTAGAGAATTCTCAAGACACAATCCAACAAAAAACCTTGCTTAGATATGAATTCATGTAATCTAGATTAGGATTCCTAATTTAAGACAACCTAAACCAATAGATTAACAAATATAGAATAATAACCAAATATTTCTAACAAAACACAATTATAGTAAATTGTATTATAATAGAAAAATCAACCTTTAATGGCTTAAAAATATGTTGAGAATTAAAAGCATGGTTATTAAAAACTAAGAAATGGCATAAGTTTGTTCTATGCATGGATGGGAAAAATATCTAGTATTTCTTTCTTCTACTAGTTTTTCGCTTTATTTTCCCTTATTTTCTATTTTTTTCTAAATGATTGTCCTATCTTTCCATGATTTTTTGTTGATTTTTCCTCTCATACCTAATATTCCTTATTGTTTATGAGCTAGGGAATGTCTTTTTTTCAAGAATGTCATGTCTTCTTTTCTTTTTCCCATGTTTTTTTTTCGTAGGGATACTTTTCTTGATGGAATTTTTTTATATTAACCCAAATAGGCTAAACCTCTTTCATTGAGAACCAAGGATTGAGGGTATCCATTCCACCAAATTTTCTTAGGGAATGATCTTGGTCTCATCCCTTATGATGTTTGTGCCTTGCACTCAACAAGACTTTATCCTTGGATGGCTCATTCTAAACCATTCAATTGCACTATCAGATGAGGGTCCATTAATGTTTCTAGGGATTTTTGGATCAATGAAAATACCCAAATCAACACATGATTTTGACTACCAAAAATAATAGCTCTAAGTTCTTATTGGGTGTTTTTCCTCAAGAAACTATTTTTGAAACTATCCATTTTCTCTATTCAATCCATATTGAAATCATGGTAAATAAGTGTTTAACAAAATGTTTAAAGAAAAAACAACACCAACTAAAACTATACCACACAACCCATATGATAGTTGGAAGTAAGAAATAATTCAATATGGAAAAGGATAAAGCTAAGTGTCTATACAAATCCTCATCATCAAGATTTATTTTAATACTAAAGTTGTTAAAATTGCTACAAAAGGTATACTACTAAAGAAATGAAATCATGAAGCTACAAATGTCAAGGTTTTGCAACAAAAGTGACTTGTAAGTGGCTAATAAAGTGAAACCGTGTTTTTTTAGAAGTGAGTTTATGTTGTTATAGAATATGCACTATTTATCTCTAATGCTACCAATTTTAGCAAGAGCATTAATTGAATCTCGAATTGCTAAAATGTTGTACTTCACCATAAACACACATAAAACCAAAATTTCATCTAAATCGGGCTTATTGGGTGAAAGTAGAAACCTGTCACACTTTATAAAGTAATCAACCAACACCAAAAAAATTCTCAACTTTGACCACATAAAAGTGGTCTTTATGTTTTGAATTTCAAAATGATGTAAACTAATGAAATGTAGAACTCTTGATGAAGTTTATTCCTGTAATTTTTTATATTTTTTAGAAATTGTTTTGATTTTTTTTTATCAATTTAAGAGAAAAAATTTAAATGTTGAAAATTTCAAGAAAAAGTGATGTTTAGTTGACGTCAAGAAACAAATAGAAAAAAACTTCATTTTCCTCTGAATTTTTTCTCCAAAAAGGCAACTTCAATATCTAGTGCATGAAAAAACAAAAGTGAATTTTTTTTGTATATTGTTCTCATAATAATGTTTTAAAGTCAAACTTACCAAAATTTGATAGTTTTTATTTGATG